>CM035162.1:136537658-137055404 GCA_020205615.1 Panax quinquefolius | reverse complement strand
AAGATATTCTTGAGAATCATTCATCTTTTGCACTACGGGCCGAAGATATTCTTAAGAAATCATTCATCTTTCGCACTACAGCCAAAGATATTCCATAATATCATCATTTAAGACCGAGGATGATGAAAATATTTTTTAAAAAGCGAATCCGGTGAAACAAAATGACAAGGATTAAGGATTAAGGATTCGTACTTGGTTTTATCCCGTCCAAAAATACCTCAAAAATAATCATAGTGGTGTAAAATTCAAGAATGATTAAAACATTTATACAATCGAGAGCTAGTATCCGAATAGATATTTTGGATGAAAAGAAGAAATTTTATTTTTAAATTGAATAGTGCTTGAGTATCGTGAATAGTCTTCAGTATCGTGAATAGTAGGCAATATATGTGAATAGTAACTCAGATACCAAAAGATAGAAATTCCACAAAAACATCTTCACGCTTACGTGAATAGTACTCGTGAATAGTAACTTCATGAATAGTAACTCATGAATAGTAACTTCGTGAATAGTAACTTCATGAATAGTAACCCATGAATAGTACCCCTTGAGCATGAAAAAGTTCCAAATTTGATAAAAACTTCAGATCAACATTTCGATTATAATGATATTGAAGAAATAATATCATTACGAAAAAAAATAATATCCACTTACCTCGAAAGATTAAGACTTCAAATTTGGAATCTAGGGTATAGTCTTTGAAGAAAACTTGCCGTCTAGCAATACTCAAAGTATACTCAAAATACTCACAAGAATACGCTCAAAATATCGAGAGAAATAGAGAAAACTTCAGGTTTACGGTGTGATTTTCAATTCTAACCTAAGCACCTATTTATAGGAAAATGCTTAGAACAAAAGCGAAAATTTAATATAATATTAATATAATTATACAAATTTTCCTTAGCCCACCTTTTGGTCAAAACACCAGCCACACATGTTAATGATGTCCAAAAAAATACAAAAACGTTTTTCTTAACAAAAATAATTTAAACTCCCAAAAATCAATTATTTGAACTTGAACTTCAATAATTCATAATAAATAGCCCTTTCATCAGAAAATTCGAATCTCATGAGTTTTATAGGAAATTCAATTCTCTACAACTTTGCAGAAGAAAGTTTTCCAAATTCCAAATAGAAATTGACCGAAATCCACAAACGGGTGATTTTACAATTTATAATCAAATTTGATCGATAATTGTGTCCACCAACACACAAAACATGTGTTAAACATTTAATGCCACAAAAATACTCTTCCTCCTCATATACTCATATATCCCACATTCATTATAAAAATATCATAGTTAATATATTATTAAAATAATATATTTAAATGAATTATTTTATCGGAAAAAGATAAAATATTAATTTTCAACAATTGTCATTTTAAAATTTTCTCCATCTATATCCACATAAAATTAATATTTTCCTCATCATATAAATCAATAATTAATTATTCACAAATAATATTACGAGAATCACAATATTGACAACGAGTGCGGTTCAAGGAAAGAGGGCTTTCGATAAGAATTTCTTCTTCTTGGCGCTTGATTAGATGACTCAAACCTCTCCTTGCATGAACTTTCTAGACATTGCAATAATGTTATCTAATAATATTATTAGGATAATATGAATTATTGCTTCGATAATGAAAAATACCGTGTAATGACAATTATTCAAACAACGACAATATAAAATATCAATATTGACAATTATTAACTCGATAAAATTTGAGCGATAATTATCGTAACCATTATTGAGTAGTGCCTTCTTCACGTAAGAATCAATAATTGGTGCAATACTGGTATGCTTCTTGTTCAACAAGCGTATTAGTGTGTTTTAACCACCGGGTATTCCAAGCAATGATTAAGCTGTGAATAACTACGCAGATTATTTAAAAACAACTTATATTTGTCGTTTTCTTCATCCAATCGCTTTTCAGAGTTATGGGGGCACACATGGTGCGCTTGGTAAATGCGAATATTCACAAACGATCACGAATATTCCACGACCAAACGAATATTCCAAACAACAATGAATATTTTATTACCACTGCTTATTTTGAAATATTTGCGTATTTAACCCTTAACCATCCATTAATCAAATCAACCTTCTTTATTTCAAAATAATAAATAAAGGAAATTCCTTTTTATTTAAAAAAAATTTGAGGTCTTACAAAAACACTATGCAAAACACTATGCAACACTATGCGTAATAAAATATAATATATTCTATTTATAGAATAACTTTAATAAAGTATTCTATTTTATATAAAAAGATGTTTACGTTTTATTACGTTAATAATACGAATAAAACAAAATGTCATTATCATTATAATAATTCATATTATTAATCGTGATAATAGAATCAAAGTTGGTGACTTCTCACATAAGCATCGATAATCAATACTGGTGTCTTCTTATGCAACCTGCGTACGACATCGCTTTTACTACTAGAGTAGTTCAACGATATCAGCGGTAAAACTTCCGCCCAGTTATTTCAATAAAATATTTTTTTCGTTTTCTCGATCAAATGATAATTACATTGTAGGGTCCACCAATGATTGAGTAGTTGTCACGAATATTCCCCGCTTAAGCAGAATATTCCCAGACCAATCGAATATAATATAACCACTTGCATACTTTGCAAAATTTATAAATACTACCCACAACTATAATATTATCTCAAATTCACACCATAATATTAAAAATTATTTCGACAAAATTTAAATCTTTATTGATAAAATCTGGGGTCTCACAATCTCCCTCCTTATGGAATTTAAGCCCTCGAAATTAGGTGCGATACTGATATGATAATTAGAGTGCGAGTCATGATTATCTTAGAATAATCCGTGGTCATAATCATACCAAGTCTATCAATGCACTACTGACCAAAGATGACTTTTACCACATCCATGAATTAATATTTCATTCTTTGAGACTCATTTCGATAATTAATCCACATCATCGAATCATCCGCACTACGGGCCGAGGATATTCTTTTAGTATCACGACCACAAATTATCCATGCACTACGTGCAAAGATAATCGTGTATTCATTAGTATCACGACCACAAATTATCCATGCACTACGTGCCAAAGATAATCGTGTATTCATTAGTATCACGACCACAATTATCCATGCACTACTACGTGCAAAGATAATCGTGTATTCATTAGTATCACGACCACAAATTATCCATGCACTACGGCCGAGGATAATCGTGTTTTCAATTACGGTTATGATTATACCAAACAATCCACAGTGGTATAATCATACCAAGTCCATCTATCGCACTTCTAATAGCCCATGAGATGACTTTCAACATAATATAAACATGAGGATAATGATATAAAGAATCAATCAAATGAGATAAAGGATAAATATTAAACATTTATAATATAATTTATCCAGGATTCAAGAATATCCCCATGTTATCAATCACTTAATAATCTTATAATCTAATATCATTAACATTATAACAATATTTTAATCACTTCTTAAATTTATAAACAATTTATCTCAATTGTTTACGCTTTACCATATAATGCATTTAATCATTCAAAATGCCATACTCATAAGATATCATCACCAATTATCAAATCCTCATCAAAAAAATATGCATATACTCTATATAGGATTCTTTAGCCATAAAATCCTATTTTCAACTTTGTTACTTCACATAACATATTTAACTCATATGTTAAGTAACTAAACTATTTTCATGAAAATACCAAATCAGTCCCAAAAATATTTCTTTTCTGGGATTTAGCATAATATAGTCCCATAATGAAAATATATTTTTCTCGGAATTTTTAAAATTCATTTACTATTTTTTAAAATCAATTTCCACTTAATTCCTTAAGAAATTAGCTACCTCAAGTTTAACTCCAAAATTCCCAAATTTTGGCAGGACCTTACATGTTAACGTGAGCCTCCAGGTTTAAATTTCATAGTCATCGGAGTTATAGAACTCGGGTTATAAGCATTTTTAAATCGGAAAAACCTAAATATTGAAATAGTCATAACTTGCTCATTTTAAGTCGAGAATGAGCTCATTTTTGGACAGGAGGTACTTTATACCATATACTTTCATGTCCCAAAAACCCAGAATTTTTCTCATAATTTAAGTGGCCGAAACAGTCCCTTAAAGTTTTGGGCAGTAGCATTTTCGAAATTTACAGCTTTGGCCTCCTTTGCTAAAATCAGTCCACACAAAAATCCACAACACCTTTTCCAGTAATTTCACTTGGATTAGTTAGGTAACTCGTAGATCTAACTCTAGGACTTGACCACATTCAAAAATTCAAAATATAATAAGAGATATGGTCAATTGAATTTCATATTCGTTTTTCACCAAAATCGATTTTCAACTCTTTGTGATTTCTAAGAAACTTTCATGTTTTTACATACTAACCAACATAACTCATCATAAAACTTACTAATACCACGAATACCCATGATTTTCATTATTCAATGCTTTTATATTATGACTCGTAAAGCTGTTCATTTTAGTTGAAGAAATATTTGAGGGTTTAAGAAATGGGTTTTGTCTTTGGGGGTCAATACAAAATTCGATTTCACGCTCTAAGTAGGCTAAGAAGTCTTCAAGAATCGCCAGAAATTTATTAATAATAGAAATATCATTCAATCTTTGTGACTCTTATCCAAGACTTGGATAGACGTCACGTCGACATTAATCTGACGTGACTTCTATCCCTTAACCTAGATAGCACCTCACAATGATACCTATAAACTTGCCATCTTGATCCATGGCGTTGCCTCTGAGAAAGTAAAGCCCGATTGCATTCCTCACAAGGAAGTCAACAACGAAAGGTTCGGGGCTCTTTACTTATGGCTTGATATAACAGTGATTAACTTTAGGGTTTGGTTACTTTGAATTCGTATAACATGTTGGTTAAGAATATGAAAGCTAACAACCTTACAAAAAGAATAATGAGTAGTTAATCAATCATTTTCGAAAATTACCTCAAAGGCAAGTATTTTCAAAGAGACAATATCGACAGGTAACGTGAAAGTGTTTATTTGAAACAACAAGATTAATAAACAGTGGAGGTAACGAAGGTTCCTACTAACGAAGTTTCAACCAATAAGTCAAAGTTTAACTTCTTCGGAATCAAATTTAAACGTTGAACAAAACTAGGTGAAATAAAAGAGTGGGTAGAACTTGTATTGAATAAAGTATAGACTTCACATTAATTTATAATTAACTTACCCGTAATAACCCGTTCGGGTTTTTCTAAACAAACGCTCTCGCTTAAATTATCGAGTTTGACTTTACTATATAGGTACATTCCACCCTTAAGTGCTTCTTCACATTCACGATCCATGATTTGAATCATTATTCTCGATCCATATCGAATTCGGGTTGACCGCTATGCATGTGGTAATTAGAATTCGATGTTGGGTTCTCCCAATTCTTTGTCAAAAAGCAAAGTCCATTTCATCTATTTTGGCTTTATTGGATCGGACGTTTTTTTCTACACTATATCAGCGTTGTGCGACTTTTACCCATGCATCGTCTATTCTCCTTCGTTCGATTGTTTCTTCCTTGGTGATCCTTGATTTTAAATTCTCGATTCCAACTTTAATATCTTACACCCGCCAAAGCGTGATTTTGTTCGAGCATCACATATCGGGTAACCCAATTTTGAATTGTTGTATCCCTTTGTTCCACGACCAGTTTTTGCCGTTCTTCACTTTGTTCTTCTAGCTCACGAACACGATTTTGTAATTCTAAGTTTTGATCATAAATTTCTTCTAACCAATTCTCCTCGGGTTCCTCTTCTTCCTCTTCTTCCTCACTTTCAATTTGCTACCTCTGCAACTAGCTCGGGTGCAACAATTAGTTCTTCATTCACTCGTGGATATCTCTAATTTGTTCCTCGTCGACCTTCGCATTAAACGATTAGTGATTAAAGGTGTCTAGCGGTCACATTCACTCCATTGTGAATATTTTCAATTTGCCATTTCCAAACACCGCCACAACTGAGGGTTAATTAATATATCAAATATTATCCCTATACTCAATGGCCACCAATTAAATACCAAATAAACTTAGGTAGGTCATACTAGCGAAGGAATTTCCGTCTCTCCCTCCTAGTTCTTATCTCACATCTTAGCGGGATCATATCCTAAGCTTTGATACCTGTTGTGCGCCCCAAAATTAGGTATCGTCACCCATCTTGGGTCGCCACTTACATGGTACATAAATTCAAATACAACTTACTAATATAAGCGTCGTGTGCAATCGACATAAAGCGTGAGTTTGAATACAAATATTGTCTACTAGATATTATACAAACTCAAAAGGAGTCCTCATTACAACTATTATCACACTATTTCACAAAATAGTGAAGACTACTAATGCTATCCTCACGGACCATTACTCGTTCCCCAACTTCGTCCCAAATATATGTTCTCATTTCTGAAGAAAACGGTGAAAGAAAGGGTGAGCTCAACTAGCCTAAAGAAGAAATATTATGACTAAGATAATGCGAATAAATTATCATTAGCCTTCAACAAGTGTTAAAGCGATAAAATCTGATAGACAACCGGTTTAAGCTGCGGTAAGGAATATGCAATCCATTAAAAGAGTCGAGTAGAGAATAAAGTCTACTATCTTTTAGGTTTAAAAGGTTTTCATCAATTTTTATTTGAGACTCGACAATAAATAAACCACCACATCTAATCATCCCCGTACCACGGTCAAGGATTTTCATCAAATTATCAATGGTCATGACTATCCGAATCACCCTGGTCATAATCATACCAAAAACTATCCATCAACTGCATTACAGAAGGCCCTTTGAGGACTTTTTTGTCACATCATTTATATCAAGTCATGATTATCTAGAATGATCCTGGTCATAATCATACTAAGTTCATCTATCTTGCGTAAGCCCAAAGATAACATAATATAACATGAGGATGATGACAATGACATAGTAATTCAATAAAACAAGTTCAAGAATTATTTAATCCATGAATTATTAACGTCCAAATTGTCAACATAATCTTTGTTTAGTAGAGTAAAATTCAAGAATAATCGGAAGAATATTTCCATGAAAAAATCTTTGGATGAAAGCGAAATATCAAGGATATTCTACTAATTTCATGGAGTATAGAAGTCAAAGTTTTAACCAATTTGGGTATAATAAAGAATGGAATAACAAAAGAAATCACCATGCATGTAAGACCGAAATTTTTTTAAATAAAAAGGAATTTCCTTTATTTATTATTTTGAAATAGTAAGGGTTGATTTGATTAATGTGGATAGTTAAGGGTTAAATATGCAAATATTTCAAAATAAGCAAGTGGTTATAAAATATTCATTGTTGTCGGGGAATATTCGTTTGGTCGTGGAATATTAAATGCGATCAGGGAATATTAAATGCAATGACAGTAGCCATGTGTGTGGCCCCATAACGGAAAGCGATTGGATGAAGAAAGCGACAAATATAAGTTGTTTTTAAATAACTGGCGTAGTTATTCACAGATTATCTTGTTGGAATACCGGTGGTTAAAACACACTAATACGCGTTGTTGAGCAAGATAGCTTTGCAGTATTGCACCAATTATTGATTCTTACGTAGAAAGGCACTACTCAATAATGGTTCTGATAATTCTTATTGATTATTTTATTGAGTTAATAATTCTTTGCGTTGATATTTTATATTCTTTGTTGTTTGATAATTGTCATTACACGTATCTTTCATTATCGAGCAATAATTCATATTATCTGAATAATATTATTAGATAACATTATTGGCAATGTCTAGAAAGTTACATACAGGAGAGGTTTGGTCACCTAATTCTTGGCGCCCGATGAAGAAGAAATTCTTATTGGAAAGCCCTTCTTTCTGAGGCGCACTGGTTGTCAATATTGTGATTACGTAATATTATTTGTGAATAATTAATTATTGATTTATATGATGAGGAAAATATTGATTTTATGTGGATATAGATGGAGAAAATTTTAAAATGACAATTGTTGAAAATTAATATTTTATCTTTTACGATAAAATAATTCATTTAAATATATTATTTTAATAATATATTAACGGTGATATTTTTACAATGAATGTGGGATATATGAGTATATGAGGAGAAAGAGTATTTTTTTGTGGCATTAAATGTTTAACACATATTTTGTGTGTTGGTGGACACAATTATTAATAGAAATTTGATTATAGCTTGTAAAATTGCCCGTTTGTGGATTTCGGTCAATTTCTGATTGGAATTTGGAAAAACTTTCTTCTGCAAAGTTGTAGAGAATTGAATTTCCTATAAAACTCATGAGATTCGAATTTTCTGATGAAAGGGCTATTTATTATGAATTATTGAAGTTCGAAGTTCGAAATAATTGATTTTGGAAGTTTAAAATATTTTAATTACAAAAACGTTTTTTTCATTTTGAAACTCATTTAACATGTGGTTAGGAGGCTGAATTCAGATTGTTAGTGTGCGTATGAAGTTGTGGAAAATTATAATATATTATATTAAATTTTACGCTTTGGTGTTCTAGCGATTTCATAAATAGGGTCTTAGGTTAGAATTGAAAATCACACTAGAAAAGCTGAAGTTTTTCTCTCTATATTATCGGCGTATTCTTGTGAGTATTTTGAGTATACTTTGAGTATTGCTAGCTCTGATGCAAGTCAAGTCATAGCCTTTATACGGTGATTCTAAATTAGAAATCTTGATCTTTCGGTAAGGGATATTATTTTTTTCGTAATGATATTATTTCTTGATATCATTATCTTTGAAATGTTGATCTGAAGTTTTATCAAATTTAAAACTTTTTCATGTCGGGGTTCTTATTCATGGGTTACTATTCATGAGTTCTTATTCACGAGTTCTTATTCATGAGTTCTTATTCACGACGATTCTTATTTACGAGTACTATTAAATGAAGCGTGAAGATATTTTTGTGGAATTTCTATCTTTTGGTGTCGGAGTTACTATTCACGTATCGGCACTATTCACGATATCTGATCTTATTCATAGAAAAATAAAATTTCTTCTTTTTCGTCAAAACATCTATTACGGATACTAACTACGATTGTATCCATGTTTTGATCATTCTTGAATTTTACACCACTATGATTATTTTTGAGGTATTTTTGGGCGTGGATAAAACCAAGTACGAATCCTTAATCCTTAATCCTTGTCATTTTGTTTCTTTGGATTCGTTTCTTAAAAATATTTTTCATCATCCTCGGTCTTAAATGATGATATTATTGAATATCTTTTTGTAGTGCGAAGATGAATGATTTCGAAGAATATCTTTGGCTGTAGTGCAAAGATGAGCAGTGTTGAGATGAACATGATGGAGATTGATTAATATCTTTGGCTGTAGTGCAAAAGATGAGCAGTGTTTAAATGAACATGACCGGTGATGAATATCTTTGGCACTTTGTAGTGCAAAGATGAATATTTGATTCGGATGTATATTGATTGATGTTCTGAGGATAAAATATTGATGATGGTGAAAAAATTCATAGATTATAGTAGATTTCATTCTCTACGTAACTCTTACATGAATTATTATTTCATTTGCGAATATTGATCCGAAACTTGTTATCTATTGTATTCTATCAGTTTTTCCTGTTGAAGACTAACGATAATTTGTTGTATATTATCTTAGTCATAATATTCTTTTCTTGGGCTAGTTGAGCTCACCCTTTTCCTTGTTGTTCCATTTTTCTTCTCGGAGGCGAGAATGTAGCGAAATCTTAGTCGGGGTATGGAATGAAGGTTCTAGAGAGAGTTGTTTAGTAGTCCTCACCATTTTTGTAAAATAATGAATCAATAATTATGATGGGGATTTATTTGCGTGTGGATATTGTCTAGAAGACAATATTATATTTAAACTCACGGTATATATATATTGTCGTATTTCACACGACATTTGTATTATTGAAGTTGTAGTTTGCTTTTTGTACCATGTATTTGGCGACTCGAGAATGGGTGTTGTGTATACCTATTTTGGGGGCGTCGCGGTTAATATCGAGCTTAGGATATGATCTCTGGCGGAGATCGGGGAATAGAACTAGGAGGAGAGGCGAGTAAATCCTTCGCTTAGTGTGTCCTACTAAGCTTATTTGTTAGTTGGTCGATATATAGGGATATTATGTGATATATTGATTTCCTTAATTAACCCTTGTTTTATGGCGGTATTTGAGAATGTCGATTGAGAATATTAACGATGGAGTAAATGAGGCCAGAGTGGAGATGCTGTCTTTACCAACGAGGAGAGCGTAATGCATGTGGTGGCAATGTTCCTCTGTGAACAACACACTTGAGCGAGATGATGAGCGAGGGGATGTTTAGAATCTTTTTGCGATTCATGCAAAATCGGGCGAGGAGACTTCGTGTTCAAAATCTGAGGAGAAATGATAGCAATTCACGAGTGGTCATACCAAACGAGTTCAAAAGTTGGGACCACGAAGTGCGAGAAAGCGGATCCGATTAAAGCGGAGGCGTGGGTCAAACAAATTACCAAGATATTCGATGTCTTGGGATGCGGAGAACAGAAAGTTCCATTCGCGCCTTTATGTTCGTGGCGGCAGACATTGGTGGGAATCGTGAAGCGTACCCATCCATTTTGCACCTTTCGGCATGTCATAGGAGCGTTTGAGAAGCAGTTCAATGACAAGTACTTCCACGAAAGTATTCGTCGTATGAAGGAAGTGGAGTTTATTAGACTAGAGTAGAATAACATGGCGGTGTCGATGTATGGCGAAGTTCGGCGGAGTTATCGAGTTTGCACCTCATTTGGTGGAGAATGAGGAGCGTATGGCGCGGATGTTTCGAGAGGTTTGAAAACATAAGCGTACGTCGATATCTCATTTCTCATAAATTTTCTCTCTATTCGAGATGTTGTCAGCGAGGCTCGGTTGTTAGGCGAGATATGATACGTTCAATTGAGGGACCCCAACCAGGATCATCATCTAGAAGATAGCGGTCATCGAATAACGATAACCGGCGGAGAAAGAAGAATCTGACGAAAGGCGGTAACCACTACTGGTGGTAATCGTGGCCATGAAAATAGAAGAGAAGCGAGTCGGGAGGAGATTTTAAAAGAGGAGATTCAACAACGACCATGTGAAGGCGTCGTAGCTTGATAGCAACTAGTTTTAAGGGAGGAGAAGCGACCACCGGTCGCATTATGTTACAAATGCGGAAAGAGGGACATTTCATTCAAAGCGCCCACAACAGTTTAAGGTATCTTTATAATTGTGGAAAAGAAGGACATATCGCTCGAGATTATGCGATATCGAAACCCGATCCAGCGAGGAATGGTGACTCAAAAGGATGTCGAGAAAAGTCAAAGTCAGCGGTTCTTGGAAGAAGCGTTTGTCGTGTGGCCGGTCAAAATCTGAGGAAACGACGAAGTTATACGCAGGTTAGTTAATTATAAATTCTTCGAAGTTTATACCTTACTGAATCTGGGGTTCTACCCATTCTTTTATCTCTCTTGCTTTGCGCTCAGCGTTTGAACTTGACTACGGAGAAATTAAACTTTGACCTATCATGGAGACTCCATTAGGAGAAACTTTCATTACATCCGTTGTTTAAAAATCTTGCTTGATTCAAGTTGGCACTATCACATTACACCGTTAACCTTATTTCTATAGAGATATTTGCTTTTGATGTGATTTTAAGGTTAACTACTCATCGTGCCAAATTGATTGCTTTTGTAAGGTTGTTAGTTTTCATATTCCTAAGCAACTTTGTTATTGAATTCAACAATCAAACCATTGTAGTCAAACATTTTCATATCAAGCCATGAAGTCATTCGTTTATTACGGATGTCAAGTTTTCTTAGTCCATGTTATGGATTTGAATAAAGACACGTCGATTTGAATAATATTCTGTTGTTATTGATTTTTCGACGTATTTCTGAAGAATTTCTTGGCTTACTCCCAAAGCGATATTAAATTTTGTATCGACTTTGAACCCGGTACAAAACTCATTTCTAAAATCTCATATCGAATGGCTCTATTGAACTTGAGTTAAAAATTCAACTATAGAATTTGGTACTGAGCCTTTATCTTGTGACTTCCTTTGTGGAATTCACCTAAGCCCGAACTCTCTGTAGGGGCGTCATATTCGATGCGATAGTAAAGCGATAGGTGTCATTGTGACGTCTTATCCAAGATTGGGATATGAGTCACGGTTGAGAGCAACCTAAGTCGATAATCAAAATACGTAGCTTTACAGAAGCTTAGTTGGTTATTATCGGAGATTCGTTGAAGGATATTCTCGAATCGCTATTCCATTAACGCTTGGTGACTCGTAGAGATACAAAATTCGAATGGAGCGAGGAATGTGGGAAGAGCTTGAAGAACTTAAGAGGAGACTCATTTCAAACACGTATTACGATCGTGCCATCTGGAAAAGCGAGCGTGGTAGGCGACGCGATGAGTAGAAGATCATATGCGGAGGAGCAGAGTGCGATGATGTCAAGTATCGCGTATAGAGCCAACTTTAATAGAAAAAGTTAAGATTGCTCGAGCCCGCAGGCGGGTGATCGCGTATGAAGAAGAAAGTACAAGAAGGAGCTATTAGGGCGAGAATTGATGAAGAAGGAATACTTGAGTCCACTCTAGACTTTGTGTTCCTAAAGACTCTGATTTGAAGTACAAGATTATGATGGAGGCACACAATACGCCATTTGCAATCCATCCTGGGAGTACCAAAATGTATTATGATCTTCAACATACATTTTGGTGGAGCAATATGAAGAGAGAGATTGCAAAGTTTATCTCGATGTGTTTAACTTGCCAGCGTGTAAAGGCGGAGCATCTTGTACCTAAGGGTCCGTTGCAACCACTTGAGATTCCGGAATGGAAGTGGGAACACATTACTATGGATTTCGTTACGGGTCTTCCTACGGTTTCTCAAGGCATCAATGCTATTTGGGTTATTGTTGATAGATTAACCAAGTCGCTCATTTCTTACCGTCTGAGAGACTTATTCCCTTGAGCGTCTTTCTCGTATATACGTAAATGAGATTGTGAGATTGCATGGCATGCCGGTATCCATAGTTTTAGATCGTGACCCAAGATTCACTTCATGATTTTGGGTTAGTTTGTAGAAAGCTATGAGCGCGAATTTACGATTCTGGTTTGGCATACCATCCTCGGCCGGATGGGCAATCGGAAAGGACTACTCAAACTCTTGAAGATATATTAAAACTCTGTGTCCTAGATTTCAAAGGAAGTTGGGATAAGTACTTGCCATTGGTGGAATTCTCATACAACAATAGTTATTAAACAAATATAGGCATGGTTCCATTCGAAGCATTATATGGACGAAAATGTCGTTCCCCAATATGTTGGGATGAGGTGGGTGAAGCAACATTGTTGGGACCCGAGTTAGTACGTATGACTAATGATTCGACAAGCGTATACAAAGCGGCACAAGATCGACAAAGAGTTATGCGGATCTTCATCGAAAGGGACGTGGAATTTAATGTGGGGATCATGTATTGTTGCGAGTTGCTCCATGGAAGGGTGTTACAAGATTTGGGAAGAGAGGAAAGCTCAATCCATGATTTATTGGTCCATTTCAAATTCTTGGAGGAAGTAGGAAATGTAGCCTATAGACTTGCGTTACCTCAAAGTATGTCTCGTGTTCATAATGTGTTTCACATATCGTGCTTCAGTAAATATGTGAAAGACCGAACCACGTTATAGAGTTAGAACCAGGACGAGATAGTAGAAGACTTAACGTATGAGGAGGTACTGTCAAGATTTTGGATAGGAAGGAGCATGTCCTACTGCAGAAAAGGTTATACCACAAGTTAAAGTTTTGTGGAGGAATCATGCTATAGAGGAAATGACACGGGAGTTGGAAAGCGGAAATGAAAGCGAGGTATCCTCACCTTTTGAAAAAACACAGTGCACGACGTCGATTTCGAGGACAAAATTTCATAAGGAGGGAGGTTGTAAGACCAGAAATTTTTTAAATAAAAGGAATTTCCTTTATTTATTATTTTGAAATAGTAAGGGTTGATTTGATTAATGTGGATAGTTAAGGGTTAAATATGCAAATATTTCAAAATAAGCAAGTGGTTATAAAATATTCATTGTTCGGGGAATATTCGTTTGGTCGTGGAATATTAAATGCGGTCGGGAATATTAAATGCGGTCGGGAATATTAAATGCGGCAGTAGTGACCGCCATGTGTGGCCCCATAACTTGAAAGCGATTGGATGAAGAAAGCGACAAATATAAGTTGTTTTTAAATAGCGGCGTAGTTATTCACAGATTATCTTTGTTGGAATACCGGTGGTTAAACACACTAATGTCTGGCGTTGTTGAGCAGTAGCTGCAGTATTGCACCAATTATTGATTCTTACGTAAGAAGAAGGCACTACTCAATAATGATTCTGAGTAATTCTTATTCGTATTTTATTGAGTTAATAATTCTTTGCGTTGATATTTTATATTCTTGTTGTTTGATAATTGTCATTACACAAGTATCTTTCATTATCGAAGCAATAATTCATATTATCCGAATAATATTATTAGATAACATTATTGGCAATTTCTAGAAAGTTACATCTAAGGAGAGGTTTGGTCACCTAATTGCGGCGCGATAAGAAGAAATTCTTATTGGAAAGCCCCTCTCACAGGAGGCTGCACGGTTGTCGATATTGTGATTCGTAATATTATTTGTGAATAATTAATTATTGATTTATATGATGAGGAAAATATTGATTTTATGTGGATATAGATGGAGAAAATTTTTAAAATGACAATTGTTGAAAATTAATATTTTATCTTTTACGATAAAATAATTCATTTAAATATATTATTTTAATAATATATTAACGGTGATATTTTTACAATGAATGTGGGATATATGAGTATATGAGGAGAAAGAGTATTTTTGTGGCATTAAATGTTTAACACATATTTTGTGTGTTGGTGGACACAATTATTAATAGAAATTTGATTATAGCTTGTAAAATTGCCTTGCGTTTGTGGATTTCGGTCAATTTCGATTGGAATTTGGAAAAACTTTCTTACGCAAAGTTGTAGAGAATTGAATTTCCTATAAAAACTCGCATGATTTGAATTTTCTGATGAAAGGGCTATTTATTATGAATTATTGAAGTTACGAAGTTCAGAAATAATTGATTTTTGGAAGTTTAAAATATTTAATTACAAAACGTTTTTTTTTCATTTTTGAAACTCATTTAACATGTGGTTAGGAGGCTGAATTCAGATTGTTAGTGTGCGTATGAAGTTGTGGAAAAATTATATATATTATATTAAATTTTACGCTTTGGTGTTCTAGCGATTTCTATAAATAGGGTGCTTAGGTTAGAATTGAAAATCACACTTGAAAGCTGAAGTTTTTCTCTCTATATTATCGGCGTATTCTTGTGAGTATTTTGAGTATACTTTGAGTATTGCTAGATGGTGCAAGTCCAAGTCATAGCTTTATACCCGGTATTTAACTTAGAAATCTTGATCTTTCGAGGTAAGGGATATTATTTTTTTCGTAATGATATTATTTCTTCAATATCATTATCTTTGAAATGTTGATCTGAAGTTTTTATCAAATTTGAAACTTTTTCATGTCGGGGGTTACTATTCATGGGTTACTATTCATGAGTTACTTATTCACGAGTTCTTTATTCATGAGTTCTTATTCACGATTCTATTCATTAAAAGTACTTATTAAATGAAGCGTGAAGATATTTTTTTGTGGAATTTCTATCTTTTGGTGTGAGTTACTTATTCACACTATTCACGTATCTGGCACTATTCACGATATCTGGCCTTTATTCATAGAAAAATAAAATTTCTTCTTTTCAGATATCTAATTCGGATACTAACTCGATTGTATCCATGTTTTGATCATTCTTGAATTTTACACCACTATGATTATTTTTGAGGTATTTTTTGGGCGTGGATAAAACCAAGTCACGAATCCTTAATCCTTAATCATTGTCATTTTGTTTCTTTGGATTCGTTTCTTAAAAATATTTTTCATCATCCTCGGTCTTAAATGATGATATTATTGAATATCTTTGGCTTTTGTAGTGCAAAGATGAATGATTTCTGAAGAATATCTTTCTTTGGCTGTAGTGCAAAGATGAGCAGTGTTGAGATGAGCATAATGGATTGATTAATATCTTTGGCAGTAGTGCAAAAGATGAGCAGTGTTTAAATGAACATGACTAATCGATGAATATCTTTGGCTGTAGTGCAAAGATGAATATTTGATTCGGATGTATATTGATTGATGTTACGAGGATAAAATATTGATGATGGATTTATTAAATTCATAGATTATAGTAGATTTCATTCTCTACGTAACTCTTATGAATTATTATTTCATTGCGAATATTGATCCGAAACTTGTTGTCTATTGTATTCTATCGATTTTTCCTGTTGAAGACTAACGATAATTTGTTGTATATTATCTTAGTCATAATATTCTTCTTTGGGCTAGTTGAGCTCACCCTTTTCCTTGTTGTTCCATTTTTTTTCTCGGGAGGCGAGAATGTAGCGAGTCTTAGTCGGGGTATGGAAAGAAGGTTCTTAGAGAGTTGTTTAGTAGTCCTCACCATTTTTGTAAAATAATGAATCAATAATTATGATGGGGATTTATTTGCAGTATGGATATTATACAGAAGACAATATTATATTTAAACTCGATTATATATTGTCGTATTTCACACGACATTTGTATTATTGAAGTTGTAGTTTGCTTTTTTGTACCATGTATTTGGCGACTCGAGAATGGGTGTTGTGTATACCTATTTTGGGGCGTCGCGACAACGTATTGATACTTCAACGTAGACGAGTTATTCCAATGAGAATAATAATAACGGAACCGTGTCGGTGAAATCACACTGCAAGCGGGATGTTCTAACAGAATAATAAAGATGGAACCAGATCCGGTGTAAAAACACACGAGATAGGATATTCCAAATGAGAATGATAAATACGGAACCAGTCGGTGTAAAACACATGTGAGACAAGGATATTCCAATGTAACAATAGAAGAATGTCACCAAGTATATAGGGTAATGGCGTGATCTGAGTTATTCCAATGAACAAATAAGAATGTAATAACATAAGGATTTCACCAAGTATAGGGTGTCTGGCGTATCTGAAGTTATGTATAGGGTATGCCACTTTTACAAAAGTTATTCAACAGAATGATAATGAATGGAATAATGAAGTTCTCTTCAAGAAGAAAGAATAAACACTTCTTAGTAAAAGAGGCTGAATATAGAAGTAGTGAAGTAGCGAGAATACTCTTCTTCTTTCTATAACTTTCTCTCTATAACTCTCTACATAATTTCTCTCTAGAGTTTCAAATGAATTCGTAAAAGAAAATAATGAAGGAATGAGCTTTTATTTATAGGAAAATGGAATGCATAGTAAGAACTAATCCATAAGCGGTCCAGATTGATTTACTTTAATCGACGGTCCATATTTAAAGAAAAATCTTTTAAATAAAATATAATATATTCTATTTATATAAAAACATTTTACTACGCAAACATTTATGCAATACTTATGCAAAATCTTATCTGCAAAACACTATGCAACACTATGCATAATAAAATATAATATATTCTATTTATAGAATAAACTTTAATAAAAGTATTACTATTTTATATAAAAGATGTTTACGTTTTATTACGTTAATAATCTGAATAAAACAAAACGTCATTATCATTATAATAATTCATATTATTAATCGATGATAATAGAATCAAACCGGGTGACTTCTCACATAAGATCGATAATCAATACTGGTGTCTTTACTTATGCAACCACACGACATCGTACTTTTACTACTGAGAGTAGTTCAACAAGTATCAACCAGTAAAACTTCCGTAGTTATTTCAATAAAATATTTTTTCGCTTTCAATCAAACAATAATTACATTGTGGGGTCCACCAATGATTGAGTAGTTATGCGAATATTTCCTCGCTAAATAAGAATATTCCCCCACCAATCGAATATAATATAACCACTTGCATACTTTACAAAATTTATAAATACTACCCACAACTATAATATTATCTCAAATTCACACCATAATATTAAAAATTATTTCGACAAAATTAAAATCTTTATTGATAAAATCTGGGGTCTCACAGTGTTAGCATTCTATTGGTCAATTGACCAACTTATCCAAAAATAAACTTCATGCTAACCACTTCCCTTACACACAACACAAACAACAGAGACTGGTTAGTCTGCGATACTAGCTAGGATCATAACATGTCATTAAAATAAAATTAAAATTGTAGTAACTTTTTCAAAGAGATGTGTAATAAGTGAGATTCTTTTATAATTTTTATTATTAATGTATTAATAAATTTCGCAATTATAATTTAACATAAATAAATGACAGAACTCATATGAAAATTAATTATTTAAAAACATGGTGGAGTGTAGTTGACCAACTAAATCTCAAGTAGATATGATGGGTAATGTTGCACGGGAAACTCTAACAATAATATTAATGTTCATCTTATTCTTTCTGTACGGAGTACATGATCATTTGGTCTGGTGCCAAAACCATTTTGAAACTCAAAATCTTTATTAATTTTTTTAATAATATTTTGGGAATTACTAAAAAAAAAAAAAAGTAATCATGCTCCCGTCCCGTCCCGTGTGAAAGAGGCAAACAACTAAGGTGGGTTTGGAGGAAACAAAAACCGTATTTCTGTTTTGAGACGGGAATATTGTGTGTGGAACATGTAGAACGCAAATAAAAAATGGCGGAAACTTCCTATTCAAATAATATGCAATTTTTGACGTGATAATTTTAATTGAATCAAATTAAAAAAAAAAATTAATAGTTCAATCATCTAATTGAAAAAATTAAAAAACGGATCACGAAATGATAAAAAAAAGGTGGAAACTTCTTATTCAAATAATGGTGACTTGGAGCGGGAAGATCATATTGACCAAACCACTAGCACTAGGCCTATCGAAATTTAATTAAACTTCACTAAGCAGCCCCCGTTTTGTGCGATTTGTCCAAAAACACGGCCATGGCTTTTCGGCTTCTAATTTAATTCCTTTGTTCACATTAGTATTAGGATTAGGATTTAGACCCATATGATTATGGTTCTAATTCAGGTAAACCAATATTTTATTAATTTAAAATTTAATAAAATATAGATGACAATTCTCTTATCGTTATCAATTAGTTTTAGATAAGACTGCTTAATGTATAGGATAAGACTTGGTAGTAAGTCAATTAATTAATTAAGGACAGACATATCCATCATGAATTAAGAGAGAGGAAACTCCGGAGGGAAAACAATTTCTAACAAAGTGGTCATATTTCATAGTGGACCAAGTTAAAACTGAGTCCGACCCTCCATTGACGTACCATACGGTTAGGTAGGTTACCAAACCCATCCTAGATATTTCTGTTATTGTTGGGCTTTTAGTGATTGAGCGGCCCATACTAATTCTTGATCACACATTTCGACCAACACTAAATGTTATTCTGATTGTAGGATACAACATAATTATACATACATCTAATTTTTATTCAATAGTGGTGGGATAAAAGAAATTTTTGGTGCATTAGTTTTAATTAAACGCTCTAAAATTAGCCATATTTTTCGTTGACTTAAACCCTCCTCCCCCAACAAAAGATAAATAAATAAAATATACACACACACACACACACACACATATATATATATATGTATGTATAAACGTGTATATATATATTCTTTTTATTTATGGAATTAAACTTTATCTATTATCCATTTAATCAACCTGTAAATTGTAATCATGTGTAATGTTAGAAATACAAAAATTATGCGTACACAATATAAAAAAAAAAAAAAAAAATAGAGAGGGTAACTTATAATTGAATATACAGAGTACAATTGATGCACATAGTATTAATTATCCATTAATCATATAAGTAGTAGCTAAGAAGCTAGTAGAATAGGAATAAGCATCTAATTAGTTTGTTATTTATTACAATAAAACTGCAAAAGTTGTTTTAACATATTCAAACACACCCTTTTATGAATTGGAAAGCCGTAGAGAACGCTATAAAGCTACTACTTTTAATATACATACATACATATAGCATGAATACCAGGCAGAGCGTATCATGAGTAAGGAAGTGGTTAGTATGAAGTTTATTTTGGAGTAAGTTAATTGATCATCCATATAGAATCTTGACAATGCATGGCGAGATTGTATACATGTAATTCTAATTAATTAACTGAAACTTACCAAAAAAAATAACTGCACGTCTTAACTTAGGATCCACGAAAGACATATGCGTAGGAATGAACCAAGTATATATATATATATATATATATATATATATATATATATATATATTCCTCTTAATTTATTTAATGCACTAGCTAGCCCTCTCATTGGCTTCATTCCTACTCACAAAGAGATTATATTATATTGCACTCAAATTAGATTGTCCTTTTGCTTTTGCACTAATTAATAAGTACAAGAGTCTGATTGAAGTAATTAATTATCATTTCAATCGAGACTTCCATTATGAGAGTAATTGATAATAGTATTTGAACTAATTTGGGACCGTTGGTTTTGTAGAAATTATGTGTATTAATTAATTAGTATAATTAGAAAGTTTTATTTCAGTGGTCTTTATTAATTACACGTACACTAATAATATATATTATTAGTATATATTCTTATAGCTAGCTAGCTCTCTAAGTCTAACCATACAAATTATATAACTCGATCATTCCTATTATAAGAATATCCAATATATACTCTATAGCTATTTGGAATGAGAATCATATCTGTCCCTCCCCATAAACTATCCAAAACGAACTGCTTAAAAATTAGTTGTAATGATGACTTATATAATTTCCATAATTCTGTTAGAAATGGGATTTGAATGAGAAAATTGATTCGGTTGAATTGAGAATTAATGACGTGCGGGTTAAGTGATATATATTTTTATCATCATAAATCTACGTTGACGTTTTGGCAGCGATTACGTCGCAAATTTAAATTCGTATAAATAAGCAATTAATGGGAAAGCATTTGGATAAGAACAAATTTTCCCTCCCGATTCTGAAAATTTCAGTCCCGTCCCGTTCTGCAAAAAATTTCCGTTCCCCGTTCTGTCACTAAATTCCTGTTCTGTTTCTGCATATTCCCGTTCCCGTTCTGCCATTCTCCGTTTCCCGTTCAAACTGAATATCCCGTTATCTGCAAAGTGTTGCAGTAAGTTTTGTTTTGTTTTTTTTTCTAGTTTTCTTCATGCAAACATCATTAACATTCATTTAAGTTCAGTACATAAACATTGAATTTGGTTCGATGAATTCTTAATTTTGTAATGCTACTAATTAAAAATTGAAATCTGCTTTTATCTTAAAAGCAATTATTCAATTAACCTCAAAGATCGTCGGGGAGAATAAATTTACTTTAAGGAGACTTTGTGAATTCAAAGGACTCGAATTTATTATTAATAATTTCTGTGTTATATATATATAGATATATAAAATCATGTTTTGTTTTATCATATTTATATATATTAAATAATACTATATATTACAGATAACAAATTCTCCATTCACGGCCACGGGTATATCATTATGCGAATCTAACATGCACACACACACACACACTTCCAAGTTAAAATGGGACATTATGAACCTATTAACAAGTTTTATTGTGAAAACAAGATCAAGTTATATATATATATATATTTGCATGAAGTGGCCACTAAAGAGTAGTGAGATTACCGGTCTTAAGGAGAGAAGAAAAATATAATTTGTTGGGCCTTCATAAACTTAAAAAGGTGAGAGATAAGGCTTTAGAGAGTGGTGGAGGAGGTGGTGGTGGTGGTGGTGGTGGGGAGTCATAAAATTATTGAATCGACCATTAGATGGAAAAAAGGGCAGTGAAGCGTGCACAAAACATAGTTTCTAAATCAATAAAATAGAGTGTGGGCCTAATTCATGACACTTTTGACATGATGCGAGTTGTGCAGGTTGAATGTCCCCAAACATTTTGGTTTGATTAATGTTAGGCAAGTAGATAAAAATTGTTTAATTTATTTAAATAAAATGTTAATGGAATGTACATGATTCTTATTATTTTTTTCTTCTGAAAATGAGTATTAAATAATTAATTACTCCTCAGTAATAAAATACTTATGTTGGACGTCATTATTTTTATTTTAATAACGTATTATGATTCTAACACCGCTAGGAATGTATATATGTATCAAAGTTTAACTTTTAGTATATATATACCTCTAGGAATTTGGTACATATGTGATAGTAGAACATTAGAGTAGATATAAGTTATGCAGTATAATTGGTGAATATTTTATCTAGGTAAACTCAACAATTTTTATGTAGTTACATATATATATAGTTTTATTTTTGGTTCCTCGTTTTCTTTATATGTCTAAAATTAAGTCTTAATTAATTAATGACACCTCAATAATAAAATATATATTTATATTGAATGTCATTATTTTTATTTTGAATAACGTACGTTTGTGGTCTGATCAGATGCAGATCATATGGTCGAGAATGGACTTGGTTTGAGAAAGAATTTATGAAGGGCTAAAACGTAATACTATTCTGCATTATTAATGATTCTTTAATTAATGTCCGAGCATACAAGTATAAACACGTAAAGAAGACAAAAGCTTGATGACTGAGAACAATTAAAATAAGTCCACATCAATGGTGGGCAAAAAGTTGAACCAAGGGAACAAAAACTGATTGAGAGGACGATCATTTGCTCGTGCATGCCTCCCAACCAAAAAGTGATACTCATGCATACTTTCAATTCATGCATTTTAGGATCCGATTACTATAAAATTAATTTTATAATAAGTTGGTCAATTGATTAATACAGTGCTGACACGCAGAGAGAGATCATTTTTCGGTCTGCGTGTTGACACTGTATTAATCAATTGATCAAAGTTAACTTCATGCATTCTAGTAAGAGTAATGCTACAGACAAACTATTTTATAAATATTTTATAAACTGCTGACGTGACAAACTTCACCTCAGCATATTGATTAACAAATTGTTTCAATATAGTGTTCGGCCTCACACAATATACTGAGGTGAAGTATGTCACATCAACAATTTGTATCTCTAGCATTATTCTTCTAATAACTCACTCGATCTTAATTTCCAATTACAATAGAGTAGTCCTTAATTAGTTTTGAAGTTCACCTTTAATTTATCATCATCAAATCAAAGCCCACTTCTGAATTTTAGGATTTTAATTATGGGGAAACAATTAACTCTACATCCTCCTCCTTTTTCTTTTTTTTTTCCCTTCTTTTTTGTACTTGTTTTGCTGCATGCAGATGAGAGAGGACGTGATTTCGATTTCAAACGGTTCAAATTGAATAGTATTATTGTAGTGAGTTGCATTTATATAATAGAAAATCCTATTATAACTCACAAGGGTCATCCGTCAGACTGAGAAGCAACTTGTGTTAATACAACTTATTTATAGACTAGCAAAATTGATCGTTCATTTTAAGTCCAAAAATATTGACCTAACAATTTACTAAAAAACTTAAGCTACTATATAGGTTTTAGATCATTTATCCATGTATATTAAATTAAGTGTTTACTCATTTATCAGTTTATCCAGTGTTTTGCGTATTTGGAGAGCAAATTACACGCTTGAGAATTTTGTTTATTTAAATTTTAAAGTAGTTATTCCAAACATAATTTGTTTAACTAATGAAAGCATCATTTGAATGCATCTTAACAATTTATATTTTTGTATTAAGAGAATTTTTTAATAATTAAGATATAAATATGAATCTAAATACAAAGATGCGAACTATTAAAATATATTAAAAAATGAGATATTAAAATGTAATAAAACACGACATAATATTCTTACAGTATTAGTGTTAAAACTAAAAACGGTCCAAATGAACATAAGAGAACCTTTTGCTGCCACAGGGTGCCACCCAAATGCTTCCAAAACCGGGGTCCCCGCCACCCCAAGCACCCTCGTGGGCAGAATTATTTCAACCAACCAACCCATGATTCCTCCCTACCCCACCCCACCCCCACCCTTTCCCTTCCCATTCCCAATCCTCCTCCAAATTCCAATATATATTTTCCTAAATCCAATAATTAATAAAAATTCTCATTCATTCACTACTTATTACCACTCCCTTTTTGACTAATTAAACTATTCCTCGTCTTTCCACTCCTCCCCCCACCCAACCTCCCTCCCTCCCTATTTATACCCCTAAAAAACCCCTTACAACTTCCACTACACATACATACATACATACTTTTTTTTCTCTCATATATACTCTCTCTATTTAGCAACTAAAAAATGAGAACCATGATAGATTTGGGAAGCCAAAGAGGCCCAATAGTACTACACATAATGGACACAGCCACCTCCGTGGACTGCGGCCGACAAGTCCGATTCCGGCGAACTTTCCGTTCCCTCGTGGAATGCATGGTTCCTGCATGCTGTGCCTTCCAGCCCACGTTATCGGACTCATCTTCTCTCTCCTCTTCCAGCAGCAGCGACTCCGATTTCTCAAATAGTTTTAACAGCACAACTACCCATACACATGCTTCCACCGTTACCGGAACATTCTTCGGATTCCGGCGAGGCCGGGTCAGCTTTTGTTTACAGGACGACACCAAAAACTCGCCTCTCCTTTTATTGGAATTGGGAATTCCTACTTCCTATTTGGCTAAGGAAATGCAGTACGGGTTGCTCCGAATAGCGCTTGTTGAGTGTGAACGCTTTAATAATAACAACCTTAAGATAGAAAGTGGGTCGCTTTTCGGGGTTGCCTTGTGGTCGGTCTTTTTTAATGGGAAGAAGGTGGGGTTCGCCAGTAGGAGGCAGGCGACGGCGGGTGACGTGGCAGTGTTGAAGCTCATGCAGTCGGTGTCGGTGGGGGCCGGAGTATTGCCGGCGGTTGGTGGCTCCGTGGGGCAGGAGAGTGGTGGTAGCGGTGAAAATGATCAGATGATGTATCTGAGGGCTAGATTTGAGCGGGTGGGGTCAATGGACTCGGAGTCTTTTCATATGATTAACCCGGATGGAACCTCTTCGGGGCAGGAGCTTTGTATTTTCCTTCTTAGATCATAGAAAGAAAGAGAGAGAATAATTAATTAATTATATATAGCTTGCCTTTGAGTATCTAAAAATGTTAGATCTATCATCTATGGAAATGTGATCCAAAAATTAATTACATGTATATAAGTTGTTAGTTGTGTGGTTAATTTACATATAAGTTGTTAATTTTGTGGCTTAATTACATATGTTAATGTTAACGCCAAGATCTTTCTCCACGTCCCAATCACCAAGACGCGCGTCGAGATCTCTTTTGCGATTCAACAAATCAACATTTAAAAAGCTTGATTTTACCGAGTCGTCGGGATATACCCGGCGTGAGAGTCGATGTCGGCGATCACAAGGTCAACAATGGAGAAAATAATGTCAATGTCCGAGAGAGAATAATAATATGAATGTGTGTAATATTTTGATACTTTACCTCTTTTGTGATCCTAGCCTCATACATACTCCAATCCGGTTTTCATCGCCACCCATCATCTCCTCGACACCTTTTTTCCCCACTCCCGGTCATTTCAAATTAGAAAGTATGTAGCCTCTTCTCTCACCTCGCTACCACTCTTTGTCACCGCATGGAATCCATCCGAGTCCCATCCTCATTAATGTAAATGCGAGAAAGGTGGCAGACATAGTAATCAACTATCATTTGGCATAATGATTACACGGTCAAAGTCAAGTTAAGTGACAATTTTATAATGGGCCAATTCAATGACTAAGCCCAAATAATGGAAATGACCCAAACGATTTGGATCCAACCGAAAGGACCCAATGAAATAATCAAATAAGCTGGGCCCAAACCATTCTGGACCAACCGGAACTAACAGTAATATGATCCAAGGGAGGGAGCCCATTAAGTCCGCTACTAATAAGGAAAAGGATTATACCAACATCATTTGCCCCTAGTCTTTTATTAAATAGGGTATTTAATGAAAGACTATAAACAATATAGCCCATGATATAACGAATTATGATAAATCACAAGAGGTCCAAAGTGAAACTCACCAAAACCCAAACAAAGGGGTCCAAATTGATATCAAGAATAGAAATAGAGGCCCAATAAACACAAGTCCACTCGGTGAAGATATTTAGACCCAAAACAGACGAAACCTCTTCCTATTCACCATCATTCTTTGTGAATTAAATGTGCCGCCCTCGATTCTCGTATAGCACAAGTATAAAAGGTAAACTTTACCAATTCAGCGGTTTTACTCGCCAATTTGAAATTTGAACCTTTGAGCTTTCTTACTCCTCTGCAGAACTTCTTCTTACGTTTACACGAAATCTCAACAATGGTGACCGTGAATTCCACCAAAACTCTCCCAACCCAAACCCCAACCAAGAGGGTTCGAGTTTCAACCCCAATCTTCAACAACTACGGGGAAATCCACCTCGATCCCCTCCGCACCTTTCCCGACTTCTTTGGGGCGGGGAACAATTCCCTCATGCCAACATCCCTCTCCGTCATGGAATCGAGATACGTATCCTTCGGACTCGTTATCGATTCACGACATGTATGCTATAAGAGCTCTCCGCTCTGAAAGAGCGTATGTATCAAATGGTATTTGGACGGTTGGGTCGTCATGTCGACCACCACCTTCGAAAAGGGGTTCGCTTACCTCTCCATGCTTTTGTCGTTACCTCTCCAGGGTTCATAGGAGTGGGCTTTGCTCGATTAGTGCCCAATTCCTACATCCACATCCCGGCATTCATTGCGCTTTTGTCATGAATTAGGATTTCTCCTCCGTTGATATTTTCTTCACCTCTTCTCTGCCGAAAAAGTCTGAGAACGAGGCTTTAAAATGTTGAGTAAAGCGATCTCCCAGACCCAACACAGATTCGAGAGGAGACCTTGATGGATACCCCTTCCAAAGAACAAGGGTTGGCACGAGAAGTGGTTTTTAAATCACGGACGAGATCTCTTCTCTTCCAGATTGGACTACCTCTGATCGGGTCTCTGATGACTTTGGAGACATCTCCGAAGAGCGTGTGAGGGAGGTGGCAGACTTTTTGAAGAAGATTCCTCCAAAAGAATGGAGTTTTACACTTCTGACCAAACAAGCCTGGCTATATGACCACAAATGTAAGTTTCGAACAACTTTGTAACATAATTTTTGAGATATATAAATGATATGGGTTCTGATATATGGTTTTTTACAGTGTCTCTGATCAAACCAACTTCTTTGGAAGTGAAAGATCGGAAGATTTTTGACAGGAAAAATACGGATGCTGCGAAGAGATCAAGTGATCAAGAGTCTTCTCGGCCGATCCCCTCATCACCGATCCACCAATTACCTCCCTTCAAAATGATGAACCCCAAACCGATGAGCCAACCGTATCCGAAGAATCCCTCAGACCCCGCCGAAGAAAAAGATCCGCCAAAAAATCCAAATCCACCCAACCGGATACACACCCCGAAAGTGATCAGGAAACAATTCTCAAGCAACCCCACAAACAAATTTCAAAGATCCAACCCCAATCCTACACCCTCCGAATCTATCCAGCGAGGAGGAGTTTACTCGACATTCCTTTTGCGATAGGGCCAAGGTTCTTCGTGTAAAAAAAGATAAGGACGAGGATAACCCCCGATCGCCTAAGAGCTCAAAGTTCCTTCGTCTTACCGACATCCTCCCGATAATCCCCACGAAATCCAAGTGCCTAATGATGAACCAGCCGGATCGTCTCCCACTCCATCCCGAAAAAAAGGAAACATCCATCGATGACCACCCCGGTTCATCTTCGCACCTTCGCCATGACCCGAACCTACTCCCGCTTGGTCTCCTTCTCCCGAAACCATACATGTGGACTCTCGTGATTCATAATCAACCCCACCTTCCCTCCAAGACAAACGATCGCCGAATTCCAAGAGGACGCCCTTGGCCTCTCCAACCATGTGTGTAAGGGCTATTTATTATGAATTATGAAGCTCAAGTTCGAAATAATTAATTTTTGGAAGTTTTAATTGTTTTATTTAAGAAAAACATTTTTGCAATCCACATGTGATACAAATGTCTTTGAATTCAGTTGGTCTAAGGTGGGCTTGAATTTGTTTAATTATATTATTATTTTATTAAATTTTTCGCTTTGGTGTTTCTAAGCATTTTCCTATAAATAGGGTGCTTAGGTTAGAATTGAAAATCACACCGTAAATGAAGTTTTCTCTCTATATTATCGAGCGTATTCTTGTGAGTATTTTGAGTATACTTTGAGTATTCTTTAGGGTGTTTGAGTTCCTTGACTATACCCGGTGATTCTAGCTAGAAATCTTGATCTTTCGAGGTAAGGGATATTATTTTTTTCGTAATGATATTATTTCTTCAATATCATTATCTTTGAAATGTTGATCTGAAGTTTTTATCAAATTTGGAACTTTTTCATGTCGGGGTTCTTATTCATGGGTTCTTATTCATGAGTTACTATTCACGAGTTACTATTCATGAGTTTCTTATTCACGAGTTACTATTCACGAAAGTACTATTCATGAAAGCGTGAAGATGTTTTTGTGGAATTTCTATCTTTTTGGTGTCGGAGTTCTTATTCACGATATAAGCCTTATTCACGATATCTGGCACTATTCATAGAAAAATAAAATTTCTTCTTTTCGTCAAAACATATATATTCGGATACTAACTTCGATTGTATCCATGTTTTGATCATTCTTGAATTTTACACCACTATGATTATTTTTGGGGTATTTTTGGACGTGGATAAAACCAAATACGAATCCTTAATCCTTAATCCTTGTCATTTTTTTTTGATTGGATTCGTTTCTTTAAAAAAAATATTTTCATCATCCTCGGTCTTAAATGATGATATTATGGAATATCTTTGCTTTGTAGTCAAAGATGAATGATTTCTGAAGAATATCTTTGGCCGTAGTGCAAAGATGAGCAGTGTTTAAATGAACATGACCAATGATGAATATCTTTGGCTGTAGTGCAAAGATGAATATTTGATTCAGATGTATATTGATTGATGTTACTGGGGATAAAAGATGAGCGATGAACTTTAAAATTCATACATAGAAGATAGTAGTTTGCATTCTCTACTTAACTCTTCTAATGAATTATTATTTCATTGCGAATATTGATTTAAAATTTGTTGTCTATTGTATTCTATTATATTTTTCCCCTGTTGAAGACTAACGATAATTTGTTGTATATTATCTTAGTCATAATATTCTTTTCTTGAGCTAGTTGAGCTCACCCTTTTCCTTTTTGTTCCATTTTTCTCGGGAGGCGAGAATATAAATGATGCAGTAGCCTGTGGTATGGAATGAAGGTTTTAGAAAAGGATTGTTTAGTAGTCCTCACCATTTTTGTAAAATAATGTATCGATAAATGTGATGAGGATTTATTTGAGTATAGATATTATGCAGAAGATAATATTTGTATTTAAACTCACAGTTTCTTGTTGTAATAATAAAGTTGTAGTTGTTTACGTACCATGTATTGACAACTCGAATGGGTGATGTATACCTATTTTGGGGCGTCACAATGTGGCCTCGATTTAATGCCCATTTTCCTTTCAGCAGATTCAACGCGCCGTTCGTGAAACCAGATGATCATCGGTTGAGGAGCGATTCAAACGAGGATTTACTCAATGAGGCATGAGCTACTTGGCGAAGGTAAAGCAGTTCTCTTCTTTATTTCCGAATTTATCTTCATACTTATACATCGAAAACCGATCAAATAATATTGGACATGCATGGCGAATCTTTGTGTGTTAAAGCGTCTGCGTCCGAGGTCTCTCGAGGTAGAATCGAAGAAGAGGCTCGAGGAAGGAGAATGCCCTTCGAAAGTCCGCCTTGGCTAGGGAAAAGACTTCACGCGAATGCATTCTTCATACAAATGAAGGACTTCAAAAGAGTTAGCCCAAGCCGAGGAGATGTGAAGGCCTCAATGAAGAACTAAAGTCAACCAAAGCACAACACGAGGAGATCGTCAAAATGAATATTGACTTGGTTCGGAGGAGGCGAGATAAGGATGGAGAAGATCAAGGAATTAAAGGCGATGCTAAACTCGACTAAGACCATCCAAAAACTAGAGTGGCAGAGACTCGTCATCCGAATAAACGGCAAAAGCTTGAAGAGAAACTGAGAACTTAAGGCCCTTCGGGACCTTGGGCCTCCTCGACCAATGATCTTCGCAAACAAATCATGAAGAGTATGAACTCGGATGAGATCAACGGGGAAATAATGAAGATATACTCGAGAGTTACGAGTACATCTTGGAGTCGTGGCAAGGAAAAGCTGATTGCAGCCAACGCGGATCCATCCTTGCTCGACTCTTCAGATGACGAGGATGGCGCCTGAAGCTGATTTTTCCTTGGTTTTATTGAAGAATATTTATGAAGACTTCTATTATGTTTCTTTCTTTAATTTATAGGACTTGTAAAAATTATCTAATATTGTAATTAGATTGAATATTAATGAAAAAAGTGGTTTCATTCCTTATGACTTCGATGTATTTACTTTCTGTCAATACTCCAATATTAATTTAACTGGAAAGATGCACAAATTCTTTCATGGACTGAACTCGAACTGTTAAGTAACAACTAAACATGTCATATAACAGATAAGATGAAGTTAAAGAATGAGGCATTTCGAACTCAGCACTTAGAAAAAAATTTAGGTAATAAAGTATAGAAATTATTTATTTATTTACATCAAGTGTGAGACAGATCTGCTTCATTAGGAATTTGTTTACCCCGAAAGGCCTAACAAAATCAAAAGATGACATTTGCCTACCACGAAGGGCCTGACAAGGTCTGAAAGATGACACTTGCCTACCCCGAAGGGCCTGACAAGGTCTAAGGATGACACTTGCCTACCACGAAGGGCCTGACAAGGTCTAAGTGTCGACAATTGCCTACCACGCATGGCCTGACAACGTTTTAAGGATGACACTTGCCTACCACGAAGGGCCTGACAAGGTCTAAGTGTCGACAATTGCCTACCACGCATGGCCTGACAACGTCTTAAGGATGACACTTGCCTACCACGAAGGGCCTGACAAGGTCTAAGTGTCAACAATTGCCTACCACGCAGGGCCTGACTATGACGCCCCCAAAATAGGTATACATCACCTATTCTGAGTTGTCAATACATAGTACAGAAACAACTACAACTTTATTATTACAACTGTGACGCCCCCAAAATAGGTATACATCACCCATTCTGAGTTGTCAATACATGATGCGAAAACAACTACAACTTTATTATTACAACAAGAAAGCGTGAGTTTGAATACAAATATTATCTTCAGACAATATCTATACTCAAATAAATCCTCATCACATTTATTGATACATTATTTTACAAAATGGTGAGGACTACTAAACAACTTTCTAGAACCTTCATTCCATACCTCGACTCGCACTCGCTTATATTCTCGCCTCCGAGAAGAAAAATGGAACAAAAAGGAAAAGGGTGAGCTCAACTAGCCCAATAAAGAATATTATGACTAAGATAATATACAACAAATTATCGTTAGTCTTCAACAGGAAAAATCTAATAGAATACAATAGACAACAAATTTTAAATCAATATTCGCGATTGGAAATAATAATTCATTAGAAGAGTTAAGTAGAGAATGCAAACTACTATCTTCTATGTATGAATTTAAAAGTTCACCGCTCATCTTTTATCCCTGTAACATCAATCAATATACATCCGGAATCAAATATTCATCTTTGCACTATGTGCCCAATGATATTCATGGGTTGGTCATGTTCATATAAACACTGTTCATCTTTGCACTACGGGCCAAAGATATTCTTCAAAAATCATTCATCTTTGCACTATGGGCCAAAGATATTCCATAATATCATCATTTAAGGTTTGAAGATGATGAAAAATATTTTTAAAGAAAGCGAATCTAGTGAAACAAAATGACAAGGATTAAGGATTAAGGATTCGTACTTGGTTTTATCCACGTCCAAAAATACCTCAAAAATAATCATAGTGGTGTAAAATTCAAGAATGATCAAAACATGGATACAATCAAAGCTAGTATCCACAATAGATATTTTGAACGAAAAGGAAAATTTTTATTTTTTGATGAATAGTCAGATTCGTAATAAGTGTCAGATATCGTGAATAGTCATGAGTATCGTGAATAGTAACTCAGACACCAAAAGTTCCAAATTTGATAAAACTTCAGATCAATATTTGACATAATGATATTGAAGAAATAATATCATTCTGAAAAAAAATAATATCCCTTACCTCGAAAAATCAATACTTCTAAATTTGAAACAGGATATAAAGCTATGACTTGAACTTGCACCGTATAGCAATACTCAAACTATACTCAAAATACTCACAAGAATACGCTCGATAATATAGAGAGAAAACTTGATTTACGGTGTGATTTTCAATTCTAACCTAAGCACCCTATTTATAGAAATTGCTTAGAACACCAAAAAGTAGAAAATTTAATATAATATTAATATATAAAATTTTTCTACGCACATTCTTATAAACTGAAATCAGCTCATTTCAACAACCAACCAAGCCCACCAAACATATCAAAAACGTTTTTCTAATTTAAATTATTTTAAACTTCCAAAATCAATTATTTTGAGCTTGAACTTCAATAATTCATAATAAATAGCCCTTTTATCAGAAAATTCGAATCTCGCGAGATTTTATAGGAAATTCAATTCTCTACAACTTTACAGAAGAAAGTTTTTCCAAATTCCAAGCAGAAATTGACCGAAATCCACAAACGGGAGATTTTACAAATTTATAATCAAATTTCGATCAATAAATGGGGTCCACCGACATGTTTAACATGTTTTAAATATTTATTGCAACAAAATACTCTTCCTCCTCAGATACTCATATATCCCACATTCGTTGTAAAAATATCACCATTATTATATTATTAAAATATAATAATATATTTAAAAGAATTATTTTATCGAAAAAGATAAAATTTCAATTTTCAACAATTGTCACATTTAAAATTTTCTCCATCTATATCCACATAAAATCAATATTTTTGTCATCATATGAATCAATAATTAATTATTCACAAATAATATTCTGAGAATCACAATAATCGACAACCAGGCGGTTCAGGAAAGAGGGCTTTCAATAAGAATTTTTCTCACTTCTTGGCATGATTAGGTGACCAAACCTCTCCTTAGACAGAACTTTCTAGACATTGCCAATAATGTTATCTAATAATATTATTAGGATAATATGAATTATTGCTTCGATAATAAAAAAATCTTGTGTAATGACAATTATTGAAACAACAAAGAATATAAAATATCAATATGACAATTATTAAATCAATAAAATCTTTGATAAAGTAATTGTAACCATTATTGAGTAGTGCCTTCTTACGTAAGAATCAATAATTGGTGCAATACTGGTGGTGTCTTCTACGTGTTTTAACCACAGAGTATTTTAACAAGATTAATCTGAGTAATAACTACGCTTAGTTATTTTTAAACAACTTATATTTGTCGTTTTCTTCATCCAATCGCTTTTCAGTTATGGGGCCCACACACATACATTGTGCGTAAATGCGAATATTCCCCCGACAAAGATTTAATATTCCACGACCAAACGAATATTCCCCGACAACAACGAATATTTTATAACCACTTGCTTATTTTAAAATATTTGCGTATTTTACCCCTAACTATCCACATTAATCAAATCAACCCTTACTATTTCAAAATAATAAATAGAAAATTAAATTTCATTAATAATAAGTTGGGGTCTTACAACAACCAAGTAAAGCTGTGAGTTTGAATACAAATATTATCTTCAGACAATATCTATACTCAAATAAATCCTCATCACATTTATTGATACATTATTTTACAAAATGGTGAGGACTACTAAACAATTCTTTCTAAAACCTTCATTCCATACCCAGACTTGTACTCGCTTATATTCTCGCCTCACGAGAAGAAAAATGGAACAAAAGAAAATGGTGAGCTCAACTAGCCCAAGTAAAGAATATTATGACTAAGATAATATACAACAAATTACCGTTAGTCTTCAACAGGAAAAATCTAATAGAATCTGATAGGCAACAAATTTTAAATCAATATTCGCAGTATGGAAATAATAATTCATTAGAAGAGTTAAGTAGAGAATGCAAACTACTATCTTACATGTATGAATTTTAAAGTTCATCGTCTATCTTTTATCCCTGTAACATCAATCGATATACATACGGAATCAAATATTCATCTTTGCACTACTGAGCCAAAGATATTCATCGATTGGTCATGTTCATCTAAACACTGTTCATCTTTTGACTACTACCAAAGATATTCTTGACAATCATTCATCATTTGCACTACTGGGAAAAGATATTCAATAATATCATCATTTAAGGCGAGGATGATGAAAATATTTTTAAAAAAGCGAATCCGGTGAATCAAAATGACAAGGATTAAGGATTAAGGATTCGTACTTTGTTTTATCCATGTTCAAAAATACCTCAAAAATAATCATAGTGGTGTAAAATTCAAGAATGATCAAAACATGGATACAATCAAAGCTAGTATCCACAATAGATATTTTAGACGAAAAGGAAAATTTTCATTTTTCGATGAATAGTCTTAGTATTAAGTGAATAAGTGTCAGATATCGTGAATAGTGCCAGTATCGTGAATAGTAACTCAGACACACCAAAAGTTCCAAATTTGATAAAACTTCGGATCAATATTTCAAACATAATGATATTGAAGAAATAATATCATTACGAAAAAAATAATATCCTTACCTCGAAAAAGATTAGTACTTTAATTTGGAATCTAGGATATAGTCTTTGAAAGGAACTTACTTGACGTCTAACAATACTCAAAGTATACTCAAAATACTCACAAGAATACGCTCGATAATATAGAGAGAAAACTTGATTTTGGTGTGATTTTCAATTCTAACCAAGCACCTATTTATAGGAAATTGCTTAGAAACACCAAAGCAAAGAAAATTTAATAAATTAATAATATAATTATATAAATTTCTACGCATGCCTAGAATCTGATTTCAGCCATCAAACACATGCCACATTCTAGAAAAGTAAGAAAAAACGTTTTTCTAATTTTAAATATTTTAAACTTCCAAAATCAATTATTTGAACTTGAACTTCAATAATTCATAATAAATAGCCCTTTCATCAGAAAATTCGAATCTCGTGAGTTTTTATAGGAAATTCAATTCTCTACAACTTTGCGAGAAGAAAGTATTTCCAAATTCCAAATATAAATTGACCAAGAAATCCATAAGCAGGCGATTTTACATTTATAATCAAATTTCGGTCAATAAATGGGGTCCAATGAGAGCATGTTTAACATGTTTTAAACATTTATTGCAACAAAAATACTCTTCCTCCTCGTATACTCATATATCCCACATTCGTTGTAAAAATATCACCATTATTATATTATTAAAATATAATAATATATTTAAATAAATTATTTTATCGAGAAAAGATAAAATTTTAATTTTCAACAATTGTCACATTAAAATTTTCTCCATCTATATCCACATAAAATCAATATTTTCCTCATCATATGAATCAATAATTAATTATTCACAAATAATATTACAGAATCACAATATTGACAACGAGTGCAGTCCACAGGAAGAGGGGCTTTTCAATAAGAATTTCTCTCTTCTTGGCCCTTGATTAGGTGACCAAACCTCTCCTTAGATGCAGAACTTTCTAGACATTGCCAATAATGTTATCTAATAATATTATTTAGATAATATGAATTATTGCTTCGATAATGAAAAATTGTGTAATGACAATTATTGAAACAACAATGAATATAAAATATCAACACAACAATTATTAAATCAATAAAATCTTTGAGCGATAATTACTGTAACCATTATTGAGTAGTGCCTTCTTACGTAAGAATCAATAATTGGTGCAATACAGGTAATCTTCTTGTGTTTTAACCAATTAGAGTATTTTAACGGTATTAATGGTAACAACTTCTGTTTTGTTATTTTTAAACAACTTATATTTATCGTTTTCTTCATCCAATCGCTTTTCAGTTATAAATTTACACATGGTCGCTGGCAGGTAAATACGAATATTCCCGAAAGCGATTGAATATTCCACGACCAAACGAATATTCCCGACAACAATGAATATTTTATAACCACTTGTTTATTTTGAAGTATTTGCGTATTTTACCCTTAACTATCCACATTAATCAAATCAACCCTTACTATTTCAAAATAATAAAATAGAAAATTAAATTTCATTAATAATAAGTTGGGGTCTTACAACCTCCTCTCCTTATGAAATTAGTCCTCGAAATTGACGTACGTGCACAGTGTTTGAAAAGGTGAGGATACCTCGCTTTCATTTCCGTTTCCAATTCCCTGGTCATTTCCTCTATAGCATGATTCCTCCACAAAACTTTAACTTGTGGTATGACCTTTCTTGGCGTGGGACATGCTCCTTCCTATCTAAGATCTTGGCAGTACCTCCTCATACGTTAAGTCTTTCTGGCTATCTCGTCCATGGGTTCTAACTCAATAATGTGGTTTGGGTCTTTCACATATTTCGAAGTACATGAGATATATGTGAAACACATTATGAACACGAGACATACTTTTCGGAGGTAACGCGAGTCTATAGGCTACATTTCCTACTACTCGGTCAAGAATTTGAAATGGACCAATAAATCGTGGATTGAGCTTTCTTTTTTCCCAACCGCCTTGAAGTCTAGGACACGAGTCTTAATAAATCTTCAAGAGTTTGAATAGTCCTTTCGATTGTCCATCCGTTTGAGGATGGTCTGCTGCGGCGAATCGTAAATCCGTGCCCATAGCTTTTTGCAAGCTAACCCAAAATCTTGAAGTGAATCTTGGGTCACGATCCGAAACTATGGATCTGAGGCATGCCATGCAACCTCACAATCATTCACGTCATACTAACAAGGCGTTCAAGTGAATAAGTCTCCGTGTCGGCAAGAAATAAGCGAGACTTGGTTAATCTATCAACAATAACCCAAATAGCATTGATGCCACGAGAAACCGTAGGAAGACCCGTAACTTGAAATCCATGGTAATGTGTTCCCACTTCCATTTCGGAACCTCAAGTGGTTGCAACGGACCCTTAGGTACTAGATGCTCTGCCTTTACACGTTAACAAGTTAAACACATTGAGATAAACTTTGCAATCTCTCTCTTCATATTGTTCCACTAAAATGTATGTGAAGATCACGATACATTTTAGTACTTCGAGATGGATTGCAAATGGTGTATTGTGTGCCTCCATCATAATCTTGTACTTCAAATCGAGTCGTTAGGAAACACAAAGTCTAGAGTGGACTCAAGTATTCCTTCTTCATCAATTCTCGCTTAGGAATAGCTCCTTCTTGTACTTTCTTCTTCATACGCGCATCGGCTCCGGTCGGTGGCTTGAGCAACCTTAACTTTTTCTATTAAAGTTGGCTCTGTCATTATACTTGACATCATCGCTTTTCGTTCTGCATATGATCTTCTACTCAGCAGCGTCACCTACCACGTTCGCTTTTCGGGATGGTATTGAAATAGTGTGGTCGTAGTCTTTCAATAGCTCGAGCCAACGTCATTGCCAGCATGTTGAGTTCTTTTGAGTGAAGAAATATTTAAGGCTTTTTATGGTGCGAATATATCTCCACTTTCTCCCCATATAGATAGTGCCTCCATATCTTTAAGCGAAAAACGATCACGCCAACTCTAGATCATGAGTAGGATAATTCCTTTCATACTCTTTAAGTTGTCATGAGGCATAGGCTATGACTTTCCACGTTGCATGAGAACACATCCTAACCCTTTGCACGAAGAATCATCGTTGTAGATAACAAATCCATCCGAACCGGATGGTATTGTTAGAAACAGTGCCGAAATAAGTCTCTTCTTAAGCTCTTGGAAACTTTTCTCGCGATTCTTCGCTCCAAAGCGAATTTTGTATCCTTCCGAGTTAAATTTGAGTTAATGGAGTAGCGATTCGAGAAAACCCTTCCACGAATCTCCGATAATAACCCATTAAGCCCAAAAAGCTACGTACTTGATCACCGACTTGGTTGCTCTAACTTTGTATTGCTCAATCTTGCCGGATCAGCAGATACTCCATGTTTCGACACCACGTGCCCGAGGAATGCTACTTTCTCAAGCGAACTCGCATTTCTTTAATTTGGCATATAGTTTGTTTTCACGAAGCCTTTGGAGTACCGACTTCAAATGGTGCTCATGATCTTCACGACTTTTGGAATATATAAGGATGTCATCAATAAAAACAACAACAAAGCTGATCCAAATATTCCTTGAATACTCGGTTCATCATATCCATGAAAGCCGCAGGAGCATTAGTTAGTCCGAAAGACATGACTAAGAATTCATAATGCCCGTCATAGGAGTTCTAATGGCGGTCTTTGGAATATCCTCGATTCTAATCTTGGTGATGATACCCCGAGCGAAGATCGATTTTTAAAAGAATTGTGCCCACTTACGGTTGGTCAAACAAGTCATCAATACAAGGTAGAGGATACCTATTCTTGATGGTGACATGGTTCGATTCCGATAGTCGATCAAAGTCGCATACTCCCGTCTTTCTTCTTTACAAATAAAGCAGGAGCACCCCGAGGAGATGTACTAGGGGCCGAATGAAACCGATGTCCAACAATTTCTGTAGTTGGACCTTTAACTCTGAAGTTCAATAGAGCCATTCGATATGGGGTTTTAGAAATGGGCTTTGTGCGAGTTCAAGATCAATAAAGAATTCAACTTCACGTTACGGGGGTGAGGCAAGGAAGTTCTTGAAATCGTCAGAAAGTCAATAACAACGGGAATATTATTCAAATTTGGCGTGTCTTTATTCAAATCCATAACATGGGCTAAGAAAGCTTGACATCCGTTTTTCAATAAGCGAATAGCTTTATGATTAGATATGACGGTGATTGATTTTAATGGTTTAGTTGCTTGAATTGCATACAACAGGTTGGTTAGGAATATGAAAACTAACAACCTTACGAAAACAATCAATTTTGGCATGATGAGTAGTAAACCAATCGATCCCTAAAATCACATCAAAAGCAAGTATCTTTAAAGAGACAAGGTCAATGCGGGTAAGGTGATGGTGCCAACTTGAATCAAACAAGATTTATAAGCGATTGGATGTGATGAAAGTTTCTCTAACGGAGTTTCCACGAGATAGGTCAAAGTCTAATTTCTTCTTGAGTCAAGTTTAAGCGTTGAGCACATGCGGAGAGATAAATGAATGGGTATGCAGGTATCAAGTAAGGTATAAACTTCGCAAGAATTTATAAATAGCTTACCGTGATCACCTCGTTTGGGTTCCTCGCATTATGACCGATCACAACAAAGCGCTCTTCCGGAATCGTTGACTTTGACTTTTACGGGGACGATCTTTTGAGTCACCGTCCCCATTGAACTAGGTTTTATTCTTTGTCTGATCTCGGCGATATGTCCTTCATTTCCACAATTATAGCATACCTTGAGCTGTTGGGGCGGTTTGGTGATATGTCCCTCTTTCCGCATTTGTAGCATATAATGGGTGGTCGTTCTCCTCCTTAGAACCCGATTCTTTGTCGATCATTTGTCGTCTTCACATGGTCGTTGTTAAATCTCCTCTTTTAAAATCTCCTCTCGACTCGCTTCTTCTATTTTCATGGCCATGATTACCACCGAGTGGTTACCATTTTTGTCCGTCTGTTTCTTTCTCCATTTGGTTATCATTATTACATTGATCGCTATCTACGGTACGATCTGGTTATGGTCCTCGGTTAGTAGTACTCGTTATCTCGCTCTAATAATTGAGCCACATTTACAACATCTGAATAGAGAGAAAATTTATGAGAAATGATATATTGTCGTATCTTTGGGTTTCAAACCTCTCAAAAACATCCGCGTCATCGTTCCTCATTCTCCACCAAATGAGGTGCAAACACGGATAACTCTGCAAACTTTGCCTCATCTTTGAGACACCGTCGTGTTGTTTTGTTCTAATCGATGAATTCCACTTCCTTCATATATAGCGAACACTTTCGGAAAGTATTTGTCATTAAATAATTCTGAAATGTCTCCCAAGACATGTTGAGTGCGTCTGGATGGAGTACGCTTCATGAGACTCCCACCAAGGTGAATCGCCTCGCCCACGGGAACATAAAGGTGGCGAATGGAACCTTCGTTCTTCCGTGCATCCCAAGACATCGAATATCTTGGTAATTTGCTTGACCCATGTTTCATGGTGATCGGATCTGGCTTTCCCTTAAATCTGGTTTGTCCAACTCTTTGAAGCTGCTTGGCATTGTGACAACCCGTGAATTGCTATCATTTCTCCTGTATTTTGAACACGAGTCTCCACAAATGCGATTTTGCATGAATCGCAAAAAGCTTCTAAACATCCCTCGTTCATCATCCGCTCAAATTGGTGTTGTTCACAAGAGGAACATTGCCCGACTGTTGCACGTTCTCCTCGTTGGTGAGTCCAGCGTCTCCACGGTCTCATTTCCATTGTTAATATTCTCATTCGACATTCTCAAATCTTTGTCATAAAACAAGGGTTAATTAAAGAAATCAATATATCACATAATATCCTTATATCTTGACCAACTAAAAAATAAGCTTAGGTAGGACACACTAGCGAAGGATTTACTCGTCTCTCCCTCCTAGTTCTATTCCCAGATCTCATTGGAGATCATATCCTAAGCTCGATATACAATTGTGACGCCCCAAAATAGGTATACATCACCTATTACGAGTTGTCAATACGTGATGCGAAACAACTACAACTTTATTATTACAACCAGAAAAGCGTGAGTTTGAATACAAATATTATCTTCTAGACAATATCTATACTCAAATAAATCCTCATCACATTTATTGATACATTATTTTACAAAATGGTGAGGACTACTAAACAATTCTTTCTAAAACCTTCATTCCATTACCCCGACTACGTACTCGCTTATATTCTCGCGCCTCACGAGAAGAAAAATGGAACAAAAAGAAAATGGTGAGCTCAACTAGCCCGGTAAAGAATATTATGACTAAGATAATATACAACAAATTACCGTTAGTCTTCAACGAGGGAAAAATCTAATAGAATCTGATAGACAACAAATTTTAAATCAATATTCGCAGTGAAATAATAATTCATTAGAAGAGTTAAGTAGAGAATGCAAACTACTATCTTCTATGTATGAATTTTAAAGTTCATCGTCTATCTTTTTATCCACGTAACATCAATCGATATACATCGGAATCAAATATTCATCTTTTCTTACTGAGGCCAAAGATATTCATCGATTGGTCAGTGTTTCATCTAAACACACTGTTCATCTTTTGACTACTACCAAAGATATTCTTGACAATCATTCATCTTTTGCACTACGGAAAAAGATATTCAATAATATCATCATTTAAGATCGAGGATGATGAAAACTATTTTTAAAAAAAGCGAATCCATTGAATCAAAATGTGAGGATTAAGGATTAAGGATTAAGTACTTTGTTTTATCCATGTTCAAAAATACCTCAAAAATAATCATAGTGGTGTAAAATTCAAGAATGATCAAAACATGGATACAATCAAAGCTAGTATCCACAATAGATATTTTTAGACGAAAAGGAAAATTTTCATTTTTCGATGAATAAGGCAAGTGATTCGTGAATAAGTGTCGATATCGTGAATAGTCTGAGTATATCGTGAATAAGTAACTCAGAACACCAAAAGTTCCAAATTTGATAAAAACTTCAGATCAATATTTTTGACATAATGATATTGAAGAAATAATATCATTCTGAAAAAAAATAATATCCTTACCTCCGAAAGATTAGTACTTCTATTTGGAATCTAGGATATAGTCTTTGAAGGAACTGACCGTCTAACAATACTCAAAGTATACTCAAAATACTCACAAGAATACGCTCGATAATATAGAGAGAAAACTTGAGCTTTTGGTGTGATTTTCAATTCTAACCTAAGCACCTATTTATAGGAAATTGCTTAGAACACCAAAAGCAGAAAATTTAATAAATTAATAATATAATTATATAAATTTCCTACGCATGCCTAGAATCGATTTCAGCCATCAAACACATGCCACATTCTAGAAAAAGTAAGAAAAAACGTTTTCTAATTTTAAATATTTTAAACTTCCAAAAATCAATTATTTTGAACTTGAACTTCAATAATTCATAATAAATAGCCCTTTTATCAGAAAATTTGAATCTCGTGAGTTTTTATAGGAAATTCAATTCTCTACAACTTTGCAGGAAGAAAGTATTTCCAAATTCCAAATATAAATTGACAGAAATCCATAAGCAGGCGATTTTACAAGTTATAATCAAATTTCGATCGATAAATGGGGTCCATGAGACATGTTTAACATGTTTTAAACATTTATTGCAACAAAAATACTCTTCCTCCTCGTATACTCATATATCCCACATTCGTTGTAAAAATATCACCATTATTATATTATTAAAATATAATAATATATTTAAATGAATTATTTTATTAGAAAAAGATAAAATTTCAATTTTCAACAATTGTCACATTAAAAATTTCTCCATCTATATCCACATAAAATCAATATTTTCCTCATCATATGAATCAATAATTAATTATTCACAAATAATATTACGAGAATCACAATATTGATGACTGGTAGTTCTCGAGGAAGAGGGGCTTTCGATAAGAATTTCTCCTTCTTGGCGGCGCGCAATTAGGTGACCAAACCTCTCCTTAGCGCGAACTTTCTAGACATTGCCAATAATGTTATCTAATAATATTATTAGGATAATATGAATTATTGCTTCGATAATGAAAAATCTTGTGTAATGACAATTATTGAAACAATGATATATAAAATATTAACGCAAAGCAATTATTAAATCAATAAAATCTTTGAGCAGTAATTACGTAACCATTATTGAGTAGTGCCTTCTTACGTAAGAATCAATAATTGGTGCAATACTGGTATCTTCTTGTGTTTTAACCACCGAGTATTTTAATAGATGATACTTGGTAACAACTACTGTTGTTATTTTTAAACAACTTATATTTGTCGTTTTCTTCATCCAATCGCTTTCATTATGGGGCCACACATGGCTGCTTGCTGGTCGCACGAATATTCCCCGACGAAGACGAATATTCCACGACCAAACGAATATTCCCAAACAACAATGAATATTTTATAACCACTTGCTTATTTTGAAGTATTTGCGTATTTTACCCTTAACTATCCACATTAATCAAATCAACCCTTACTATTTCAAAATAATAAATAGAGAAAATTAAATTTCATTAATAATAAGTTGGGGTCTTACACTGACAACGTCTTAAGGATGACACTTGCCTACCACGCAGGGCCTGACAACGTCTTAAGGATGACACTTGTCTACCACGAAGGACCTGACAAGGTCTAAGTGTCGACAATTGCCTACCGCGAGGCTCGACAACGTCTTAAGGACCACCTACCGAAAAGGATACCATCGAATGGTCAGCGAGTCCACCCGAACCTCCTAGCACCATTGAACTGGTCAGCAACGAAGATAAGACTTGTTTGAGAAAAAAGGGAACTTTTATTGATGATGACATAAATATTTCTGAGACTTCCAATGTAATCGACATCATTTTCTTGAAAATACTTCCTAAGCTTTGCGGCGTCTTAAGTATTCTTAATTGTTGACCGTCTAATGCCTTCAACCAATAAGTCCCGCTTCAGCACTTCAGTGATTTCATACGGTCCTTCCCAGTTTGGCATCAGCTTTCCCAGATTCTGAGGTGTAGATGCTTCGGCTTCTCTGAGGACAAAATCTCATACTTCAAACCTGCGAAACTTTACCCCCTTGTTATAATGCTTGGCCACTCTTCGCTGATAGGCCGCTAATTTGATTAAGGCTGTTTCTCTGACTTCCTCAAGCAAATCAAGATTGGCCTTAAGCCTTTTCTCATTGTAGATCTCTTTGAATTGGCTAACCTAAAGACTTGGAGATCCAATTTCAACTGGGACTAAGGCATCAGTACCATAAGCCAATCTGAAAGGTGAATCCCCCGTTGTAGTCCTTGGAGTAGTTCGGTAAGCCCATAACACGCTAAGTAGCTCTTCTGGCCATCTGCCCTTGGCTTCGTCCAATCTGCGCTTGATCCCATTCAGCAGCGTTCTGTTGGTCACTTCAACTTGTCCGTTTGACTGAGGATGAGCTACTGAAGTCTTTCTATGCTGGATCCCCAGTTCTTTCAAAAATGCTTCAAATTTCGATCCCCTGGTAGCGTCCATTGTCCGATATTACCACCTTAGGAATCAAAACGAAATACTCTTGATTCTTTCAAAAATTTCAAGCATTCCTGTTCCGTTATTAACCTAAGTGGCTTTGCTTCTACCCATTTGGTCATATAGTCGATGGCAACTATAACAAAACTGACTTGACCTTTTGCTTTCGGTAGTGGGCCCAGTATATCAACCCCCCAGACAGCGAAGGGTATAGGAGACAAGATCGAGTATAGCTCTTTTGGTGGCTGATGTGGGATCGGACTGTTGAGTTGACACTTCTCGCACTTCTTGACATATTCAGTTGCTTCCTTGAAGATGGTAGGCCAGTAATACCCTTGTCGAAGTACTTTATAGGCTAATGACTTAGCTGCCATATGGTCGCCACAGATGCCTTCATGTACTTCTTGGAGAGCATATTCAGCTTCAGATTTAGTCAGGCATTTCAGTAGTAGAGATGAGAAAGCCCTTCGGAACAGATCCCCATCAATCAGAACAAAATTAACGCTCTTATACTTGATTTTCTTGGCTAGCATTCGATCCAAGAAGGAGGCGCCATCGCCAAATACTCTATATATGGAGTCGACCGGTGAGTTGGTTCGGTCGATGCACATCACCGATTCATAATAGACACTAGGATGTTGCAAAATTTCTAAGTAAACCGACCCATCAAAAACGTTAACATCCGTAGTGGCTAATTTGGAGAGTGCATCAGCAATTGAATTGTTATTACGCTCGACCCACAAACTCATAGGATTGGAAATGTTGAAGTTGTTCCTTTGATTACGCTAGATATTTGATCATTTTGGGCCTCGAAGCCGTATTCCCCAGAAAGTTGCTTAACGACTAGCGAGAATCATGAAGATGATTATTCTTTTGCACTTCGAGACTCTTTGTCGATTCGTAACCTGCAATACCCTTTCATACTTAAGCCGTTGTTTGTCACTTTGAGCTGAAATCGATGGCTCTTTGCACCTTGAATCCTCCGGACTCGTCGAGAATAATCCCTGCTCCAGCGGCGTCCAGTGGTAGAAGACCCATCTGCATACATCGTCCACGAAACTCGCTTCATTGAAGAACTACAAGCTGCTCACGTCAGATCCTTGACCGCCACAACTTCATCGACTTGAAAATGAGCATTCGACCACAAAATCAGCCGAGGCTTGCCCTTTGATCTTTGGTTCGGGATGATATTCAATGAAAAATTGGGACAACTCCATCATCCATGCACTAATCTCCACGATACCTCGGGTTTGCCCATAATCTTCTTCAAAGGCTGATCTGTGTATACTATTACCAATATACCTTGGAAGTATTGCCTAATCTTTCGACTAGTAGTTATTAAAGCAAAAATAAACTTTTCAATGTTCGGGTACCTTGTTTGACATCCGAAGGACATGGCTTACATAATAAACCCAAGGTCTTTACTTACCCCCAACTTCACGCACCAAAATTGCTCCCTACTCGCCAAACGAACTAGGCTGCTAAGTATAAATATAGAGGCTCGAGGAGCAAGCTTCACCAACAAAGTGTAGAAGATAAGTAAGACTTGATGCTCTCTGGAAGGCGTCCTCACACTCCAAAGTCCATTGAAACGTCTTTGCATTCTTGACCCTTTCGATGTATCAAAGAGCGGTAAACATCTTTTCTGCCGACTTGGACATGAACCTCATTAAAGTCGCAATCCTTCCGGTCGGGACGTTGAACATCTTTAAATGGACCGAGAGTCTTCATGTTCGGGATCGCTTGAATCTTCTCTGGATTGGCTTGATTCCTCTCGATCGACAAGATAACCTAGAAATTTGCCAGCCCCTAGACCGAAGGTGCACTTAGTGGGGTTCAATCTTAAATTGTGATGACGAATTGTTTGAAAGTATTCTTCTAAATCATCCAGATGTTTATGCACCAACATGCTCTTGACAATCATGTCGTCCACGTACACCTCCACATTCACCTTGGTGATATCTAAAGACATGGTTCATCATCCTGCGGTATGTAGCTCGGCATTGATGAAGCCGAAAGTCATTGTCTTATAGAAGTATCTACCGAACGATGCGTAATGAGCGCCGCGTCTTGGTATATCCTCTTTGCACATGGAAATTTGATGATATCCAGAGAATGCGTCCATGAAACTTAATAAAGCATACCCCGAAGTGGCATCGATGAGTTGGTCGATGTGGGGCAGCGGGTAGAAATCCTTTGGACAAGCTTTATTTATATCAGTGTAATCGATGCAGACTCCCCATTTACCATTCTGCTTCTGGACCAGCACCACATTTGCCATCCATTGTGGGTGTCGATTTGAAGATGAAGTCAACTGCCAACGGTTTAGTAATCTCTTCATCGATGATTATTTGACGTTCGGTGTAAAGATCCTCCTCTTACATCGGATTTGGTTTCTTTGATGGGTCCACCTCCAACCAATGCTCGGCGATATCCTACGCTACTCCGGCATATCACGAGGTTCCCATGCGAAAATGTCAACATAGCATTGCGGGAGCTCCGTGAGATTCGTCAGGAGAGGTTCCGGCTGGACCGAACCTATTTTCACCAAACTTGTTCGCCTTGCGGGATGAGCTCTATCTCCTCCGTTTCTTAATTTGGCATGACCAGCGGTTGAAACTACTCTCTGTGAAGGGTTCGATCTCTATCGCCATGGTCTGCTTACCTTCGATACTCCCACTCCCAAAATGATCACGGCGTTCTATAACACCTTACGGCGAGATCAAATCCCTTTCCTCATGACCCATGAGCCGTAGAAATTTGATTTTGAAATGAGGAATTGAGGTCATGACTTGCAAAGCAATTAAAGTAGGCCTTCCCAAAATAGCATTATAAGCGAGAATCTACATGCCTGACATAAAATTTGCAAATAATTTCTACTGTTGGGGGTAGTTAGAAGATATTTGGTAGTTCAATGGTTCCCGACCACTTGCCCAGGGTCGTTACTAAAACCATATAAAGAGCCTCTGTCCTATCTCCATCTTTAAGCCGTCTATGTGCATCCTACGATAAGTGTGGGCATCTGAGAATATCTCTGAAGACCCATTATCTACCATCATTCGCCGTATCCACCGAACCCACTTGCGCGATCGGCACCAATGATCCTAAATGCGGTTCGATGACTTAGAAGGTTATCTTCATCGATAAAGGAGATTACTGAGTACTCGAATAAGGTCTGTCGGTCTTCGGGAGGGTACCATCGACATGACAGAATCCAAGTAACCGGCCGCTTCTTTCCAGCGAGTTTGCGAAGTACCCCAGTGATGATGACATCTATCACATGCCTTGCGAAATTCCGGGAGCCGACAACGCTTCTTTTGGCTGGTTGAAATTGCTAGAAACGAGCCCTCTGTCTCCTTTGTTGATTAGTCACAGCGACCACATCTTGAATTAAAGCCCCACCTTGTACCTTTCTTTCAATAAAGTCCTTCAAACTAGCACGATCGTTCGTCATATCGTGACACGAAGCTTGATGGTAATCACAATACTTACGAGAATTCCTTTTTAGGGCTTAATGTTATCTCGAGGTGGCTCGAAGATAGGTTGATCCTTAATCGATCCAAGATAATGTACATACGTGTTGAGTCTTTGTGTAAATCCTATTCACTCTACGAAGTTTGGGCGGACGAACGTCCTCCACCCTGTCTCCAATTGTTATATTTCTTGATTCGCCCGTAGCGGTCTTTATTCCTTCATTCTTTTTACGGTCTCTATCGGTTCTGTCCGTCTGTCTCCTTAAGCCGATGCGAAGGGCGGCTTGAAGGCATCTATGGCTTCCTCCACCACGATATAGCCTTGACTTTGTCGAAGGCTTCAATGAGACTCTTGGGTGATGAATCATTAACTTCTTCACCAACTTCTACGATTTGACCAGATCTAACCCATTCAAAAGCAGTCCAACATCTTGTAGATCGTTCGAAGTCATCACTTGGCCGATCGCTTCACGGAACCACTTCACATATTGGCCCAAAGACTCATTCGAATATTGTCGAACTGAGCCAGCCGAACCGGTTGGTTTCCCTTCTTTTGTTGTTCCGAACCGAGCATGAAACTTCTGCGCATATATGCGCCCAAGATGAAATTGAATCAGGGCAAAGTCCCCATCCACCGCGGGCATCCCTTTACGGCGTTGTAACAAAAAGTATGACACTTAGCGACATCATTTAAAGTCATAATAATCCATCGATCGATTCGAGCGCTTTGGCGTGGTCATAGGGATCCCGATCCATCATAACTTCGATATGGGGCAACTTCTTGGTGGGGTTAGCTTTTTCTTTAAGAATCTCCGCGGAAAAAGGGATGCCTTCTTTCCAAGTATCCTTCGTTTTTGTACTTGGCCAGTATTTGCTTAGAAGTTCTTTTAACTCTTTAACGGATACTCACACCACCTACGGTTGAGATGATGCTTCTTTTTCCGGTGACTCTTTCCTCCTCGAGTGGGTAGGTTTCTTACAATAGAACCTTGACTCTAGAAGGACTTTTACAATGATTTGAGTGTCCCGGGGTGGTGTACCCTCGATAGACTCTCTGGAGTACGATCTCTAGATATACTTCGCCTCTACGAGCTCGGGCACTATGGCGAGAATGTCTGCAACAATAAGGGCTTTCTTTGTGGTCTCAGGAGTGTGATATCTGGATCGACCTCTTCGTTCTTTCCGACCCTGCTCCTTAGAATCGACAGGGTGATGTGCCCTCCTCGATCTTTGAGGAGTAGGGCTTCGGGATCTTCTTCTTTCTCAAGTTCGGCCCCGAGACTCTCGTCCTGAATGAACAGGCTCTTTCCCACTCTGGTGTCCTTGCTTCTTGGATGATCATCGCGAGCTCTTCGTCCCTCAACTCGCCATCAAGCCATACGCTCGGCTATATCCTGTCATTTGCTTCTGAAAGCACTTCCATAGCTCTATGTCGCTTCATCCGCCATCTTAGCGGTCGTGAAGCTTTTTTCGTCTTAGTCCTCTCATTATCGAGTTCTAGCGAGGTGCCTTCTACTCGATTTCAGAGCCATGGCGTGACGCTTTCTCCGTCGGGAAGACTAGCTTTATGTAAGACCCGAAAAATTTTTAAATAAAAAGGAATTTCCTTTATTTATTATTTTGAAATAGTAAGGTTGATTTGATTAATGTGGATAGTTAAGGGTTAAATCATAAATATTTCAAAATAAGCAAGTGGTTATAAAATATTCATTGTTGTCGGGAATATTCGTTTGGTCGTGGAATATTAAATCTTTGTCGGGGAATATTTATCTGACAGTATGACCATGTGTGAGCCCCATGTGAAGCGATTAGATGAGGAAAGCGACAAAGTTTGGGTGGTTATAAATACGGCGTAGTTATTCTGGTTTAATTGTTGGAATATGCCAAATTGGTTAAAATACGATGTCTGGCGTGGTTACTTGCGATGTAGCTGCGGTATTACTGGCATTATTGTTGAATTATTGATTCTTACGTGAAGAAGGCCTTTACTCGATAATTATTACGATAATTCTTGTTGATAGTTTATTTTATTGATTCAATAATTCTGCGTTGGTATTTTATATTATTCTTTGTTTGATAATTGTCCTTTTTACGATATTTCCATTATCGGATCGATAATTCATATTATTTGAATAATATTATTAGATAACATTATTGGCAATTTCTAGAAAGTTACATCTAAGGAGAGGTTTGGTCACTAATTGCGTGCGCGATAAGGAGAGATCCTTATTGGAAAGCCCCTCTTTCTGAGAGCGGCTACTGGTTGTCATAATTGTGATTACGTAATATTATTTGTGAATAATTAATTATTGATTCATATGATAAGGAAATATTTATTTTATATGAATATAAATGATGGATTTATTTATGTGGTTATTAATGAAGGAATTAGTGTTGAGGTGTTTTATCGAGTATTTTATCGGATTGGAGGTGTTAAAAATCAAATCGGGGTTTTGAGATATATTTATGGGGTTATAATTTTTAATCCAAATAGTTGGATTGTGGTAATTTTTGGGTATGTTATACATACATAAGTTGAGTATATGTCCACAAATTTTGAGCAATTTAAAATGAACGAATGATTTGTTATAAATTTTAAGAGGTGTACGATTAGGAAATTAGGGTTATAATTGATTTTGGTGGAAAATTCTAGAATTGAGTGGGCCCCACTTATGGTTGGTGAAAAAAATGTGCTGAATTTTATTTCAAATGTGGTGGGTGGCAATAGTAGCGAGTAAAAGCCATCAAGTAGCGTGGTCAAGTCTGCTTGGTAGGGCTAACATTTTTCTATAAATAGAGGCTAAGTTAGAATTGAAAATCACACGAAGAAACAAAGTTTTCTCTTTCTCTCTATATTATTGGCGTATTTTGTGAGTATTTAGATACTTTGAGAGTTCTTTTGTTGATCTGAAGTTTCATTCGACATCACTTGACCTTTCCTTAGAAATCTTGATTCTTTGAGGTAAGGGATATTATTTTTTTTCGTAATGATATTATTTCTTGATATCATTATCTTTGAAATGTTGATCTGAAGTTTTTATCAAATTTGGAACTTTTTCATGTCGGGGTTCTTATTCATGAGTTCTTATTCACGAGTTCTATTCATGAGTTACTATTCACGAGTTCTTATTCACGAGTCTTATTACGTGAGAAGCGTGAAAATGTTTTTTGTGGAATTTCTATCTTTTGGTGTGAGATTCTTATTCACGTGTCGGCACTATTCACGATATCTGACCACTATTCATCGAAATCAGAAAAAATTTCTTCTTTTTCGTCCAAAATATCTATTTTGGATACTAGCTTTGATTGTATCCATGTTTTGATCATTCTTGAATTTTACACCGCTATGATTATTTTTGAGGTATTGTTGGACATGGATAAAAACAATCTGAATCCTTAATCCTTAATCCTTGTCATTTTGTTTCACTTTGGATTCGTTCTTTAAAAATATTTTCATCATCCTCGGTCTTAAATGATGATATTATTGAATATCTTTGGCTGTAGTGCGAAGATGAATGATTTGAAGAATATCTTTTTTTGTAGTGCAAAGATGAGCGGTGTTTAAATGAACATGCCGGGTGATGAATATCTTTGGCCTTTAGTGCAAAGATGAGCAGTGTTGAGATGAACATGACCGATTGATGAATATCTTTGGCACAGTAGTGCAAAGATGAGCGGTGTTTAAATGAACACGATGGCCAAGTGATGAATATCTTTGGCCTTTAGTGCAAAGATGAACAGGTGTTGAGATGAACATGACCGATTGATGAATATCTTTGGCCTGTAGTGCAAAGATGAGCAGGTGTTTAAATGAACATGACTGACTGATGAATATCTTTGGCCTGTAGTGCAAAGATGAGCAGTGTTGAGATGAACATGTGCCGATTGATGAATATCTTTGGCTGTAGTGCAAAGATGAATATTTGATTTGAGATGAATATTGATTGATGTTCTGAGGATAAAATATTGATGATGAGCTATTAAATTCATAGATTATAGTAGATTTCATTCTCTACGTAACTCTTCTATGAATTATTATTTCCATTTCTGCGAATATTGATCCGAAACTTGTTATCTATTGTATTCTATCGATTTTTCCACTGTTGGAGACTAACGATAATTTGTTGTATATTATCTTAGTCATAACATTCTTCTTTGGGCTAGTTGAGCTCACCCTTTTCCTTGTTGTTCCATTTTTCTTCTCGGGAGGCGAGAATGTAGCGAGTCTTAGTCGGGGTATGGAATGAAGGTTACAGAGAGAGTTGTTTAGTAGTCCTCACCATTATTGTAAAATAATGTATCGATAAATGTGATGAGGATTTATTTGAGTATAAATATTATACAGAAGATAATATTTGTATTTAAACTCTGATTTTATTGTTGTGATAATAAAGTTGTAGTTGTTTACATACCATGTATTTGGCGACTCGAGAATGGGTTGGATGGAATGGACCTATTTTGGGGTAAATCACGGTTAATATCGAGCTTAGGGATATGATCTCTGGCGGAGATCGGGAATAGTAAACTAGGAGGGAGGCGAGTAAATCCTTTGCTAGTGTGTCCTACCTAAGCTTATTTGTTAGTTGGTCGATATATAGGGATATTATGTGATTGATTTCCTTAATTAACCCTTGTTTTATATGATGTATTTAAAATGTCATTGAGAATATTAATAGTGGAGTAAATGAGGTAGTGGAGATGCACATGACTTAACAACGAGGAGAGCGTGCAACAGGTGGCAATATACCTCCTGTGAATAACACCACTGAAAGCGAGATGATGAGCGAGGGGATGTTTAGAAGCTTTTTGCGATTCATGCAAAATCGAACGAGGAGACTTCGTGTTCAAAATATAGGAGGAAATGATAGCAATTCACGGGTGGTCACTGACCCAATGACAGTTCGAAAGAAGTTGGGACCACGAATTTAAAGGAAAGCGAGATCCGATCATGGCGGAAACATGGGTCAAGCAAATTACAAGATATTCGATGTCTTGGGATGCGGAAGAACAGAAGGTTCCATTCGCCACCTTTATGTTAAAAGTGGCGAAGCGATTCTTGGTGGGAATCGTGAAGCGTACCCATCCATTACCTTTCGGCGTGTCGTGGGAGATGTTTGAAAGCAGTTCAATGACAAGTACTTCCACGAAAGTAAAGTATTATCGTATGAAGGAAGTGGAGTTTATTAGACTAGAAGCGAGAATAACATGGCGGTGTCCCGAAAGACGAGGCGAAGTTGGCGGAGTTATCGAGTTGCACCTCATTTGGTGGAGAATGAGGAGCGTATATGGCGGATGTTTTTAGAGGTTTGAAACCCGGCGTACGTCGATATCTCATTCTCATAAATTTTCTCTCTATTCGGATGTTGTCAGCGAGGGCTCGGTTGTTAGGCGAGATAACGAAATACGTTCAACCGGGGACCATAACGAGGATCATCTAGAAGATAGCGATCATCGAATAACGATAACCCGGTGGAGAAAGAAGAATACGGATAAAGGCGGTTACCACACTCGGTGGTAATCGTAGCCATGAAAATAGAAGAAGCGAGTCGGGAGGAGATTTTAAAAAGGAGATTCAACAACGACCATGTGAAGGCGTCGGCGACCCGGTAGCAACTAGTTCAAGGAGGAGAAAGACCCTTCATTCGTATGTTACAAATGCGGGAAGAGGGACATATCATTAAGCGCCCTAGCAGTTTAAGGTATGTTATAATTGTGGAAAAGAAGGACATATCGCTTCGAGTTATGCGATATGAAACCCGATCCGGTGAGGAATGGTGACTCAAAAGGATGTCGGAAAAGTCAAAGTCAGCGGTTCTTGGAAAGCGTTTTGTCGTGGCCGGTCAAAATCGAGGAACCCGAGCGAAGTTAGCAGGTTAGTTAATTATAAATTCTTGCGAAGTATATACCTTACTAGATATTGGTTCTACCCATTCTTTTTATCTCTCTTACTTGCGCTCAGCGTTTGAACTTGACTACGGAGAAATTAAACTTTGACTTATCTATGGAGACTCCATTAGGAGAAACTTTCATTACATCAGTTGTTTAAAAACCTTGCTTGATTCAGGTTGGCACTTTATCACATTACTGTTAACCTTATTTCTATAGAGATATTTGCTTTTGATGTGATTTTAAGGTTAACTACTCATCGTGCCAAATTGATTGCTTTTGTAAGGTTGTTAGTTTTCATATTCTAAACAACTTTGTTATTGAACTCAAGCGATCAAACCATTGTAGTCAAACATTTTCATATCAAGCCATGAAGTCATTCGTTTATTACGGATGTCGAGATTTCTTAGTCCATGTTATGGATTTGAATAAAGACACGTCAGATTTGAATAATATTCTTGTTGTTATTGATTTTTCCTGACGTATTTCTTGAAGAATTTCTTGGTTTACTCCCAAAACATGATATTAAATATTGTATCGACTTTGAACCCGGTACAAAACTCATTTCTAAAATCTCATATCGAATGGCTCTATTGAACTTGAGGAGTTAAAAATTCAACTATAAATTTGGTACACGAGCCTTTATCTTGTGACTTCCTTTGTGGAATTCACACTAAGCCGAACTCTCTGTAAGGGGCGTCATATTCGATGCGATAGTAAAGCGATAGGTGTCATTGTGACGTCTTATCCAAGATTGGGATATGAGTCACGATTGAGAGCAACCTAAGTCGATGTCGAAATCACGTAGCTTTACAGGCTTAGTTGGTTATTATCGGAGATTCATTGAAGGATATTCTCGAATCGCTATTCCATTAATGTAGGTGACTCGTAGAGATACAAAATTCGAATGGAGCAAGGAATGTGGGAAGAGCTTGAAGAACTCGAGAGGAGACTCATTTCAAAGACATGTATTACCACCATCCATCACGAAAAGCGAGCGTGGTAGGTGGCGTGTTGAGTAGAAGATCATTATCTGAAATGAAAGTGACGATATTATCAAACTAATTTCAGTATAATATCAAATAATAGAAATGGAGATGAAAACTCTAGGTACCCACGTGATGATATCTGAGTAAGTGATGATATCTGAGTATAATCGACTTTAATCGATAAAGTTAAAAAGTTATTGAGCTACACACCGGGTGATGAATTTGAAGAAGGAGGTCAAGAAGTTGTTATTTTAAAAGCGAGAATCGGTGAGGTGAGGAAAGCTCGAACCTTGATTTATTAATCCATTTGAAATTCTCGATCGAATAGGAAGCTGTGGCCTATAGACTCGTTTTACCACCAAGTATAATGGCGTGTTCATAACGTTTTCACGTATCGATGTTACGTAAATATGTGGACGACCGAAACACGTTATTGAGTTAGAGCCGGACGAGATAATAGAAGACTTAACGTATGAGGAGGTACTGTCAAGATCTTGGATAGGAAGGAGCATGTCCCTGTATGAAAGGTCATACCACAAGTTAAAGTTTTGTGGAGGAATCATGCTTATAGAGAAATGACTGGGAATTGGAAGCGGAAATGAAAGCGAGGTATCCTCATCTTTTGAAACACACAGTCGCGTCGTCGATTTCGAGGGCGAAATTTCATAAGGAGGGAGGTTGTAAGACCAGAAAATTTTTAAATAAAAAGGAATTTCCTTTATTTATTATTTTGAAATAGTAAGGGTTGATTTGATTAATGTGGATAGTTAAGGGTTAAATCATAAATATTTCAAAATAAGCAAGTGGTTATAAAATATTCATTGTTGTTAGGGAATATTCGTTTGGTCGTGGAATATTAAATCTTTGTCGGGGAATATTTATGCAACGCAAGCGACCGTGTGTGGGCCCCCATGAAAGCGATTAGATGAGGAAAGCGACAAAGTTTGGGTGGTTATAAATACTTGGCGTAGTTATTCTGGATTTAGGCTGTTGGAATACCGATTGGTTAAAATCTGATGTCTGGCGTGGTTTACAAAGCGATGGCGCACGGTATTACTGCATGATATTGTTGAATTATTGATTCTTACGTGAAGGCCACTACTCAATAATTATTACGATAATTCTTGTTCAATAGTTTATTTTATTGATTGATAATTCTTTGCGTTGGTATTTTATATTATTCTTTGTTTGATAATTGTCAACTTTACAAGATTTCCCATTATCGGATCAATAATTCATATTATTTGAATAATATTATTAGATAACATTATTGGCAATGTCTAGAAAGTTACATCTAAGGAGAGGTTTGGTCACCTAATTGCTGGCGCCAAGAAGAGAGAGATCCTTATTAGAAAGCCCCTCTTTCACAGGAGCGGCTGGTTGTCATTATAATTGTGATTACGTAATATTATTTGTGAATAATTAATTATTGATTCATATGATAAGGAAATATTTATTTTATATGAATATAAATGATGGATTTATTTATGTGGTTATTAATGAAGGAATTAATGTTGAGGTGTTTTATCAAGTATTTTATCGGATTGGAGGTGTTAAAAATCAAATCAGGGGTTTTGAGATATATTGCGGGGGTTATAATTTTTAATCCGACCATTGGATTATGGTAATTTTTGGGTATGTTATACATACATAAGTTGAGTATATGTCCACAAATTTTGAACCAATTAAAATGAGCGAATGATTTGTTATAAATTTTAAGAGGTGTACGATTAGGAAATTAGGGTTATAATTGATTTTGGTGGAAAATTCTAGAATTGAGTGGGCCCCACTTATGGTTGGTGAAAAAATGTGCTGAATTTTATTTCAAATGTGGTGGGTGGCAATAGTAGCGGGTAAAGCCATCGGTGGTGAGTCAAGTCTGCCTTGGTGGCTAACATTTTCTATAAATAGAGGCTAAGTTAGAATTGAAAATCACACCGAAACAAAGTTTTCTCTCTTTCTCTATATTATTATTGGCGTATTTTGTGAGTATTTAGATACTTTGAGAGTTCTTTATTGGTCTGAGTTTCATTCAAAGCATCACTTGAGCCTTTCCTTCCGGAAATCTTGATTCTTTGAGGTAAGGGATATTATTTTTTCGTAATGATATTATTTCTTGATATCATTATCTTTGAAATATTGATCTGAAGTTTTTATCAAATTTGGAACTTTTTTCATATCGGGGTTACTTATTCATGAGTTCTTATTCACGAGTTCTTATTCATGAGATTCTTATTCACGAGTTATTCTTATTCACGAGTACTTATTCATGAAGCGTGAAAATGTTTTTTTGTGGAATTTCATCTTTTGGTGTCTGAGATTCTTATTCACGTATACGGCTTTATTCACGATATCTGACGAATCTGCACCTTTATTCATCGAAAAATAAAATTTCTTCTTTTCGTCAAAATATCTATTTTGGATACTAGCTTTGATTGTATCCATGTTTTGATCATTCTTGAATTTTACACCACTATGATTATTTTTGAGGTATTGTTGGACATGGATAAAACAAAGTATCTTGAATCCTTAATCCTTAATCCTTGTCATTTTGTTTCTTTGGATTCGTTCTTTAAAATATTTTTCATCATCCTCGGTCTTAAATGATGATATTATTGAATATCTTTGGCTGTAGTCTGAAAGATGAATGATTCTGAAGAATATCTTTGGCTGTAGTCTGAAGATGAGCGGTGTTTAAATGAACATGATTAGGCGATGAATATCTTTGGCCTTTAGTGCAAAGATGAGCAGTGTTGAGATGAACATGATGGATTGATGAATATCTTTGGCTGTAGTGCAAAGATGAGCGAGGTGTTTAAATGAACATGACCGATTGATGAATATCTTTGGCCTTTAGTGCAAAGATGAGCAGTGTTGAGATGAGCATGGTGGATTGATGAATATCTTTGGCACGTAGTGCAAAAAGATGAAGCGGTGTTTAAATGAACATAATGAGTGATGAATATCTTTGGCCTTTAGTGCAAAGATGAGCAGTGTTGAGATGAACATAATGGAGATTGATGAATATCTTTGGCTGTAGTGCAAAGATGAATATTTGATTTGAGATGAATATTGATTGATGTTACGGGGATAAAATATTGATGATGAGCTGTTAAATTCATAGATTATAGTAGATTTCATTCTCTACGTAACTCTTACATGAATTATTATTTCATCATGCGAATATTGATCCGAAACTTGTTGTCTATTGTATTCTATCGATTTTTCCTGTTGGAGACTAACGATAATTTGTTGTATATTATCTTAGTCATAACATTCTTCTTGGGCTAGTTGAGCTCACCCTTTTCCTTGTTGTTCCATTTTTCTTCTCGGGAGGCGAGAATGTAGCGCAGTACTTAGTAGGGGTATGGAATGAAGGTTCTAGAGAGAGTTGTTTAGTAGTCCTCACCATTATTGTAAAATAATGTATCAATAAATGTGATGAGGATTTATTTGAGTATAAATATTGTCTGAAGATAATATTTGTATTTAAACTCACGATTTTATTGTTGTGATAATAAAGTTGTAGTTGTTTACATACCATGTATTTGGCGACTCGAGAATGGGTTGGATGGAATGGACCTATTTTGGGGTAAATCACATCCTGACTACGCTTAGCTTTTAGCCCACTTTTTCGGTAGAAAATCTGCATGTAATCGTTTGGACGCCTGTCGGGTATTGAACACTTATTATCCGGTCCTAAACGATCCTTGAGCAGACACTTCGTGGTCCGATAACCTGGCGACCATCGGTACCCCTTCGAGTGTAGGCGTTCTACTTTACCATGAACAACGGCGTAGAAACAAACAAAATCGTGATTGAAAAATACTCAGGACACTAGAACTCGGCCCTCCTTGGCGCGCCATGATGTTAACGCAAGATCTTTCTCCACGTCCCAATCACCAAGACGGCGCCGATATCCTGCTTGCGATTCAACAAGTCAACACCAAAAAGCGACTACCGACTGGTCGAGGATAGCTCGGCGTGAGAGTCGATGTCGGCGATCACAAGGTCAACAATGGAGAGAAAATAATGTCTAATGTCCGAGAGAGAATAATAATATGAATGTGTGTAATATTTTGATACTTACCCTATTTTGTGATCCTAGCCCCATACATACTCCAATCCGGCCATCGTGCCACCCATCATTTTCGACACCTTTTCCCCACTCCCGGTCATTTCAAAGAAAGTATGTAGCCTCTCTCTCTCACCGCTACCACTCTTTCTTTGCCACCGTCATCCATCCGAGTCCCATCCTCATTAATGTAAATGCGAAAGGTGGCGAGACATAGTAATCAACTATCATTTGGCATAATGATTCTAGGTTAAAGTTGGGTTAAGTGACAATTTGTATAATGGGCCAATTCAATGACTAAGCCCAAATAATGGAAATGACCAAACGATTTGGATCCAACCGAAAGGACCCAATGAAATAATCAAATAACTCTACCAAACCATTCGAACCAACCAGGACTAGCGTAACATGATCCAAGGGAGGAGCCCATTAAGTCTGGCCCAATAAAAAAAAGGATTATGGCCCAACAGTTAACATACAGCTTTTACTTTAAACTTTTATTAAGTACGTATTATATTATAAGCAATCAGTACTGTTTTGAATTATTGGTAAGTTAATTTCACGTTAAAAGTTGTTTATGAAACAATATAACTATTAGATATATAATAATTAAGGTCAAATACTATTTACCTATATATATATATATATATATATATATATATATATATATATATATATACGGACGGAGAAATTTCTAAAGCGAATCTTAAAAAGCAATCAAAGATTTAATAGTAAATTGGCTGACAGTTAGGCCACGCTGCCAAAACTATATGGTTATGGCGACGGATCGAACCGTCATTATATAGACCACAAAAGCGACGATTAAATTGCCTTCGATTATTCTTTAAGGAGGTTCACTTTAAAAAGCGTATATATATATATATATATATATATATATATATATATATATATATATATATGTTTGACAAGTGACAACTCACTCACTTCAAAATCATTGATCAATTAAATTTAAATTATGTGGCATTGTAAATGTTCTTTTAATTCTAAATTCAAAGTTTGGAATTTAGTTGTCGAACCTAAATTTAACTACATTCGGCAACATTATATATATATAACTGATAACTGATTATTTAATTTCTCTTAATCATTTTATATAGCTTTACAAGTCGATACAATAATATAGTTTGTGATAAATTTCAATCATCCATATAAGTATTCAAGAAGTGAGGACATTAACTAATATATATATATATATATATATATATATATTATGACTAATTGGCTAGCCTTTAATTATGCAAGTTTTTTAGCTAGCTAGTCAGCGACCTAAGGCTGACTGTTGCTTTGAATGGTATTGTCAAAAAATGACATTACTACTATAAACCCCACAACCTGCAAGCGTGAGCCATATATTTTAAGAGAGTGGATAAATGAAAAGGAAATTAAGGAAGGACCGATTGCAACGATGCCTCAGTCTGGGGCATATGTCGAAGGACATTCTGCTAGCAAGACAAGAATTATTATGCTGCCCCTCCCCCCTCCCCCCTCGCCCCTCCCCCTACCAATAACTTCATCTCAAAATACAAAACTATGATCATTTTGGTTGAGTAATTTTTGTATTTTATTGTGATAGTTTACAATAATTTTGTCTTATTTAATAATGGGAAACTTATAAACTTTACTGATATAAACATAAGGAAAAGAAAATCATAGTAATAATAACCTATATATTTATCCAAATACTTTTTATCATTTTACTTGTCTAGCTAGGTGGTGTTGATCAGACAGATTTGCTTTAACTAGTTTTATTTCTACTTGTTGTTTTCTTCCTACTCAAAGCATCAAAAACTATACAGAGATCACACGTACGTGAATCTGGTCTTGGGATGAATCGTTGACTGGCCCCCTTGTTCCTTGTCACATATATTAGTGTGTGCCAGCAAGGGGTTCGATCAATCGCTAGCAGCACAAAAATAATTAATTCATGTCAAAAAATCTTACCATCACTAATTAGATAAGCTTGTACGTTTGTTATATCAGATGTGGACATGCACACGGGTATCAGCTCGGTGGTGGTGGCAGCCTGGCCCTATTGAATATCTGTAAGCAAAACTACACGGTATAATTTCAGGGTTCTTTACATACTATACAAAAAAAAAAATAATTACAAGAATAGTGCATCAACTAAATAATTACAAAAGGAGTGTAAATATTACAAAAATAGTACAATTCACATTAATAAGAAAACCTAAAATCAAGGAAAATAACTGCTATAATTAATAATTCAAATTCAAATTCAAAGATTTGAGATCTAACAACAAAAATAAATTCAAATTCAAAATAATAACATGATCACAACTATTTTCCAAACCCAAAAACTACAACTATTTTGTAACAACGATGGACATCCATTATCATTTTCTCTCTTCCTCCTCTAGTACTTTCTCCTGCTCCGACCTCATTTCTCTACTACAACCATGACTAACGTTTATACCAAGGTAACTAATAAAAAATAGAACAATCTGCATAAGGAAGAGAGATAAAGAGATGATGTGAAATATAATATTGATAACCAAACTTTCGTATCAAAAGGTAACCAAACATTTCTATCAAGGTAACCAAACATTTATACTAAAGGTAACTAAATCTACCTTCACACACGCAAGTATGAATTTGTTACCTTGAATCTAAAAGTTTAAGCAACCAATTTCATGAAGGTAAATAAAAAATAGGACAATTGCATAGGAAAGAGAGAGATAAGAGAGTGATGTGTAATGTAATATTGATAATCAACCCTTCGCATTAAGGTAACCAAACATTTATACCATCAGAATTAAACCTTTATACCAAGGTAACCTTTTTTAAAGAATATTTGGTTACCCATAAAAGCTAAAATGGTTACCTTTGTATGAAGGTTTGGCTACTAAATCGCCGTATATTCAAAATAATTTTATTTTTAAAAGGTTATTATGAATATATTGCGAGTTGGTAGCCAAACGTTCGCATGAAAGGTAACAATTTTAATTTTTGCAAGTAACCAAATATTCATAAAAAAAATTACAAAGCCATAAAATTACAATAGAAAACATAACATGACAAACCCATACCTGGGCACAACTCTAATCAATGTTCTAAAAGAGGCGGCTTGATGGAGGCATAGAATAACAAATGTGAACTGATGAATTCATCCTTTACTTTTTCGGTTTAAAGCCCAACTGTGACGCCCCCAAAATTAGGTATACGTCACCCATTTTGGGTCGCCACTTACATGGTACATAAATTCAAATACAACTTACTAATATAAGCGTAGGTGTATAATACGACATAAATCGTGAGTTTGAATACAAATATTGTCTACTAGATATTATACAAACTCAACAGAGTCCTCATTACTACTATTATCACACTATTTCACGTAATAGTGAGGACTACTAATGCTATCCTCTCGACCACTCCGCTCCTCGACTCGTCTCAAACTATGTTCTCATTTTCAAGAGAACGGTGAAAAAAAAGGTGTGAGCTCAACTAGCCCAAGAAGAAATATTATGACTAAGATAATGCGTAATAATTTATCATTAGCCTTCAACGGTGTTAAACCGATAAAATACAATAGACAACAAGTTTACTGCAAATGGAATAAGCAATCCATTAAAAGAGTCAAGTAGAGAATAAAGTCTACTATCTTTTAGGTTTTAAAAGGTTTTTCATCATGTTATATTTGAGACTCAAACTTTAATAAATAATCCACATCATCGAATCACCCCCGCACTACTACCAAGGATATTCATCAAATTATCAATGGTCATGACTATATACCGAATCACCCCCGGTCATAATCATACCAAAACTATCCATCATCGCATTACATGTGCCACCGTGAACTTTTATCACATCATTTATAACAAGCCATGATTATACCGAATGATCCTCGGTCATAATCATACTAAGTTCATCTATACACGTAAGTCGAAGATAACATAATATAACATGAGGATGATGATAATGACATAATAATTCAATAAAACAAGTTCAAGAATTATTTTATCCAGAATTATTAACGCCCAAATTGTCAAAATGATCTTACTTTTTGTAAAGTAAAATTCAAGAATGATCGGAAGAATATTTCCATGAAAGATATGGATGAAACGCAAATATCTTGGATATTCTACTAATTTCATGGAGTATAGAAGTCAAAGTTTTAACCAACTGGGTATAATAAAGAATGGAATAACAAAAGAAATCACCATGCATGCAGTCTTATCAGATGTATAAAAGTTATTCAATGTAATAATAATAACGGAACCAGTCGGTGAAATTCACAATCGACTGGGATGTTCCAACAGTAATAATAAAGATGGAACCGAGATCCGGTGTAAAAACATGTTCATGACAGGATATTCCAACAGAATCGATAACGACGGAACCAGTCGGGTGTAAAAAATACATGCATGTGATGTTCCAACAGAATAATAAAGATGGAACCGGTCGGTGTAAAACACATGCATGTGATGTTCCAAAGAATAATAGAAGAATGTCACCAAGTATAGGTAAACCACGATATAGGTTATTCCAATGTAATAATAAGCAATGGAATAACAACAGTTTCTTCATGAATAAGAAAGAATAACACCCCTTACGGTACAACAAATAATATTCCCTACCTTAGAAGAATGAATATGGCAAGGTGAAGTAGTAGAATACTTTTCTTTTTTCTCTATAGTTTCTCTCTCTAGAGTTTCAAAGTGAATTCGTGAAAAAAATAATGAAGCACTAGGCCTCTATTTATAGAAGATTTATAGCTTAACACCGCCGTGTGAAAAGGCAGTGGCTTAGCGACGACCGGTGATGGTGAAAAGAAAAGTGGTTTGGACGCTCTGTAATGTGAAACGACAAGTGGTTCGGCGCTTTGTAATGTGAAACGACAAGTGGTTCGGACACTGTAATGTGAAAACGATAAGTGGTTCGACGTCTGTAATGTGAAACGACAAGTGGTTCGCCGTAAAGGTAATTACTATCGACGAAGGTAATTACTATTCACAAAGGTAATTACTATCGACAAAGGAAATTACTATTGACAAAGATAATTACTATTCACAAAGGTAATTACTATCGACAAAGGTAATTACTATTGACGAAGATAATTACTATTCACAAAGGTAATTACTATCGATTGAAAGTAATTACTATGACGACGAAGAGACTCTTAGATGATGACATATGGCCCCCATAAAATAATCAAACTTACCACAAATGTCTTATAATGGACTCTTTATACATCAAGGATTGAATAAATATTACCACAAATCATTTTATTTTTAATCAACACATATTTAATCTTTCAACAATTATTAATCATTTATAACTTGTCGCCTCAATTATTGATTTAATACTATAACATATTATACATGATGATAATCTTTGACAATAATTGAATCAATAATATAAGAGATATGATGCAAGAATTATGTAGCAATAATTGAAAGCATACCGAAAGTGACTTCTCACGTAAGCATCAATAATCAATATCGTAGCTACTATACAACTACGCCAGACATCGTACTTTTACTACTACCGGTAGTTCAACGCTTTAACAGAATAACACCTCCGCCGTTATTTTTATAGAAAGATAATTTTGTCGCTTTTTAACTACGACAATACTTCCGTAGTGGGGTCCACCTAATGATTGAGTAGTCGCATTTAATATTCCCAAACAAAAAGAATATTCCCGACCAAAGCTAATATTTTATAACAACTTGCATACTTTGCAAAATTTATAAATATTACCCACAACTATAATATTATCTTAAATTCACACCATAATATTAAAAAATTTATTTCGACAAAATTTAAATCTTTATTGATAAAATCTGGGGTCTCACAATCTCCCTCCTTATGGAATTTTCCTCCTCGAAATTAGGGTACGCACGGTATGATAAAGAGGTGAGGATACCTTGAATACCTTTATCGTTAAAAATATTAAATTCATCTTCGCAATCCCGCCAAAGATATTCATTAACAATTCATCTTTTTGTACTACAGGCCAAAGATATATAATCAGAAACCAATAATATCTGAGAGACTCAAATTTTAATAGTATCACAACCAATAATTATTCATGCACTCATCGCCAAGGATATTCGTGTTTTCAATTACTGGGCCATGATTATACCAATAATCCTCGGTCATAATCATACCAAGTCTATCAATGCACTACTACCAAAGATGACTTTTACCACATCCATGAATTAATATTTCATTGCTGAGACTCAGCTCAATAATTAATCCACATCATCGAATCATCCCTGCACTACAGGCCAAGGATATTCTTTAGTATCACGACCACAAATTATCCATGCACTACGTGCCAAAGATAATCGTGTATTCATTAGTATCACGACCACAAATTATCCATGCACTACGGCCAAAGATAATCGTGTATTCATTAGTATCACGACCACAATTATCCATGCACTACGGCCAAAGATAATCGTGTATTCATTAGTATCACGACCACAAATTATCCATGCACTACGGCCAAAGATAATCGTGTTTTCAATTACGGTTATGATTATACCAAACAATCCCTGGTCATAATCATACCAAGTCCATCTATGCACTACAGGCCACAGATGACTTTCAACATAATATAAACATGAGGATAATGATATAAAGAATCAATCAAATGAGATAAAGGATAAATATTAAACATTTATAATATAATTTATCCAGGATTCAAGAATATCCCCATGTTATCAATCACTTAATAATCTTATAATCTAATATCATTAACATTATAACAATATTTTAATCACTTCTTAAATTTATAAACAATTTATCTCAATTGTTTACGCTTTACCATATAATGCATTTAATCATTCAAAAATGCCATACTCATAAGATATCATCACCAATTAAATCCCTCAAAAATATGCATATACTCTATATAGGATTCTTCTAGCCATAAAATCCTATTTTCAACTTTTGTTACTTCACATAACATATTTAACTCATATGTTCAGAATTAAACTATTTTCATGAAAAATACCAAATCAGTCCCAAAAATATTTCTTTTCTGGGATTTAGCATAATATAGTCCCATAATGAAAATATATTTTTCTCGGAATTTTTAAAATTCATTTACTATTTTTCAAAAATTAATTTCTAATTAATTCCTTAAGAAATTAGCTACCTCAAGTTTAACTCCAAAAATTCCCAAATCTTGACAGGACCTTACCCATGTTAACGTGAGCTTCCAGTTTAAATTTCATGGTCATCGGAGTTATAGAACTCCGGTTATAGCATTTTTCGTCGGAAAAACCTAAATATTAAAATAGTCATAACTTGCTCATTTTAAGTCAGAATGAGCTCATTTTTGGACAGGAGGTACTTTATACCATATACCTTCATGTCCCAAAAGGCCAGAATTTTTCTCATAATTTAAGTGACCGAAACAGCCCGTCTAAAATCATGGCAGCAGCTTTTTTGGTTTTTTTGCAGCTTTGCACTCTTTTGCTAAAATCAGTCCACACAAAAATCTACAACAGCTTTTCCAGTAATTCCACTTGGATTAGTTAGGTAACTCATAGATCTAACTCTAGGACTTGACCATACTCAAAAATTCAAAATATAATAGGAGATATGGTCAATTGAATTTCATTTTACGTTTTTTACCAAAATCTGATTTTCAACTCTTTGTGATTTCTAAGAAACTTTCATGTTTTCACATAATAACCAACATAAATCATCTTAAAACTTACTAATACTTCATATACCCATGATTTTCATCAGTTCTATACTTTTATTATGACTTTCATCATAATTCACGTAAACAGATCCTTTTAGTTGAAGAAATATTTGAGGGTTTAAGAAATGGGTTTTTGTACTGGGGTCAATACAAAATTCGATTTCACGTTCTAGGATAGGCTAGGAAGTCTTCAAGAATACGCCTAAGAAATTTATTAATGATAGAAATATCATTCAAAAGCATTACTCTCGTCCAAGACTTGGATAAGTACGTCACATTAATACCAATCTGTGACTTCTATCCCTTAACTCGATAGCACCTCACAATGATACCTATCAACTTGCCATCTTCATCACGACGTCGCCTACTGAAAGTCGGCTTCGTGCATTTCACACAAGGAAGTCAACAACGAAAGGATCGGGGCTCTTTACTTATGGCTTGATATGACAATGATTGACTTTAGTGGCTTGGTTACTTTGAATTCGCACAACAAGGTGGTTATGAATATAAAAGCTAACAACCTTACTTAAAAGCATGATGAGTAGTTAACCAATTGATTCCTAAAATCACATCAAAGGCAAATATTTTCAAAAAATAAGATCGACGAAGTAACGTGAAAATGTTTATTTGAATCAAACAAGATTTAAAAATAGTAGCAGTAACGAAGGCTCCCCTACTAACGAAGTTTCAACCAATAAGTCAAAGTTTAACTTCTTGAGTCAAATTTAAACGTTGAACACAACTAGGTGAAATAAAAGAGTGGGTAGAACCGGTATCTAACACGGTATAGACTTCGCAAGAGCTTATGATTAACTTACCGTGATAATTTTATTCGGGTTCCTCGTCACGAGAAAAAACGCTCTCTCTAAAAACTACTGGCTTTGGTTTGTGCGGGACAACCTTTAGTGCCTCCATCCTAGTTGAATTTGTCTTGATGAACGACAAAATCGAGCTAAGTGACCTTCTCTTCCACAATTATAACATGCTTTGGATGGCATGGCGTGATTCGGATCGATGTGTCCCTCTCCTCCGCATTTGAAGCATATGATAGGTGGTCTTTCTCCTTCCTTAACAACGGGTCTTCAGTCTTGATGTCTTTCCATCATTGTTGAATCTCCTTTTCTTGAAATGTCTATTCTTATTGTTTTTGCCGATTACCACCAAGTGGTTACCATATTTGGCCCTGTTGATTTCCTCCACGCTTGTTGTCACCGCTTCGATGACTACTCTCACCGGTATTATAATTTTCTTACCGCTTCTCTTTTAGTTGCGTTGACTCGTTATCGCGCTCCACTAATCGAGCCCTATTTACAACATCCGAATAAAATGCGGTTTATGAGAAATAAGATGTTGACGTATCTCTCGCATCAAACCTCTTAAAACATTCGCGCCATTCTCTCTTCATTATCCACCAAGTGGGACGAAACCGTGATAACTCAAAGAAATTTTGCCTCGTATCATGACACTGGCCATATTGTTTTGTTCCAACTTGATAAACTCCACCTCCTTCATGTGGCGAATACTTTCGGGAAAGTATTTGTCGTTGAACAACTCTCTGGAACTTCTCCCAAGATATCTTCAAGACAAAGAAGTCGAGTACGTTTACCGATTCCCACCAAGAATCGCCTCTCCGCAAGAACATAAAGGCGGCAAAAGGAACCTTTTGCTCTCGGAGCATCCCAAGACATCAAATATCTTGGTAATCTGCTTTATCCATGCTTCCGTCGAAGTGGTTTTGGCTCTCCTTAAACTCCCGGTGGTCCCAGCTCCTTGAATTGTTTAGCGGTGACCGCTTCGAGAGTTTTTCGTGTTTCCACCTACGTTTTGGATGACGATCGCTTTTACCGATGTTGCATGAATTCTAAAACTTCTTAAACGCATCATCGTCGTTCGTCAATTGATCGGTGTTGTTGTTTATAGGAGGATTATCGCCATCCTGTTGCACATTGTCCGATTATTGATCTGTGGAGAATCAATAGTCTCCCGTGCTCCATCTTATTCTCAACATTCTCGGATGCCATTTTCAAACACCGCCACAAAATAAGGTTTAATTGACATGCAACATATTATCACTATACTCAACCGACCAATCAAATACCAAATAAACTTAGGTAGGTCATACTAGCGAAGGTATTCCCGCCTCTCCCTCCTAGTACTATTCTCACATCTTAGCCGGGATCATATCCTAAGCTCGATATTCAATCGTGACGCCCCAAAATTAGGTATACGCCACCCATTTTGGGTCGCCACTTACATGGTACATAAATTCAAATACAACTTACTAATATAAGCTGTGGTAATAATACGACATAAATCGTGAGTTTGAATACAAATATTGTCTACTAGATATTATACAAACTCAACAGAGTCCTCATTACTACTATTATCACACTATTTCACGTAATAGTGAGGACTACTAATGCTATCCTGCGGACCATTACTCCGCTCCCGACTAGACTCGTCAACTATGTTCTCATTTCAAGAGAAGAAACGGTGAAAAAAAGGGTGAGCTCAACTAGCCCAAGAAGAAATATTATGACTAAGATAATGCGTAATAATTTATCATTAGCCTTCAACAAAGTGTTAAACCGATAAAATACAATAGACAACAAGTTTAACTGCGTTGAATAAGCAATCCATTAAAAGAGTCAAGTAGAGAATAAAGTCTACTATCTTTTAGGTTTTAAAAGGTTTTCATCATTTATTATAGTGAGACTCACTTTAATAAATAATCCACATCATCAAATCACCCCCGCACTACTGGCCAAGGATATTCATCAAATTATCAATGGTCATGACTATACCGAATCAACCCGGTCATAATCATACCAAAACTATCCATCATCGCATTACAAAGCCATCGTGAACTTTTATCACATCATTTATAACAAGCCATGATTATACCGAATGATCCTCGGTCATAATCATACTAAGTTCATCTATACACGTAAGTAGAAGATAACATAATATAACATGAGGATGATGACAATGACATAATAATTCAATAAAACAAGTTCAAGAATTATTTTATCCAGAATTATTAACGCCCAAATTGTCAAAATGATCTTTGTTTTGTAGAGTAAAATTCAAGAATGATCGGAAGAATATTTCCATGAAAGATTTGGATGAAACGCAAATATCTTGGATATTCTACTAATTTCATGGAGTATAAGTCAAAGTTTTAACCAATTGGGTATAATAAAGAATGGAATAACAAAAGAAATCACCATGCATGCAGTGCAGAGCATGAGGCAAAGTTATTCCAATGTAATAATAATAACGGAACCAAAGTCGTGAAATTCACACCGGCGTGGATGTTCCAATGTAATAATAAAGATGGAACGGATCCGGTGTAAAACACACAGATAGGATATTCCAATGTAATGATAACGACGGAACCAGTCGGTGTAAAACACATGTATGTGATGTTCCAACAGAATAATAAAGAGCGGAACCAGTCGGTGTAAAACACATGTGATGAGGATGTTCCAATGTAATAATAGAAGAATGTCACCAAGTATAGGTAAACCAGCAGCGTATATAGGTTATTCAGCAAGAATAATAAGCAATGGAATAACAAATTCTTCTTCATGAATAAGAAAGAATAACACCCTTACGGGTACAACAAATAATATTCCCTACCTTAGAAGAACCTGAATATTGGCAAGGTGAAGTAGCGAGAATACTTTTTTCTCTTCTCTCTATAGTTTCTCTCTCAGAGTTTCAATTGAATTCGTGAAAAATAATGAAGCACTAGGCCTCTATTTATAGAAGATTTATAGCTTAACACCTGCCATGTGAAAAGGCAAGTGGCTTGACGACTGGTGATGTGAAAAGAAAAGTGGTTTGACGCCTGTAATGTGAAACGACAAGTGGTTCAACCTTTTGAATGTGAAACGACAAGTGGTTCGACACTTTTGAATGTGAAACGACAAGTGGTTCGACGATTCGTAATGTGAAACGACAAGTGGTTCGACGCCGTAAAGGTAATTACTATCGACGAAGGTAATTACTATTCACAAAGGTAATTACTATCGACAAAGGTAATTACTTATCGACGAAGATAATTACTATTCACAAAGGTAATTACTATCGACGAAGGTAATTACTATTGACGAAGATAATTATTATTCACAAAGGTAATTACTATCGACGAAAGTAATTACTATCGATTTAAGAGACTCTTAGATGATGACATATGGCCCCCATAAAATAATCAAACTTACCACAAATGTCTTATAACAGACTCTTTATATACATCAAGGATTGAATAAATATTACCACAAATCATTTTATTTTTAATCAACACATATTTAATCTTTCAACAATTATTAATCATTTATAACTTGTCGCCTCAATTATTGATTTAATACTATAACATATTATACGGATGATATTGTGACAATAATTGAATCAATAATATAAGAGATATGACGCAAAGAATTATATGTAGTAATAATCGAAAGCGTACCGAAAGTGACTTCTCACGTAAGCATCAATAATCAATATCGTGTGCTACTATACAACTACGCCAGACATCGCATATTTTTTACTACCGGGTAGTTCAACAGTTTTTAATCGGTAACACCTCTGTAGTTATTTTTATAGAAAGATAATTTTGTCGCTTTTTAACTACGACAATACTTCCGTTAATGGGGTCCACTAATGATTGAGCCGTCGTATTTAATATTCCCCGACAAAAAAGAATATTCCCGACCAAACGAATATTTTATAACAACTTGCATACTTTGCAAAATTTATAAATACTACCCACAACTATAATATTATCTTAAATTCACACCATAATATTAAAAAATTCATTTCGACAAAATTTAAATCTTTATTGATAAAATCTGGGGTCTCACACCTACATTCTGTCTCTCTCACAAAAATAGTCAGAAAGCAGAGGGTTTCGCCTTCGTATATCGTCGGAGAAGACGACGAAGAAATTTGTAGTATATATGCCACTTTAGTTTGTAGTATATCGTCGGAGAAGATAACGAGTATGGTGATTGTCCAACCACTAGTTTTTAACCCGACTTTTATGATGGTGATTGTCCAACCACAAGTCGAGAAATTCCTCTCTCCCACACTTATGATTAATCCCCGTCTGATTGCCCACAATTTTGTGTTCTAATCATTACAGTGAATCCAAGAACTCATTTGCCATCTGCATCTCCAATAAGGCCACCAATTGCCACTGAGCAAGGACTAATTAAGCTTCACACTTCGGTCGGAGAAGACGAGTATTTTCATATATACGCCACTTTAGTTTGTTTTAATATGTAGATATATTAAGGAATCATAATTGAATACTAATTACTTTAATTAATGAATCCTAATTGAATACTAATTCCTTAAATTAAGGAATCCTAAATGCACTAGAATTATAAATAAATATGGAAGTGTATTAGTTGTGTAAAAAAATTTTATGAAAAGACTTTTATTGTAATTATTTTTAAAAATGTAATAGAATATGTAAATCACCCTAATTTCAGGAGTCGACCTTTCCTTAAGGCCCAAGTTGATAGAGAGCACATCAGAATATATGTAAGTTCCAATTGAATGCTGAGGCCCACATTTTATAGCCCAATTTACTTTCATAAATTGTGGACCGCCCATCGATATCCAATCCTCTATTCTAGAGAAATACTACTTATTTTGTTTTCTTATTTTTTTTTCTGAATATTAAGATTTGTATGGCAAATATTTTTCTATTAACTTTATTAATTTTTAATAATTATATCTCGGATATAGTCTTTATTCATTTTATCCTTGACTTATAGTTCATTAATTTAAATTGGAACAAAAAGTAAACTCACAAAAAAATTGAAGAAAACGCACTTTCACATAAAAGCAAGAAATGAACTTATAAATTAAAGCGAGAATCGAAACTAATTATTTAAATTTAAGTAATGTTAACGCTAAGATATTCTGCTACATCCCAATCACGTTAGGCGTTACGATCTCGCATTAATCTAAATACAATCAATACTAAAAGCTTGACGGCGGCCAATCGTCGAGGGATAAATTTCAAAGCGTGAGAGTCAAGTCTGGTAGTCGCGAGGGTTATAAATGGAGGATAAAAATATCTGAAAGTCTTGAGAGAGATAAAATTATCAGTTGAATGTGTACTATATATGAAAGACCTCCTGCTATGATATACTCTCAACCTTTCGGCCATCGTGTCACCCACTCACCCAACGACACCACCCATCCCCACGTCAGATGACTCACCGCTACTCCATCACTTTTGTTCACTGTTTTCTACCGCCGGCCGAAAATCATCCAATCCACATTAATGATTTGCAATCAAAACAGTCAACTATTACTTTTTTCATTATTACAAGTCAAAGATAGATATATTTATAGGTCCAGTGGGTGCCATTAATTCGACTCGACCTTGTAAGGATTTAAGAGGAATAAGAGGATGACTAGGCCCAATAACTTAAAGACTCAATAGTGAAAATCCAATGGACTAATTAAATAAATAGGCCCAATTCATTCGGTCCAATAGAAGAAATATCATGACCCAACAAGTAATAATCAAAACTATCTCGATCCTAACTATTAAGTTAAGACCTTATCGGCATATACAATTATTTCTATTTAATTTTTTAAAAGATTAAAATTGTCTCGTAGACATTTTCAAGAGTACATTTATTTAGATAAAAAAAAAAAAAAAAAGATAAAAACAAATACATCTTTTATGTGTCAATTGCCCGAATACCCATCAACCCAATTATTAACGGATCGGGTTTCCGTTTATATCTGAGTGAGTTTAGAAATTACAGCTCGGTAATCCTTTTATTCCTCAACGGCGGGCAAATAGCTCACCACCTTTTCAATTGATTTCTCTCCGGCGAAGTATATTTCTCGCTCCTCCGATCTAAAATGGTACAAGTGTAACAGGACTATATTTCAATTCAAATTTAATTAATTCCCATTTTTTGCTCGTTCGCATATTTGGTGTTGAACATTTGGATTATATTTATGCCTGTATCTATGCATATGTCCGGCCGATTAATGATTCTTAGCAAATATTATGATCTTGTGGCTGCATAAACTTTGTAATTTGGAGAAACTTCTTTTCTAGGGTCTTGAATGTTTGAAGAATTCAGGATCCGGGTTTGGTTTGATTCTCGTTCTGTTGATGTCTTTATATGTTTGGAATATATTTTTTTGTTATATATCTTTTTGCTTTAATTATACCGTCATTTTTTTAATTTTTATTTTTAAAATTTTGTGTGGAATTATGTATTACTTGGAGGTGACTTCCCCAGGAAATGAATTGGTTATCCAATCACCTGGGATATCATTTCAACCTGTAAATCACAATGCATATGTAAATGTTTAAAATTCATTAATAGTATTGAGTATGGTCTAAAGTTAATTCCACAAGGTCCTCGAGGATGGACCCCACTTAGAAGAGCTTGTGAAACTATTAAAAAAATATCAATTACCAAAACTAAATGACTATCAATGGCAAGATGACTGGTATATTTTTTTGATGGAGAGGGACTCCTAGTGTCAATGTTAGGGATTTATCAACAATTTATTTGTTAAGGAAATGTATACTTGACAATCATATTGGGGCATCTTGAATTGCACCAGACTCGTTTGACTATTGACAGAGGGAAGTTTAGATGGAGGAGGATTCTGACTACCATCAACACATGTAAGTAGTGACTGGGAACGAAGAAGGGGAAGAATCTGAGCACGCCAAGATAAGTAATTGGTCGGCTTTAATTTGAGGTGGAGAAAATGATGAGCACCTAGAGTTATATTTGGGTTAGGAGAGAGTGATTGTGCTACAAGGTTGGATGAAGGAGGGGAGATAGAGGAAACCATTAGAAAAGCTCTGATACCAAAATAATGAATTGGATTGATTTTGGTTTTTCCACACCAATCTGGTTGTGGGTTCTCATATATATATATATATATATTGAACATTACAGATAGTACAAGAGTTTAAAATTTGAAGAACAAACAAATAAAATCTAGCTGGCAGCCTAACAAAATATATATATCAAAAATGATAAGAACTATATTTAGATTACAACAATAATTCAAATTGCTAACAACTTATCCACTTGTGTAGTCAAACGGGTCTGGTGCAATTCAAGATGTCCCAATATGATTGTCAAGTATACATTTCCTTAACATTATTTAACTAGATTTGTCCTGGGAAATTGAAGTGTTTGTGCCCCTCTTATGCTACGTTTGGATTAAAGTAATAAGGGTGAGAATGGAATGACTCATTCATATGGAATGAAAAAAAATTGAGTTTGGTATTGGAATGGATTGAACCATTATTTTTTTTGTTATTTTCGACTGAAATTTAACATTTTTGCCCAAGATTTCATGTCCAAAATCTTATGAATAATTTTTTTTTATCATTGAGCCATGTGGGTCTTGGGGGGAGGGAGAGCATAGGATAACTCATTCCAACTAGAATAGAATGAATCATTCCAATCTCCATTCTATTCCTTCAATCCAAACGCAGAGTTAGAGTTTGTCTAAGGATCTGTATATTGTGCTCTGTGAACTGGTCGTCACCTTGAACTTTCTGTATATATTTTTTATTACTAATATAGTGAATATAATGACATCCTCTCCCCCCCTTCCCCCTCCCCCCTCCCCCTCCCCCTCCCCACACACACATTCCCCCCCCTCGGAAAATAAATATATAAATATATAAATAAAATGTTGATGGTTAAAATTTTGGGAAAGTGAATATTTTGAAAAGTTATATTATACTTTTACCTAGTAGAATGATAGTTGGTTAAGGCTGTTTTTTTTTTCCTTTTCTTTTCTTGTGTTTCAGATTCATTTTGTGCTTCTCATTAGCAGACAGGGTAAAGTGAGGTTGACAAAATGGTATTCACCTTATTCCCAGAAGGAAAGAACTAAGGTATTTGTTCCACTTTAATTTTGTAGTTTTGTAATCTAAATACTGCTTATATTCTGTATTTTTTTGGAAGGATAATGTAACCAATAGCTTGATTACAAGTGACAGTAATAGATACGGTAGTGTAATTTCAGAACTTAATGATACAACAACGCGAATTATTTGGTTACTGCAAATGACCATCTATAGTCAGTCCCCTTCTGCTTTGTACTTTGTACTTCAGTAGAAATGCGGTGCTATTGTGTTTCAACTTTCGTTTTAAGTAAGCACTCTTCTTAAATAGCACTTCTTTATTAAAACTACGTCGTTTTGGAGATTCTTTTAAAAAACAAAATAATATTAAAATAGAGTGATCCCACTTGCTTTCCTTTTATTTACAAAAATATCATTCGCGGCCCTACTTGTTTTTTAAAAGAATATCCAAAACGATGTAGTGTTAATAAAAGAGTGTTATTTAAGAGAGAGTGTCATTTAAGAAGTGCTTTAGATCCGTCCTCTCTCTCTCTCTCTCTCTCTCTCTATATATATATATATATATATATATGAGCATTTGGCATCAGAACGCCACCTAAGTGAAATTACTTGTGCCAATCTGCAAACATCAGTTTTTTACCACAATAATGCATGGAACTGATATGCATGTCCTTAAAGGTTAACACTGTATTGGTTAACACTATTGGTTCACACTTTGTAAGGTGATCCGTGAGCTCAGCGGTCTAATTCTCACTCGAGGCCCCAAGCTTTCCAATTTCGTAGAATGGAGGGGATTTAAAGTTGTTTATAAAAGGTATTCTCAGGGTTAGCCAAACCGCTGGTGAAGTTTATGTTTGAATCATGTTTTCACATGTATAATAGAATTCTTCTTTTCTTGTTTTGGAATTACATATTAACCGTTACAAATAGACTTTACCATGGTTCTTTCTAAGGCTATGTTTGTTTGCAATGATTATACTTGGGATATGACTATTAATCCTAAGTGTCATGTTTGTTTTCAAATTTAGACTTGGGACTATTAGTCTCGGAATTATAAAATGACTTAATAGTCTTGACATTATAATTATAATCCCTGGATTATAATCTTAGGATTAATAGTCTTGGAATTATAATCTTTACAAACAAACATAGCCTAAGTCTCTTATTTTGCAGATATGCCAGCCTTTATTTCTGCATGTGCATCAATCAGGATGATAATGAATTGGAGATCCTTGAAATTATTCATCATTACGTGGAAATATTAGATCGTTATTTTGGAAGTGTGAGCCTACTAAACTTTGAAACGTCAAAAATTATTTTCTGTTTAATTTACTATCTCACTTGATTCCATTGTGCTCTGCTTCATTAGGTGTGTGAGCTGGACTTGATATTTAATTTTCACAAGGTATTTTCCTTTCTCCTTCACATTAAATACTTATTGCCTGGTTAAGTTTGTTTAGGGGAAACACCATGTTTAATATTTAGGAAATTTGTGCTCTTTACCTGGAACGTCGAAATGAAAACTTGCCCTAGATAGAATTTTATAGTGGAGAAGGATTCTTGTGGTATACAATATATTCTGTACTCTTTAGGATGACCTTAGCCCATGAAATCCAACAGTTGCTTAAGGCAAGCTAATTCCTTCGGCCACTCTTGTGCCCTTTCTTTGTCAATGTTGGGGAAATTACCTTTACATAATTGGAAGAAAGGGAAACCTGGGTTTTTCTGTTTTTTTTTTTTAATTTTGTGGGCTTTCCTCCTAAGAAATTCAGAGTACCTTTGCCTTGTCACTAGACAAAGATTCAAACAATCTCCAGCAACCATCCACAGGTGCCAAAAATCCCCTCCAAAAATTCAACCTAGAAGGGGGAACAAGAGTATTTCTTGTTTTTGGAATCAGATAACTTCGTCTTCTTTAATAAAAAGTTTCAAATTTATGTTGATTTACTTTCCAGATATCCCTATTGTTGATACTCGAAGTTTAGTAAATAAAGGAAAGTATGCATGTGCTTGTGTGTGTATAGATTAGGTGTTAATATGGACGTTGCATTGGGACTATCAGACTAAAGATTTGCTTGGGCATGATAGGCAACTAGGCATTTGATAGTCTTGGAGGTGCTTGACCTCCCAACATGTTTTTTTAAGCTCTGATTGGGGGATACAGTACAAGTTTAGAATAATCAATCAATTCTTACATAAAGAAGGAAGCAAGCTTCACATAAAAGAATAAATAAACTCATACAACAACCTCACAACATGCCGTGTTACCATTAATTTCTATTACGAAATGTTTTCTAGCTTGAAAGTTTATGACAAAAGACTTGGCAGGCTTATTATATATTGGATGAGATTTTGATAGCTGGTGAGCTTCAAGAGTCCAGCAAGAAAACAGTTGCACGTTTGATCGGTGCACAGGTATTGCTTCTTCTTCATATTTGTTATATTGTAATGCAGTACGTTACAAGATCTGAAATTTGGATAACCTTGTCATTGTTGTGCAGGATGCTTTAGTTGAGGCTGCTAAAGAACAGGCCAATTCTGTAAGCTATATGATTGCTCAGGCGACCAAATAAAGCTTAGAAGGTTTATAATAATTCTTTATTTTGCAATTTGGGCACAATCAATGTCTTTCAACTGTTGTTTTGTAGGTATAGAATTTGTGGCATGGGATGACATGAACTATTAGTAAATGTTCATAAGTAGAATAATATGAAGAAAAAAAAACACTAAATCCCAATCTTTTCGCAATAAGCTGGCTTAATTTTTAATTTTTAATTTTTAATTTTTAATTTTTAATTTAGTTGACATTGCTTCAAACTGATTTATTTGCGTCCTTTATCCATTGAAAATCTGCACTAAGATACCAATATAATTTGATGATAATAAATGCAATTCTGAGGATGAAATATTGGATAGACAAAAAGAGTGACAGGAAAAAGCAAGGAAGTTACATGGCTAACTGACCAGGAGTCTATACAGATACAGCAAAAGAATGTACATGGTTAACTAACCAGTAACCAGAAGAGATGGTTATTATTCAACAATAACAAGCTCTACAGATATTGTGCACTATCTATGTTTACAACTTCTAATTATTGTCCCAAAACATGAAATTATATGCTTATTCAATCGCTCATATTTACACCATTTGCTAGTGATTATATGGCGATTACAGTAACACTAGCATTTGCATACTTGTCGCATAAAAAGAAAATATCACATTGGGAGGGAGGGCAGGTCTTGATTCTTGGCACCCTTGATCCATACTTGTATCTAGCAATAGAATTCTGAATGCCGAGGTGTACTCTACCTTACTCGTGGAAAAAATTGATTTACCTTGTTTGGGAGAAATGTTGAATCCGAGTGTTCTTATCTGCCATGGCTCATGGATCTGGAGTAATCAAGTTCATCAGACGGATCCCAATCCAACGAAGACGAATGAATCTTAGAAAGGGTCATGAAAACCTCTGATATATTGGGACGAGAATTAAGATCATCAGCCACACAGCTCCTAGCCAGCTGCGCCATGGAGTAGGCCAAATCCAACGGGTACTCATCCCTCAAGCAAGGATCCATAAACTCTCGCAGCTTCTCCCTCACATTCTCCCCTCCAAGCACCTCAATTATCTTCACATAAAGCAACTCGTCCTCTTTCTCCTTCTCAATATCCTCGTGCTGCACAGCTTCCCTTCCTGACAAGAGCTCCAACATTAACACTCCAAACGCAAACACATCCATTTTAGGAGTAATCAAACCATTCTCAATATACTCCGGTGCCATACACCCATAAGTACCCACCACATGTCTTGTAAGTTGCATACCGCAGTCTTGATCATTCTCCAATAAAGTCCTCGCCAATCCGAAATTAGCAATGTTTGCCCTCAAATTCCCATCCAAAAGTACATTGCTGCTAGTCAAGTTCTTGTGGATATAAGGAGGATTAGTATAGTTATGGAGGTAATTCAACGCGTCCGCAACATCATAAGCAATCTGAACCCTCTGATTCCACCCCACCACAGTACTATTACTCATTAAATCCTTCGTCGAACTCAAATCGTGCAGCAAATCGCTAACGGAACCTTGTTCTGCATACTCATAAACAAGGTAAGTGTTACCCTGATGCACACAATAACCAGAAAGTCTAATAATATTAGAATGGTTGATCTGTTTCAGTATATTTATCTCGGTGGATACATCCCCCTTCATAATTTTTACAGCAGCAGCATCGCCTTTGAAAGAACCCCGGTAAACTGACCCTCTAATTCTGTTTGATTCCCCAAAAAATGCAGTAGCCTGCTGCAGTTCCTCGAACTTGTAAAGTGTAAGGGATCCGATTGCATATCGAACACCTTCCGATGAGACCGACCAAGACGACGACTGGTTATTCATCGGCACTATAGGCTTGTGGTGATCACCATACCTGTTTGGCACTAGGGAAGTAGTTTGTTTGCCTTCTATTAGTGACCGGCGCCGAAAAAACCAAACCAGGCAGCCGGACATGGAGGCAAGTAGGAGAAGACCCGCCCCAATTCCGACGCCGACGAATACCCACTTCCGGGAAGAACTATTGTCGTCATCAGTAACGGGAGTCGTGGGTAACGCCGGAGGGGAAGGGGGAGGCGGCGGCGGGATGGCTGATAAATCAGTTTTGGTGGGCTCTGTTTTGAGTGGAACTAATAATGGGGTAAAAGGGAAAATTAACCCATCTGAAGAGATCTGGTTGGCGTAGAAAATACTCTGATTATCCGCGCCACCGGAATCGAATTTAGCGGCGATGTCATTAATAGTGTCGCCCCAGATTATAAGGTAAGTGAGGAGATACTTGATTCCGTTGGCGGTCTGGTTTGGAGAAGGGCAAGCGCACCGCAACGGAACATTGATCTCCATATCGGCCAATAAATGCCGATAATTGTACGGATTTTGACCGATCATGGACTGGCAAGTGCTTAGGCCCTGGTAAGTATTGTTAGCTACGCTGAAGTAAGTCTCGCCGGTAAATTTCAAGACGTAGGAGGCTGTGTGCTGGTAGAATAGGCCGTCGGGGGCGGATGAACAGGAGCAATTGACGGGGACGATGATGAGGGTGTTGGCGGGGATGGTGCCGACGTCGGAGATATTGTTGAGTCTGGCAATCTCGGAGGGATCGGCGTCGAGAAGGTAGCCAATGGTAGCCGGAGAATTGTAAACAGGGGTTGACCGGAAAGTGACGTAGGAGGCACAGGAGGAAGGGGAGGTTGCTGCTCCGGGGACATTTCTGGTGTTATTGGTGCAGACATATCCGAGAGTTATGGTGTTATTTTGCTCACACTGGAGTTGCTTGTTGTTGACATAGCTTTGTTGGGATTCAGAGTATTGGAACTGAAATAGCAGAATAATTGCTAACAGCAGCCACTGGCGGGGGCCGAGGAAGAATACCGCCGATGATGGGTGGTTCCCGGCCATTAAAGATAAGACATAAAACAAATAGACGGCGAAATTTATTTATTTTTCTCTTGCTGTTGGGTATAGGGAAATTGAAGAATTTATCAGTGCTGTTAACATCTGAGAGTTGATAATCAAATATATATATATATATATATAAAAAAAATAAAAATTGATTCTTGGGGTTTTAAAATTGGGTGACAAGACTTTGGCGATGACCAAATGAAAGAGGAATTGGGAGAGTTGGGTTTCAGTCAATCAACAAAAGTTTTAAATTTAAGCGCGTTTGACCGCTAGTCCCTACCCAACTTCATTAAGTCACACTACACCTCTTTTCACATGCTAAGCTCAACAAATAGTCTAGTAGGGCCCGTAACTCAATGGACTGATTCTAAAATTAGATACTACTGTAGTATATAATAATTTAATTTTTGAGATTAAATTATAACATGTTAAATTTTAAATTAATATAATTTTATTTAAGTATAATTGATAATATTATTATAATAGTAAAGTATCTATTAAGCGCAAAATTTATTTCATTCAAAAATTTTATGAATTATACTAATTTTAATGTTTAATACGTCATGTTTGACCTTAAAAATCAAGTTGTATCTAATAACTAATTTTAAAAGAGTCCTTCTACGGGGACATTGTTTTGGTGACATTGTAGGGACATTATTTATTTTTTTTTGGTTTTTTTGTATATATTCAAAAACGTATAGTATTTATTATAACTAATTTTTTTTAAAAAAAAGATGTTTTTAGGTGTAATTTGGATACATACATAAAAAGCAGGCATATACGGGTTGCATAAACCATGTTTCTTGTATGTATCCAAATTACACCTAAGACACTATTTTTTTCAAAAATTTCAGTTGAAATAAATACTATACATTTTTTGGGAGTTATTACAAAAAAAAACCAAAAAAAAATAAATAAATAAAAAATATCACTAAAAAAATGTCCCCCCAGACTTATTGATTTTAAAACGATTCATAAGTTCAAATTTTAAAGTAAAATATAAAGTATTTTTAATTGTAAATTTATATGGGAAAGTGTTTGGTACTAGTTTAATTTTTAAGTTAAAATAAGTTATAAATTTATTTAGTGCTTATAAGTAAAAATAAATTATAAAATTACTAATTCAATATTTCATCCTCAAAATCATCATTTCAACATTAATAAAATATTAAAAAGCTTAACTGAAAAGATGATATAATAATAAAACTGTGTTTCTAATTTTGAAAATACTCTGTTACTTTTATATATTAACATAAAAATATGACACCTTTTTGAATAAAAACTTAGACAAATTGAACTCTTTTTTCTATTTTATTTTTTGTTAGAACAAAAGGAGTAACACATTATTACTCCTCCAATCACCCCTTAAATACTAACGTCTCCATTGGTTTTATGTAAAGGTTTTGAATATGGACCTATATCAAAAACCCCACATTTCTTCTCATACTTCTCTCCCCCTTGAATCAAACCTACATTTTCTTTCCCATTTTTTCACTTTCTCCCAAATTATAAAGTCCTGATAGTATCTTGAAAAATGATGTATTTTAACAGAAAATTAATTAACTTTATTTGATCATTTAACTCGGTTTAAAAAAATATTGTGATATTAATTGTGAATTTGTTTGATATTAATTAGGATTAAGGGTTTATTAGTTAAAAAAATAAGTTAATAAACCCTAAACCTGATTTTATAAAAAAGATGAAATTGGGTGTAGACGCAGATATATTATAATTTCTAATAATAATGTGGGGGAGTATGTGACCACACCACATTTTACGTCATGGTCCAACACACTAGTTCTTATTTTCCAAGTACATTTTCTTCCATCTTGGGCTTTTATTGTAGTCCTATTTTACTGTTGACTTTTTGCAAGAAATTAAATTTATCTTCTTCTTCTTCTTCTTCTTCTTCTTCATGGTGGGTCACAACTCACAAACAAAGGATGTTGAATCAGTCTTCTCCTGCCCTTGTCCCATTTCATATCTTCCTCCCACTCCCATTCCCATTCCCATTCCCATACAAATCAAACTTCATTTTCTCCAGCTTTTCTTCTTCTGAAGTGGATAATCTAGTCCATTTAAGCAGTTTATAAAAACAAGTTGTATTTATACAACATATAATACTTGCATACAATAAAGGTTATCTGAAATGTAATTCTTAGTTCGTTTTTATAAACTGCTCATTTTGAACTACTGTCTGGAATCAAGATTCACTATAAACATGGTGGCCTACCATTCCAAAACTTAATTAGGACATTGAATATGCCATTAAGCATAACCAAGTTGACCAGGGTATTTATAGGAGGACCACCTCAAACTAGCAATGTTTCTGATTTTGTTAGTAAACTGGTTCCGTGATGGTGAAACCTGGCTCAGTCGAATATAAAACTAGTACAACTCCCCAGGTCAATCAAGCTTGTATTTGTGGATGCACCCGATGCAGGCCGATATAGTCACATAAAGAAGTCCGATCAGAAGAAGAAGCAAGACTGCAATATTGAATCAAGAAACAACATTCAGGGGGACACCACAAGAAATGTAGCATGTTAATAGATATAATGCAGGATGCCGAGTATGTAGTAGTTGGTGGCCAATAGAGCTTTGCTCAATACTTGAAAGTACATGATGTGAATAAAAGCCACTTATTTCCAACAAAAATGTCTGCCTGCTATTACTTATTAAAGCCACTTATTTTTACAAAGGCTGATGCATGTTTGAGTTGGTAACCCAATCTTTTAGCATTTTATAATATGTATGAATTTAGGTTCTACTTTAGCTCTTTCTCTACACAAACTGGGGTCAGAAATTAAAAGAAAATGTAAACCCAGAATGTGCATGTGTATAGACTCAAAAGTTTACAAATATGCCAAGTAGTTTACTCTTTTAAAAGCAAGTTGCATAAGCTTAAAAAGAGTGTAATAATGGTATGCTAATAGCGTTTTCAAAATACAAGGTCAATTTCTGTTTCTATATAGTAGAGGTGAGCCTATACTAAAATTAAAATTTATCACCTTATCTCGGATTCTCAGGCAACTGTAATTTCGTTAGATTACTGAATTTCAGCAAATCAGCATTTTTAGCAGAAAATATAAACTTATATATGCTGCAAAACATGATGATAACATACCAGCTAAACTGCAAAAGAATAAAATAGCTAAACGATATCTGACAATCCACGGTAATGCAACTTCAAGAGAGCAGTGTTTCTGATATTCTCCTGCTTTCATGCCATCTTTAACGCTATCTTTAGAACCTATGTTTCTGGCTTGCAGCTCCAACAATGATGTGTTTACACTAATAACAGGGATTCCACTGGCATCCCTCACTTCAAATTTCAAATTCACTGGTACCGCAGCCCAATTTATCTCTATCACCCCAAAATTTGTCTGTCCTATAGGATATACAGACTTATGAATTAATAATGTAAATAAAAATTATTCATATCATATGCAAGAAATACATGAGATGAATAAGGATTATAACAAGGAAATCATACCGTATGTACATGATTTGTGTCTGCACCTTTTGTTTTTAACTCTCATGGTGGTAGGTGTCAGCCATGCCACAAATCTTACAATGAAACGTAAAGGCGATGGGATTACCTTCTCAACGGCTTGGGTAAACCCACTTGAGGTTATATCATACAGGGGATATCCAGTAACACAGTCATATCGCGTAATTTCTCCAAAATGAACATCTCCACTTATGAAAAAGACTGCATCTCTCTGTGCAAGATGCAGCTTGAAAAATTTAACAAATTACATTTACTTATATGTTTAGTGATAAGTAATTGATTTCAGAGTTGATGAAACATAAGAACACTAAACAAAGTTGTTCAGTGACTTCAGACATGGAAAACAAACTTAGTAAGCCTCTCAAATTCAAAAACAAGCAGAAGATTGTTGCCTACCTTACTGTCAGATATCAATTTGAAAAGCCGATTCCTCTCCTTTGGGAAACGTCCCCAAGACTCCAAATAGAATAAAGGGCCGGTAGTTGCTGAAAGATTTGATATAACCTGAATGATGAGAAACAAGTGTACAATTATATGATCAATATGGGTAAAACCTCCAAGTATTAAAGCTCAAATTATGTACTCCCTCTGTTCCAAATTAGAGAAACATTTCGACTTTTTTTGGTCAAATTGTGAAATCCTAAAAACATTTTGTCAATTTGAGATACTATTTTTGGTCAAATGCTCAAATAATGTACGCCCTGCCTACTACTCTTGCACAAGTGTTCCACAAATTAGAAGAAGAGGGTTGTGTCAGGTGGAAGCATAGATTGACAAGCTCAATGACACTCGACAGTATGGCTCAAAGCAGCTAACCCGTCATTTACTAAATTTAAATGAGTTTTGCAACTTCAGGATCACTTTGATTAGGTCAACTGCCCCTTCACTCAAAGCAGCTCACACGTCATGTACTAAATTTAAATGAGCTTTGCAACTTGAGGATCACTTTGATTCAGTCAACTGCCCCTTCACTCAATCAAACTGTAAGTTTCAATTGAGAGGATGAAACATATAGAATATGCTTGTTACTTTATATGAGGTTTCTTGATCCGTTGATACAGATCATGGATGAGTTAATCTTGGTAGATAACAAAGACATAACCTTATAATTTAGGGTAGTAATTTATATTTAAGCCAAGACTTAATAACACAAATAGATTCTATGAGCAGCTATTGGCCTCAATATTGAACTAGATTTGAACGTATGAGTTGGTTACACAAGCTCTGAGTGCGCTGTAAGTAAATTTCTTGCATTGCCCAACCTATTGGTTCAATACTTTATACTCCAATATAAAGTAAAATATATTTGCATCGAATAAAAATCCAGGTACAATAATTACTAGTAATGTAGCAGTACTTATATCATCTTACAAGTTACGGTGGAGATCCAATATAAGTAAGCACACTCTGGTCAAGCTCTGAGTGCGCTGTAAGTAAATTTCTTGCATTGCCCAACCTATTGGTCCAATACTTTATAGTCCAATATAAAAGTAAAATATATTTGCATCGAATAAAAATCCAGGTACAATAATTACTAGCAATGTAGCAGTACTTATATCATCTTACAAGTTACGGTGGAGATCCAATATAAATAAGCACACTCTGGTCAATCCAAACCAACCACTAATTTACATAGAAAATGACTCGGTCTTTGCCCAACTACTAGGTTTAGGGTAAGGCGGTCTTCCCTTATTCTATTTCCTTGGAGGAAATAGTCGGGAAGGCGTATGAGCGGTCTCCCCTTACTCTATTTCCGAAGCGGAAATAGTCGGGTCGGCAAGTACCGTGCAATCAAGTGTTGACTTCCGCGCGTGCGCGTAAGAGCTTAACGCTTTCCCCTCCTTCACTTCGCTCTTCCTCCCTTGGGAAGGTGAGCTCCTTAGCTCAAGCTCTAACTCGTAGCTCAGTAGCTCTAAGAAGTTAGCTCCCGTTTATCGCTCCGTTTGTTAAAAAAACAGTAATTCTGATTTTTTACTCAAGTCGGTTCACTATAAATGGAAATGGAATACGTTATAGGACTGTTAAAAACTGGTTTCTGTATATAGTTTTGGAGGTTCAGTAAAAACAGGTTTACCGGTTGTACTTAATTAATTAAATATGCAATATAATTTCACCAAATCTTCTAGTCCTCCTGACTCTCCTTCGTAGTCCCCTCTCATCGACTCCTCTCATCTCCAATAACGCTATCTTCTCATCCGATCTCGTCGTCTATCCATCTCCGGTCTCCCTTTCCTATCTCGACTCCTTCGTGTTCCATTTTCTCTCCTGCTCTTATATATGGATGGCTTTTACTTCTCAAGTTCTCATATACAGGTCTTTCTCCTCCTTTATGGCATCTATTTCTCACATATAGATATATGTTTGTGTGTGCGTGTTTGTCCTCTTCTTCTCTTATTAGCCCCTTATGATTTTTTTTCACAAATTGCTTGCCTCTTCTAAATTTGTCTCTTACATCGATCACACATACAGATTTGTGGAATGAATGGAGATTAGAGGTTAGAATATTCACGAATTTTTGACATAGAAAGTTATTTCTTGGTAAGTTTTATTATTATTAATTCCCATTTTTTTCAATTTTTATTAAGCAAATGAATCTACTTAATTCTTTGTTAAAGAAAATTTATTTACTTTTCTTGATTGAAATTTTACTTAAATCTAGTGTTAATATATATACCTATATTGTGTAATTTTTTATACTTACTTGTAAAGGATAGAATTGTCATATTGTAAATACATGATCAGGCAACCCTTTTGGGTGTTGCACCTCACTTTGTTTCATGGTATCAAAGCATTAAAGATCCTAGGGATTGTTAGTGTTCTTTTCTTCCTCTATTCTTCTTCTCATTTTATTCTTTTTCTTCAACTAATCATGTCGTCACCAACGACAAACACTCCGACTCATCAGAATTCACACCACCTGCTTTTCAGTCATCTCTTCCAGATCAAGTTCCTCATGTATCTAACATCAAGAATTTTATTCCCTTTGAACTAACCTTTGTCAACTATCTCACGTGGAAAAAAAATGTTTCAAACCTTTCTCAAGAGCCAAAAGGTTTATGATATTGTTGAAGGAAAGATCCCATGTCCTCCACTATTAGATCCGAAATATGACCTTTGGACTCAATGCGATACTACAGTTCATAGTTGGACTACTGCTTCTCTCTCTATCTCTGTTCTTGAAACTCCCTTAAACTATGACTGCAACACCTCTTATGAGGCCTGGACCACTCTTGACCAACTATTTCTTGATCATGTCTCTTCTAACTTCATGCATATCAAGGAACAGTTCTAGAATTTTTCTAAGCGCAACTTGTCCATGGATTCCTATTTACAGCAAATTCATACTTTGTCTTCGTCTCTTGCAGCTATTGGCAAACCTGTCACGGTTGAAGATCTTGTCATCCGAACTCTTAACGGGCTCCCAACAAGCTACTCTACATTTGTTACAGTAACGAAGAACACTCGCCCATTTCCTACTTTTCTATCTCTTCGTCATCTTCTTCTCGGTGAAGAGGCTCATGTTGAAAATAATAATTTCTACTGTCATGTTTACTGCTGTTCCAGCCCACACTACCTCTATCGGACGAGGCCACCAATTTCGGAATCCACAAATATGTGGTGTTCCACACCCAAATGCCAATCATGGTCGTGGTTCTTCTCGTGACAAAGGCCGACAACCGTACAATCTCAATAATCGTAAATTTTTAAATTCTTCTCCTTTTCCTGATGGAGTTCTTGGCCGCCCTCCTAATTCAAATAATCCCAATTTTGACATTCAATGTCAAATTTGCAACACATGGAATTATTCAGCTCTTGGTCGCTGCAATTGGTTCAACGATGCTTTTGCATCATCAAACACACACCTACAATGTGCAATGCCAGATATGTAATAAATAGAATCATTCTGCCCTTGAGTGTTGCAACAGCTACAATCATGTCTTCGGACCCTCAAATGCTCCAAAGTTCTTTATGGCAATTCAAATGCCTAATGCTCCATCTACTCATTGGTATACTGATATTGGAGCCTCTTCACACATGGCTAGTGATGCAAGTATCTTTACCTCTCTCTCCTTATAATGGTACAGAAAAAGTAATGGTTGGGGATGGAAATCATTTGCCCATCAGACATAATGGTACCGTCTCTTTTTCTACTTCAACTCATACTTTTATCCTTAAAAATGTCGTTCTTGTGCCATCTCTTAAGAAAATCTTCTTTATGTTCATCGTTTTTGTGAGGATAATAATTGTCTCTTTGAATTTACTGAAAGTGGTTTATTTGTGAAGGACAAGAAAACTCAAGCTCCTCTTCTCAGTTAAAGTAACTCTGGTCCCCTATTTCCGATTCATCTTCCGTTCTCAGATTCAGATTCTCCATCATATCTACCTGCATTTTCTGCAACTGTCTCCTGGTCTAAAATTTGGCATCAACGGCTTGGCATCCTGGACCAACTATTTTAAATACATTATCTAAGAATAATTGTATCTCTTCATCTCTTTCTTATGATTCTTCTTCTTGTAATGCTTGCCATTTTGGAAAGCAATCCAAATTGTCTTTTGATAACTCTTTTACGCATTCAAATAAACTATTGTCTCTTGTTCATTCTGATGTATGGCAAGCTTCTTGTAAATCAATTTCTGGGTTTTCGTATTATGTTTTATTTCTTAATGATTTTACCAAATTCAGTTGGATTTATTTATTACGTCATAAACATGAATTATTTGATAAATTTCAAGAATTTCATGCCATGATTAAGAGTCAATTCAATTGTTCTCTCTCGTCGTTTCAAAATGATGGAGGTGATGAATTCACTAGCAACAAATTTGAATCATATTTGCGTCAACATGGAATTCACCATCGAATTTCTTGTCCACATACCCTTCAACGAAATGGAAGTGCTGAGAGAAAGCATTGTCATCTTGCTAACATTACTCGATGTCTTCTCTTTCAGTCTAAACTTCCCCCACATTATTGGGTTGAAGCCATGAATTATTCCATCTATTTAGCCAACAGATTGCCATCAAAACTTCTTCAATTTAATTCTCCTTTTGAATGTTTGTTAGGTCCCCTCCCTTATATCTCTCTCATAAAATCTTTAGTTGTCTTTGCTACCCAAATTTGGTTACTTCCCAAACCTCCAAATTTTCTGCAAGAGTTGTTCCATGTATTTTTCTAGGTGTGGCGACAAATTACAAGGGATTTCGTTGTCTTAATTTGGAGACAAATCAGGTCTATATCTCACGCCATGTCCAATTTGTAGAGTCCACTTTCCCATATGTTGATATGATGCAAAAATTAAGGAATAATCCAACTCTTCCAACTATCCTCACAAGTAACGGTTCCTGATTTTTGGCCTTCATCAACGTCTCATAACTCTTCTTCCTTTCCTTCATTATTACCCTCTATTCCTAATTATATTCCCAAATATAAGCCATTTGTTACTCCGCCTACCCTAAAATCTTGTCTCCTAATTTACCTCTTGTCCAAAATCATACTCATTCACCAACAGTCAACCCCTTAATATATCCTTATTTTTCTCCATCTCCCGTCTCTCCTCAATTATCTCTATTACTGATTGTATCCCTCAATCATCTCCAGCACAATCTTCCAACTCATCTCCTAACTTGTCATCATCTCCTAATTTTTTTGCTCCATCTTTGCCGCTAGTTATGTCTCTCGAACCAAAAAGAACCCATGGCATGGTAACGAGGTCCATGGGTGGAACATCCAAACCAAAAATCATGAATCTCTCGCTGTTTCTCAAGCTCTAAATTTACAAAAAGAACCAAGTTGTTACATCGAAGCTGCTAAGGATCCCCTATGGCGTCTAGCCATGAGTGATGAGTATAATGCTCTACTAGATAATGCAACATGGACTCTAGTTTCTCCAACTTCGGAGCAGAACCTAATCGGATCAAAATGGGTATATAAAATCAAACAACGTGCGGATGGTTCGATTGAAAGATATAAAGCCCGTCTCATGGCTCAAGGATTCAAACAACAAGGAGTGGATTATGATCAAGCTTTTTGTCCAGTGGTAAAACCCACTACTGTTCGTACTGTTATCTCTTTAGCCTTAAATCGCAATTGGTCCATCCGACAACTCGATGTTTCAAATGCTTTTCTTCATGGCCATCTTGAAGAAAATGTTTTCATGAAGTAACCCACGGGGTTTGTTCACCCAGATTATCCGAATTATGTTTGCAAGCTACAACGAGCATTGTATGGTCTTAAACAAGCTCCACGTGCTTGGTTTAATCGTTTCACCAGTTTTCCTTTCGAATGTGGTTTTTATCAGTGTTCCTCGGATCCAAGTTTGTTCAAGTTTATGAATGGCAAAAACAATATTTTTCTCTTGTTATATGTTGATGACATTACGGGCTCATCTGATTCTCTAATCAACAATCTTATACATACACTTCAGAAAGAGTTTGTTATGAAAGACTCGGGGACTATTCATTATTTCTTGGGAATTGAGGCCACCTCTCTTCCTTAAGGTATGCTCTTATCTCAGACAAAGTATACTACTGAACTCTTGGATAAGTTTAACATGGTTTCAGTAAAGCCTGTTACAACACCCCTCAATCTCAAGCAAGAATGGAGCTCAAACTTCGGTGATTTTTATTCTGATCCTACAGAATATCGGCAACTAGTTGGCAGTTTACAATACTTACCTTTCACTCGCCCAGATATCACCTTTGCCATGAATCTTTGCTCTCAAAACATACATTCCCCTCGTGTTCATCATATGCAAGCTGCGAAACGTCTTCTTAGATATCTTCGTGGTACTCTCAATCGTGGACTAATGTTTTATCGCACCTTTCCAAGTAAACTAATTGTTTATTCCAATGTTGATTGGGCTGGTTGCCAAGACACTCGTCGTTCCACAACGGGATACTGCGTCTTTTTTAGTAATAATCTACTTTCTTGGTCCACCAAGAAACAACCCACAGTTGCAAGATCTAGTACAGAAGCAGAGTACTGTGTATTAGCATCTGCTGCCACCGAAGTTACTTGGATTCAACAGATTCTCAAGGATCTTGATGTCTCTTTGGACTCTCCAATTCATGCATATTGTGACAATATCGCGGCTACATATTTAACGCAGAATCCTGTGATATGTTCTCGCATTAAACATGTTGACATTGATTATCACTTTGTAAGGGAGAAAGTTACTCTTGATGATTTGGAGGTGCGACACATTTTGAGTTACAATCAGCTTGCAGATACTTTTACAAAGGCTCTACCTGCTGCTCGGTTTTCCTTTTTAGTTTCCAATCTGAACCTTCATTCCTCCTGTTCAGATTGAGGGAGGGTGTTAATATATATATACCTATATTGTGTAATTTGTTATACTTGTAAAGGATAGAATTGTCATATTGTAATTTATTGATCCTATATATACATGATCAGGAAACCCTTTTGGGTGTTGCGCCTCACTTTATTTCATCTAGAAACTTTATTCTTTACTCTTTACTCTTACCAACTCTTCAACGACTTATTAGGAACCTACTTATTATAAAAATACAAATAACTTGGTTCAAATTTCTTTACTTGACTAGAATCAAGACATTTTTGATAGATTGAAAAAAGGGTACAAAATAGGTAAATTCCAACACTGTATTTGTGCTGAACTGGCCGCAACCGATCTGATGTACAGGGTATTCAATACCGATAACCATTTTTGGGCAAAACTGGTAATCGGTTAGAGACTGTATTTTACCCATGCATAGTCCTAATTGGGTTGGTTACATAATTCCTATTTTCTCATCCTATTAATACACATTGTTATTCAGTTCCCTTTTACAAGAGTGTCATCAACTTGAGTAGACGAATGTCACTCACTCAGGGCTACTTCTACCTTCTCAAATGAGTTCAATGTAGCTCTACCATTTCTCTTTTTAAAATCATATTCCCTCCATCCTCAAAAGGATGACTAAAGGTACAAAAAAATTTGTCCCAAAAGGATGAGATAAAGTACATAAAATGAAGAGTAAATATGTCATTTAGTTGGATCCATTAGTATAAAAAACTAAAAGCGCTCATCACTTTATATAATCTTGTGGGTCACTAAGGATACATTTGAAACTTTTTACTCTCTTTCCTTTACTTTTACTTTTCTTAATATATGTGCAAATTGTACGTTGCTCCTCCTTTTGGGGACAGAGGGAGTACATTTTAACATTTTGATCTCAAACAAACTTTTCACATATACATGTATAATCTATATGTGAACCTCCCTTGCTTCATGAATAAGTTGTTTCTAGTTGCCCAACATTTCGCACCAATACAGCATAGTAGATTTATGACAGTCAATAAAACATTTCCTTCATGCTTACATGCATATATTCAATCACAAAGTATGATAGCAACATTCTCCACTTAATTCAACCTGGTTTAATTCTATGTCTATGAGTAGTGTCACTTTCCATTTCACTCTCAGCTAAATGAGGAACAACAATTTAGAAGAAAAAAATTGCATTGCATTAGCATTAATCCTACATGGCTCCATGTACAAAACTACACGAATGAGTTGTAACCATAAAAAATTGAACAATTAAATTTGCAACTAGAAAATATTTTTCTGTAATACCTGAATAGAAGATGCAATAATAGTTATGGCGGATGCAGGCCCTTTTAACTCCTTCTCCAACCAAGTCCACTGTGAAGTCCCCAAAATACTTCCATCACTACACAAAGGGTCTCTGTGGTATCTGGTATCTAGAAGAATAACCTGAAGAAGTTGATCATCCCAATTAGAAACAAGTAGCGATGTAGATCTCCACTTCTTTAGTAAGAGAGTTGTTTTCCAAATGAGGTAGATTTTGAATACATATTCCCACAAAGCATTGAAATGAATTGGTACTGAAAGATGTAAATATATTATGATGAATATATTTGTCTCAATGAGCACTTAGATACCTTAATTTGTTTACCCAAAGGGCCAAATGTGTATGATGTGTAAACACCAGCTTGCTTGCGCCTAGAAAACCAACCAATAATCAGATTTTTTACACCACCACTTAAAGAAATGAATAAACTTGGATTTTAAACACGCCAAGCACAAATAGATTACCAAAAAAAGATTGATCGAGTGCTACACTTTTTTTTTCTTTCTTTGATATAGTTGAACAATGTGAAAGAGTTTACTAAGTACCGACTGTGAGAACCTGGAAAATCGGATTGTCCAAAATTTAAGTTTAAAGAATTAGTTATTAATAAAATGAATTTTTATTATTAATATTTTGTGTTATGTGTTTATTAATCGTTCTACGACCTAGGATGATTATAAAACGGGAGGATTCTGGTTACGAGCTAGACTGAACGAGTAAGAATTTTCAAAACGAAAATAAAAATTTTACAAAGAACAAAAATATTTCCAAGGAAAAAGACGAAAAATGCACTATTCACTTGACGAAACCTAAGGGTTAGGGTTTGAATAACCTAAACCTTTCCGAGAGATCGGTATGTCGAAATGATATTCCGTCGAAAGATTTGACGATAATATGTCGTGAAAAGTTAAGTTAGCTGATAAAAAAATTTCTCGAAAAACGTGCAGAAATCGGACTAAACAAAAACGACGAAAAGTACTGTTATGTACTTTTCATTCGTTTAACTACGTTAGGGGAAAACATGAAGGAAAACGCTAAACATCAAAAAGTATTTTTCAATTTTTCGAATTTCCGAAGAATGCGTAAAAATAAATCTGTAGAGGAAAGGCGGAATATCCAAAAATATTTGGATTCCAAGAATCGCAGTTTTTCGAACTGTCAGACGAATTCCGAAAGACGGAACACGAAGCTTCCAGGAGAAGTTTGGTGGATGAGGTGGGAATAGCAAGGAGGTGGGGGTAAAACAGTAAAGAGCCGCCAAATGACCAAAATGCCCCTAATCTTTGAAATTCTATATAAGCTAAGCTAATTCATTTCATTTGTTAGTTTTTTCAACTAACACATGAAAATGAGAGAGAAAAAGAGAAAGAGAGCTTGGATGCTCGGATTGGAGAAAGAGAAGAAACGTAAAAGCTAGCAAATCGCAAGATTAAGCAAGAGGAAGAAGAAAATGAAAGAAAATCCAAGAAGAAAGGTATTAAAACCTACCTTTAATCTAATTTTCTTTAGGTTTTATATGGAAATCATATAATCTAATAAGAATAAAAGTAAAAGATGTTAAGAAATATTTTCATATGCTTGAAATCATGAGAAAAAGAAAAAATAAAAATTAGAAGTTTAGTTTATAAATTTTTTTAAAAACTTTCATAGGAATTATGAATTGCTTGATGTTAATGGACGATTCGGATGAGTTATATGAACTCTCCATTGTTATAAGGATGAATTATCAAACTTATAACGTTAAAATGTAAGAAAACGTAAAATCGTAATCATAATATCGATTAAAAACGAAGAACGCGAAGAGCGCAGTAAGAACGTTGTTGATGGACAAATCTAAAACCATCTAAACTAAAACTTGTTATTGATGGACAAGTTTAAAACCATCATATATATGAATTGCTGATATATGCTTGGTTAGGAACGATAGAAACGTTCATGAAGAACAGATTGAACTTAGCTATAACGAAATTATGACGAAATTTAATAAAAGACGAACAAATATAGGAAGTAAGTTAAGGAACCCGAATAGTTAGGGTTTGATAAGAATGTCAGAAAACATAGAAAATGTGAGTCGTAGACTCAAGAACGAACGAATTCCGAGTTCGGATGACCGAATTACGGACAAACGAAGAACATTAATAATGTAAAACACACGAATAACGAAATTTAAGCCAATCAAATGGCATGCTAACGGATTCAGAAAACAAAATTTGTCCGGGGTTAGTTGAAGTACGTAAGATAAGGAAGAAAATGGCTTTTGGAACGATCTCGTTCCGAGTTATAACGAAGAAGTTATGAGATTTCAAAATAGGAGTCTCAAACATATTCAACACTTAGAAAAAAAAATTGAGTTTTAAGACTGGCGCCGCAGCGCTAGCAAGAACTAAAAGAGTCGGCATGACATACTAATCCGAGGGCTCAACTCAATCTATCGCTAACTTGCGCGCTTGTGCCGGTTTTTTGTGTGAAGAAAGTGGCGCCAAGAAGACTCTTAAGAGGAAAATCTCCGACACGAGCTTTTTATTATCCAACTTTTTGGATGGTAATTAAAGGGCAAGTATGAATGTAATGTTTATGAAAAGAAAAGTCTTAAAAGATGAATAAAACCTTGAGTTTGACGAGGAAACGTCGAATAAAGGTTATAAATCGACGAACGTAAAATACGTAACCGATATTCGGGTACCATATTCGCGTTAAAACGAACGTGTAGGATTGCAATGGTTGTAGTTCCTTAGACGTTAAATGAAGATAGTAACTTATAACATTTCGATGTTATAAGGTCGTAACAAAAGTTAAGTGTAAAGCGTATAAACGCTGTGAACGCAACGTAGTTGCGATGAATGATCAGTCTTAGCATACAAAAAACAGTATGGCTTCGACTTTTAAGAAAGGATGATGAACGTAATGTTCATGTAATGGATCACGAAGGAGTGATTAAAACCTTAAGTAAAAGTTGAATGAAGGTTTAAACGACGAACAATGTGAACGCAGAATACGTAAACGATTCTTGTGAATCGTATTCGCGTCGAGCGAACGTTCTAAGCATACATTAGTTGTATTACTTAGACGTTGACGAATGTAGTAAGTAAGATATGAAATTATCAAAAAAGCCGTAACGAATGGTAATAAAATTAATGAAAGTCCGAGTGTGAGTCGGATAGAGAATGTTAGAATGAAACGTAAACACTAAACACTTTAACCGATGTAAGGGTTTTGAGTGTACGCGTAAGTTAAACGTGCTCAACCTACACACTGTATGGTTTGACCGTAGGGTAATGAAGACTAATGGTTAAACATGTGAACGGTGAAGAAACTGAGTTAATGGCAATAACGTATAACGTTAAGAAGCCGAGTTAATGATTATAACTTGGATAACGTTTCGGGTCAAATGGACCGAACGTTGAACGATATGAAGATATGAATAAGGTAATGTAAAATGTTTAACGCTATAAACGCATAGTATTAACATTGAATGATCGTTCTGAGTATACAAAGATTGAATGACTTAGACGGTATTGAATAATCCTGAGGTATGACATTTAGTTGTCAGAAAGTCACAAGGAATGAGAAATCAATTTAACAAACATTATAGTTTTAATGGTTCGGATAAGTTAAGTTTAAGTTGTGGTACAATCGTAATCTTTAATGGTTGACATATGGGAGCTGGGCTAAACAATTCCTTTAGAGAGAAAAGGTTAATACGAACTAGCAATCGATCTAACTCGCTGTAAAAGATTGTGTAGATGAGACGGGAAACTAGATTGTTAGTTGTTTGTGGGAAACCACTCAGAGTACCATATGAAATACTAGTAGAGATTCGATGTATGCTAAGTCCTAGAAAAGTTATAAGAAGAAGATAAGAATGTAAATCATCAAAGATGATGATCGTATGAGTTAAGACATCTCTATATGTCATAACGTCGTAAAACGGTAAAGAAGGATGGTTACGTGAACTTAGGTTATAAATACGAACCATAAGGAGTAAAGTTAAGCTTAAACCAATGCGTAAGTCAAGTATATGATTAATTGGTGTATGTGCTATTTCCTTATGTGTTATATAGGGATCAGAATGAAGCAGTGCTCAACAGTAAACTATAAGTCAGAATGTGATTAAGGTAAAGTTTCCTAACTTCATTCATATTTGAAATGAATGCTAGTTTCTTAAACTTTCTCAGATGTTGAACCTGAAAAGTTTTACTTATGTGCAAATGTGAGATATTTGTACAAGGTGTTAGTATGTATGAGGTCCTGTTCCACAATTTGTAACACTTCGATGTTTCTGTGAATTGAATTTTTCTATCATTGAACTGTTCTATGTGAAGAAGTTATGTTTATACATGAACCGTTATTGTTAAGTCTGTGCTAATGATTCTAGCCAGACAAAACATGTATGTAAAAGGTAGAAGAATGAAAGTATGTGAAAGTAAATGTGATTAATGTTTTAAAATGATAGGAATCAAATTTATTCCTATTATTCGAACTGCTTCATAACCTTTATTCGGTTATTGAAGTCTTAAAAGAATATTTAAATTCTTAATGTTGTTTATTCAACTGCTATGACTTGCTGAGCAATTGAATGCTCACTCTTGCCTTTAATAAAAACATTTTCAACAAACGATATTAGAACGAACTTAAGGATCCCGTAAAGATCAAGTTGACCGGTATCCAGACGAAGTGTCATTCAGTTTAGGAATGAGCGTGAAAATCAAGTCAAGACTTATAATATAGAATAGTTTAATGAACTGTTATGTATCATTGGTGGCGGATGAAAGTCATTCTTATAAGATGTAAAAAATAATGTAATTATCATTAATTGTAATGAACGAGATTATAAGGTATTAGAACCTGGGATTTGAGAATGTATGTTATTATATTTAACTATATAATGATGTATGTTTGGAATGAGATGTATTAGTGGTGTACGGAATCCGGGTGTGAAAATAAACCGGATTTCGGGGCGTCACACCGACACTCCACCAACTAATTCATAGAGGTTGCACATACAAAAGTATTACCAACTCTAAAATAAAAATGAACTCACCGTGGACTGTCTTGGGGTTCGTCCAAGAAATCAAGTAGAAGCCTTTGGTTGGTGATTTTCTCGCTAAATTCTTTCCCTGCATCGTTCAACCCATAATCATGGTCATCCCACGTGCCAATCACCTAGAACAATTATTTGTTACCCAGTTAGACTACTAAATTAAATTGTGAAGAATCGCAAGATCTTCTTTCAATAAACACCCACCATATTCTTCAATCTTGTATAATTGATTTTTAAGTACAAAAATAAATGCAATCATGCATAATTGCATATAGACATAAAAGTGTGATCATAATAGTTAAGTTAATACTTAAACAAATGAAGTTAAAAGGAGGACAAAAGCACCTTGGCGCTTTCTCTGAGCCGAGAATAAGCAGGATTGTTCTTAGCCTTGTTATACTTGGCCTGCATTTCATTCTCAGAGGAAGGAACAAACCTCGGCACATTCTTCCACGGCCCAATAGTCCTTTCTTTCCCAAATATCTTAAAAGGGCGCCTAATATCTCCATAAATATTGTCACCCAACCAAATAAAAACATGGGGATTATATTTGACAATAGCATCCCATATAGGCTGAACATAAACACAATCCCGTCAATAATTTCAACAACAAAAAAATAAACTTTGTCTACCTTTGTTTGCTTGTAAAAATGATGGGTATGCAAGACTATTTATACTAATTTATTACCACCATTAACTACTTTATCTCATAATTAGTCTGTTATTTAATCAATAATAATTAGTCCATTATTTAATGAGACTATTTGTGATCATTTTTATAACTCAGAAGGTGATTATAATATACCACCTTTCACTTGGACTATAATTCATAATCCAATGGCCTTAAAAATGCAAAAACATAGTCCATAGAATTAAATAACCACTAATATAAAATTGTCAGCAACGGATAATAAATTAGTGCAAATAGCAAAAGTTAATACCCATCATTTTTGTAAAGAAACGAAGCTTTAGTGTAAAATACATTCGAATTACAAAAACAGCCGATTAGAAATTCGCAAAATGCATAGAGGATAAATGGACAAACCTGGGGAGCGCTTTGGTTGGCGCACGATCCAAATGCAATACGGGAAACTAGAGACTCTTTTGAAGCACTGATACATGCGGCCATCATCACAACTCCGACGGCCACCACCGCGGTTAACCACCGCAAGACCGTCAGTCTATGATTGCCCATCGGACTAAAGGGGCTGTATACTAAACGAGTTTTGATCATGGAAATGGCCCCTTTTGTAATAATATGGGGTAATTACAAATCACAGTAATATTCTGTTTTCATGACTAATTGACCGACTAAGATCCTTTGGCCTAAATCAAATGCAATCGTTCAATGATTCCGAATCGTTGCCAGAGTGAAGAACAGGAAGTATTTTCCGTAAATCTATATGGTGAGTGTTTTCAACCGCAAGGAGCCGGAAGACAGGGAAAAGGAATTATCACGCGAATTGCGCCGTGCCCGTGGGAGAATATATTAGTCTTGGCTGTTGTAGTAATAATGTTTTATTTTTATAGAGCTCAGAGCCTTTTGTGGCAGCAGTGCAATCAAAAATCAAAAATATACTTCAAATATTTGAAGAGTAACTAATGGTGAAGACTGAAGATAGTGTCGTTTGGTACGTAAATGAAATTGCTATTATATAATTTTTAAATTAAAAATCGCAACAAAAAATTATTTAGATGGGTGTGCAAATTTTTAGTGATGCGCTCCAGTTTTAAATCGTGCGATTTCCACAATTTTTATTGAAAGAGGTGTATTTTTTATTGAAAATTCACCGAAATTAATAGTGCAGTTTTTGCGTTTTTACTTGTGGTTTCTATTACAAAAGCACCTCTCTATTAAAGAGTTATAAAATATAAATAAATAATATTGGGAAAATCGCGGTCCACCACCGCGGTTAACAACCATAAGACCGTCAGTCTATGATTGCCCATTGGACTAAAGGGACCGTAAATTAAACAAGTTTTGCTCATGGAAATGGCCCCTTTTGTCGAAATATATACAGAAGTGTAATAATATGGGGTAATTACAAATCGCAATAATATTCTGTCTTCATGACTAATTATTTGGATGGGTGTGCAGCAAATTTTTAGGGATGCGCTGCAGTTTTAAATTGTGCAATTTCGACGATATGTATTTTTTATTGAAAAATCACTGAAACCGATGGTGCAGTTTTACGTTTTTACGTTGTTGCAAAATCACATCTCCCCAATGAGGAAGAGTTGTAAAATACGAATAAATAATATTGGGAAAAAACTGAATAAAATTTGAGAGAGAATTTTTTTTTTTTAACTAGAGTACTTCTTCATGTTGTGATTAAAGTAAATAATATATTTTTGTAAAGTTAACACAACTTTAAGAAATAAAATAGATGATTACAATTGATCCACAAATTTTTCTTATAAATAACTCTTTTTAAAAAGAGAAAAGAATCTATGAAAAAACTAGCTTTGTTATAAATATCTTGGTAATTTTGTTTTAAAAATTGAATTGAATGGTAATAAAAGGACATAAAGATTCAATTTTATCTCATTCATCCCTTTTGGTCTCACATGCATATCTATTCGAACAAGTGATCCCCACGTTCCCACCTCTTTCCTTTTTTACTTCCTCCATTCCTTTAAACACTTATTATTCCCCGAGAATTTACCTGGAAACTAGTAAAAGAAAGCAAGATCAAGTAAAAACACTTTCGGTGAAGGTTTTTTTTTAAAAAAAAAGACATTTTCACACTCAAAAATGACATGAATTTCTTTAAAAATTGGACCGGGAGAATAAAATGAATGTGTTCACGCGAACAAATAGATTGTATTGTTAATTTGTTCGAGAGAACAAATTCATTTTGTTCTTTCGGTCCAATTTCCTGTCCGCGTAAAATTACTCTCCCTTTAACTTTTACCCTCCATTATGTACACATAGCTAGAAAGAAACAAAGAATCTTTATAAATCAGCCAAAACTGAGTCCCTTGATTTTGAAAGGCATTGATGCCCCTAAAGACATTAATTATGTAAGTTGGGGGCCAAAACCAAATATATGGATGGAGATGGGTTCCTACTTCCTGGCTAGGAAACTGTAATTTTGACCTTTCCCTACTGCTCATCCTCCTTAAATACAGTTCAATCTTACTGATTAAATTGCACTCTATAGTTTTGATTAAAAGTAATTTAAACTTTGAATGTTCTAATAATTTGCATCTTTTACACCAAAAAAATTGCACCTAAACCCTAAATACAGAGGGTGTAAATTATTTTTTACCGTCAAAGTTCAGATGCTTTTAATCAAAAATTAAATTTAGAATATAAATAGATTTGAAATTTGAAACCTAAATTATAGGGCACAATATGTGAATTATTCGATTTTTATTTTAATCGTTAAAAAAAAGTGAAAAAGAAGAAAAAGTTTTAAAAAAAATAAAAACATCATCTTTGCTTCTTTTTTTTTTAATAATGTGGAGTTTTCCAATCATAGTCCGACTAATATCCCCTATCTTGGACCATATTCTTCATACAAGCTTGTGCCTACGGATCCAGTGTCCTTTACGGGCTATGGATATCCGAGTTTAATGCTCGCTCCGAAACTCTTAGTCACCCAAAATCAGAACATAGTCGGCCGAACACGACCAAGACGAGCCTCGGAACCACACACTAATCCCATGGCCCAAAGTGAAAAGGGCCGTGTGTTCTTTATTTGGAACTTGAGAAAGGGCCTAGACTAGAGCTTTTTATTTTCTCGGCTCGAATAAAACTACACTGAAAAAGTGGTCTCAGTCTCGAACATGCAAATGCAAGCATTATCGGTAGCATCATTCGGTGGGATTTCGAAACCTGTGTCGGCTCAAATCCGATTAAAATCCCTTTATACTCCGGCCACCTTTACCGATCCCTCATCGGATTCCATGGCAGGCTCTGCCGGAACTGGTCCAAAATGGGCTCAAAAGACAATAACCCTCCCTCCTCTCAGGCGAGGCTGTCATCTCGTCACCCCCAAGGTATATATACACTACTTGTCTTTCTGTTTTCCCTATTTGTTAGTATATAACTTTGAATCAATTTTTGATAGGTGATTTTCAATTAATATTATACCCATCCAGCTCGTTACTTTGCCTTTCCATTTTTTTTGTATGATTTTTCTGATAATCCTGTATGTTTTACTAAATTTGAAGATAATTGTAGCAATTAGTGAAGAATTGAAAGTAGTTTTGTCTGCTGTATGATAGTAGTATTTTAACTCCTCTTTTCTCACGATTTGTTGGTAGAAAGGTAGACTTGAATACTCTTGTAACTTGAAATTTTATTGAGAACTGACCAGTTTTCACTTTTCACTATGTAGGATGTTGTTGATATATTTATTGATGCTCTTCAGTAGGTTGATATTGTCATATTTTATCAAAATATTTGTTGTGTAATTATTTTGTTGTTTTGACACTGAGGACATATGTCCAATTTATCCTTGTATAATGACCATTCAATTCTAATCAGATAATGAAGGAAATTGGGCAAGACTTGTCAGGATTCAAGGTTGGCCTTGCACATCTTTTCCGTAAGCAACTTCCAACACATTGAGTATTTATTTGCCCTCCTTATTAGTTCAGTTGAGATGACATAACCTTTTCTTTTGTCCTTTCCCCCCTAAATAAATTTAACAGTGCAGCACACAAGTGCTTCTCTGACTATAAATGAAAACTATGACTCGGATGTTCGAGATGATACTGAGACATTTCTTAACAAGATTGTCCCAGAGGTTAGTTTGTTTCTTTTGTAACAATTTTTGCATGGCTGTCACAAATCTTTTAGACATGATCTTACTTGGTTCTCACTACTTGCCTCAGGGAAGATCTGCACCATGGAAACATACTCTGGAAGGTTAGTGCCAGACTTGCGTTTGATTTTAGTCCTCTCCAGATCACCCTAAGTACCCATAATATCATTTATTTGAACCAATTGGGTTGCCCGGCTGGATATGCTAGCTGATAAATAGAGATCATGCATTTTTTATGGTACCTTGTTATCTTAGAGTTGCAGGACGGAGTTTGGTTGTCATCAATTAATTTTTGTTTTTCTAACCATCCTAAATTTGGGATTCCAATGAAATAAGCCACTATTGTCATGCATGCATTTCTTTAAACCTCTGTTCCTGAATACAGTCGGTCCAATAAAGAGGGGGCTGTTATTCTTTGATATTGATTCATCTCTTATAGTCATATCTCCCATACTCTTCAATTTGGTTACCGGTGGTTGAATTAATGCCTCACTAAGTTGCTGGGTGCTTTGATTGCTTTCTATACAGAAGGTGATTTATGCTCTACGTTTCTAAAAATTTCTCTGGACATTATGAGTTACCTCCCTTGCAATAGTTTGTAAAAGTTATAAACCAAATTCCGCATAACCAAGCAACAACTATTTTGATCATCTTATTGTACCCTTGTTTTGTGAGTAACAAATAATTTTCTGGACTATCCAATTACCAATGAACAAGAAACTCATGTAAATGTTTTATTTATATGGCATCAAATGAATGAAGAGAAATGTCGAGCGTATAAAATTTAAAAAACTCAAGCATGACATAAGATCTTTTTATTCTACAAATAGAAAAAAATCATGAGCCAGTTTTTGGTAGTACAATTTTCTCGTTGCTTTGAATTTGCAAGTGAATAAAATTCTGAACTTTTGCAGGTCCAGATGACATGCCCGCACACATCAAGTCATCAATGTTTGGCTGCACTCTCACGTGCGGATATTTCATATAATTTGTTTGGATTATCTGTACACTACATGTTTGCTATTGATTGACTACTTAGTATGTACTTGACTACTTGTGCAGGATTCCAATTACAGATGGAAACTTTAACATGGGAACTTGGCAGGTGCGTAGAAAATTACTATTTTTTGAGAAGTGATTTGAACTTTCTGTTTTGGTCTGAGATATTATGTCTTGATGGTTCAGTGATTCGTTCCAGCTAGCATAGATCTCAAATCATGTGTCTATTATTATATGTTTTCTCACATATGGTATCATTGACTGAATATGATGCTAGGCAGTTTTTCATTCTCTTATCATTATTCTCGTATATTCCTGCAATCATTAAACCTCAAGTTAAGTTAAATCAATGGTTGTCTGCTTCAACTCTAACCTCTGTTCAATGATATATGGAGGATCCCTGTCTCCTTTTTCTTCTCATTAGTTCATTATTTAAATGAATATAACAAAAAGAAAATACTTGAATCTTTTCAATGAGCTTAACATGAAGAGATTCATAGTTCAAAATCCATGAAATTATGTATGATCTTTACAGAACAAACATAAATTAGATAAGACAAGCTTGAACAAACAAAATTGCGGTTTTATGTAGAGGAAAAAAAATCTATTTTTCGTATTAGAAGGTGGAAAAGTATTTAGTCTAAAGTAAAGATATATAGAAAGGAAGATTATTAAGTCTAAAAAAGTAAAAAGTTTTCAAAAAAGAAGAAAAAATACTTCCAACTGAAAAGAAGAATAAAACGGTAAAAATATATCATTTTGGTTGTTGGATCCTTCAATTTGAGGGTCCATGAACACCGTACTGAAAGATGTGGTGGTACCTATTGTACACATTGAGAAATCATGCATTAATATATTTAATTAACATGGTATTGTGTATCATAATATACTCTACCCCCTCCATTAAATGTCATGACTCTGTTCCACAAACGTGGTTTTAAATCATGATATTTAAAAGGAAACAGGGAGGCAGTAATAACAATGAGAGCACGACAATCATAAAAACTAAATAATTATTGATTACTTATGGTTTTTACAAGTGTTAACTTGAGCAAATTAACCTAATAGCCAAAACTAATTTGCTATGATACAAAGGAAAACGGTACTCTTTATTAGGATGAAGTTTTTTTTAATAAAAAATAGAACGACGTGATGTGACACGTTATCGGGTTCAAAAATTAGGTGACCGTAGCTTCCGTATATGAATTTACATAGATTAACAGTATGTGCAGAACAGGACTTCAACTGATGATTCCTTTGCTCCATGGATGCTTATGGTACAGTCCCATTTATGATTAATCTTTGCATGGTTCTTAGCTAAATTTTATGCCTATATTTAATTATTTGAACTGAAGTACTGCAGTAATAAAATTAATGGATATTGCTGATAACAATTATTCAATATATACTGATGACAAGACGAACAGGGCTGGGTTGAGTAGAAGTTGTATTAAATATAGATAAATTTGGTCCAACCTTAGCTAAGTTCAGTCATCAGCCTTTCAACCCAAAACCCACCCCACAACACCATAGTAACCTGAATCTGGGCTTAGCTTGCCATATTCATTAGTCCCCACTGATAATGCTGGCTCGCCACCAATTCAGTTGGCTTTCCTGAATTGAAAAATGTTCCAAAATGAGAGTCTCATTTGACTTTTGACTTTTTTCTCCACATTAAGGTTTATCAAAAATAAACAGATAATTTTTTATCTGATACTTTTTTTCAATTCCAAAAATTTGTGATTGGGGAAAGTTATCGAATAAAATAATGTTGCTGACAAACCTTAGTATGCACTAAAAAGAAGAAGTCAAGAGTCAAATGGGACTCTCATTTTGTGGATGGAGCAGTGCTTTTTCCTAGAAAAAAGGGGGGCGTGGTCAAATTGAAAATTTTATAACTGACAAATGTAGTTCTTTCTATGAGCATGTAGTTTGCTGTTTGCATGCAGAAAAAGTGGGTTCTAGTGTCATGGAAATGAATTGTGCAAGTTGGAACACTTGTAGCAGGGTGCATATCTAGGCATGCAGCAAATTTATGCATTATTCATTTATGTTCTGCTACTTTTCTGTTGATTTCTCCTATAATCTTTACATTATGTGGGTAGCTCTTCATTTTTCGTACCCCCCAAACAGAGCTAGAACTTGCTCTAGCCTCACCGAAAAGCCAAGTCAATTGACCAAGCCATAGCTAACAAATAGGAAATAGTACACCTATTGCTAACATGCTCCACACCACTATCTGATTCTTCTTAATGGCTTTATATCAGTTGCTAAATACTCTCATACACCTAGCTAACCCTGTATTGGTACTTATGTATCCAAACAAGGTACCTTATGTACCAATACTTTAAATTTAGCGTAATAAAAAATTTCTTTTTTTGTTTAATTATAATTGTACAAATATTAGTATTATAACTTAGTATTGGATGCTCAAACAACATTTGTACTAAAATATTTATAAAACAATCAATTGTTGAGTCAACTAAAATTCTTCTATAAAATTTTGCGTCTTTAGGTCTATTAATTTAGATTATAAATTTAGCGTAATAAAAAATTTCTTTTTTTGTTTAATTATAATTGTACAAATATTAGTATTATAACTTAGTATTGGATGCTCAAACAACATTTGTACTAAAATATTTATAAAACAATCAATTGTTGAGTCAACTAAAATTCTTCTATAAAATTTGCGTCTTTAGGTCTATTAATTTAGATTATAAGAGAATTCCCAATTATAAGAACCTATATAAAGATAACCTAGTGTATCACATTTTAGCTATGTAACGTACCCGTATTCGTACTGTGTACAGAAACGTACCACGTTAACACTGCTTTATATCATCATCAATGAATGTAGCATGCTGCATCCTCGAGGTGTCCTCAAGCTGCATCCTTTTAGGCCTGGTCAATTTTATGGGACATATTTAGTCTATAAGTTGGACAGTGCCAACTGTCCACTTTTGGGGAGGTCTATGATCTCTCCACTTTTGGGGAGGTCTATTTAGCGCATAGATGATGGCCTGACTGGTGTTTGCATTTCTGTTGGACCCTTTTTATCTTTCTTAAGAAATGATCAATCATTGCAGGTTTAGGGTTTAAAATTTGCTACATAATTTCCCTGCATTTTTTTTTTTTGGGAATTGTTAAATCCACAACACTTGTTGTTATTTCCACAACAAAAGTGTCGTTGTAGATGTATAGCGACGGTGAAAAGGACACTTTTGTTGTGGAAATAACATTTTTTGTTGTGGATTTAACAATTCTTTTTTTTTTTTTCTGTCTTTTTCCTTTCCCTACTATATTGAAATGTATAAAAGCATTTCAGTTCTCTCTTTTGTGTCTCAGGGTATATGGCTGTGCGAGCACCGTGACTCACCTACTGCACGCAAAGTTGTGGTCACCCTTAATGGAATGTAAGACACTAAATAGAAGTTATGTAGTTACATCAAGTTATGGTTCCATGGTTTAATGCTCTATGATAGTGTTAGAGGACACTTGTGTTACGGTTCTATCCTTTCGACTGGTTAAGTAAGATGGTAGTGCTTTCAATGTAAATCATGTTGAATCCTGCAATCTAGGGCCAAGGACGGACAAAGAATTTAAGTTGTAACCAAGTTTGCTTATGTTATATGTTCAGTTTATATTTGTAGTGCGTTTAGGACCTGTTCAGCAATGACTTATTTTAAAATGACTCAAGTTAAAATATAAGTTGATTTATAAGTTTGTTCAAGTGTGACTTGCAATAAAAGCGTACAGTATTAGTTTGACTTATAAGTTAGAAATTAAGTTAAAACAGATTATGAATTTGTTCGTTAAAATTAAATATAAATATTATTTAAAAAAATTAATAAAAAAAAAATGGCAAAATAGAAGAGTAATAAAATAAATTTTATATTTGATCAAACTAATTTATTTTAAAATAATTTATAAATATTTGTTTTTTTTTTAACTTAAAAATTAATTTATAAGTAAAGAAATAAGTCATTACCAAACATAGAAATAGTGGCAAATGACCAATTTATATGTAATGCCGAGCAGGCTCTTAAAGTGCTTGAAATTATTAATGGCATCATAAAGACGGATCCGGTTAGTATGAAGTTAATTTTTGAATAAGTTGGTCAATTGATCAATAAAATAATGATACGCATGCATGTCAGTATTATATTGGTTAATTGACCAACTTATCCAAAAATAACTTCATCCTAATCATTTCTCATAAAGACCGATGAACTACTTATTCATTAAATTAAAGGAATACTTGAGAAATAAAATTTCAAAATTTTAGTCGGTGAAAGTATGCCTAGACACTCGCGGAACCAGGGGGGCACCTGCCCCCAGTAGGTTGGTACTAAAGTTAAGGTTTGGACAGAAAAAAATGATATTTACATATATTTTATATTTTTTTTGTATTTTATTTTATAGGTCCTGCGACTCAATGTGAGTGAGAAACGTAAATTTGAATTGTCTAAATAATGACAAAATATTTGCAAATAAAAAATATAAAGAGGCTATTTTGTTTTGTTCAATATAAATTTATTATGAACTTTTTAAAATCAAATTAAGATATTTTTAAACTCTAAATTAATATAATTTTTTTAATTTTAAAAATTATGAGGCACATGCTCTCAATAGTCAAAATCTATTAAAAGTTGCATGAAAACACAATTTATTTCTTATTTGATGCATTAGAAACTCAAAAGTAGCCTTTAATTTAATTAATGGGTGATATAATAAGCATCTCAATTTTTAAATGCATTCTTCTCCGGAAAAACTCCAAATTAACCTTTAGTTAATATGTAATCAAGAAATCTTTGTGAAGAGATTCAATCAAATATGCTCATTTCTATATTCCTACAATTTTTACAAACACATTGAATTATTATATTTTTTCAATAATTGAAAACGAAAAAAAATTTTGAGACGTTTTTAAACTATACTGATTCAGATGACATGACGCTTACTCTCTTGGTCAGTAAAATCGAAAGAAGCTGACTTGGCGTAATAAATAAATTTTTTTTATTGATGTATTTTGCCTCCTATGAAAATCTTCTAGTTCCGCAACTGTGCCTAGATGATCACTCAGTGCATCATCATCATGGTCTTGAACTCGTCAAAGTTGAGAAAGCCATCTCCATTAAGGTCAAATTTTCGAATCATCACCTCACACTTACTTACTGAAGTTGACTCGCCGAGTCGACTCAACATCCTTTTCAAACTCTTCGGTGTAATACTTCCCCTCCCCTCCGCCGCGTACATTCCAAACGCCCCTCTCAGCTCCTCCTCCTCCGATACGCCGCCCGCCCTTTTCTTAATAAGCTTGCTGAAATCTTCCAAACCCAACATCCCATCCTCATCGGAATCCGTTGACTGCACCGCCATCTCTGCCTCCTCCTTGGTCAGAATCTCGCCGCTCACCGTCCTCACGCAGTTCTGCAGCTCCGGCGGCGATATCTTTCCATCGCCATCCTCATCAAAGTAATTGAACACCCGCTGGATAACAATCTCATCAGAATTCTCGAAATGGAAACCCGAATTAGACTTGTTTCGTTTTGGTGAGTGTTTGAGCGACAACAATTTGCTACATAATCTATGAAGGGGAGAATTAGGAGTTGAATATTTTGGTGAATTTTTGGAACTATCAGAAGAAGAAACTATTTCTTGACCAGTTTTCATGGAAGTAGTGATAATTAAGACTTGAATTGAATAGCTTTGATGAATTAGTGAATTGCTACTGAACTAAAAGAGGAAATAACAGTGGTATATTTATAAGTGCAGCCTCCAATTGTTTTTGGAAGGTTGGCCGGAGGATGTATACTGAGTTCTGGAATCTTCCAGGATTAATTATTTTTTTTTGGATGGTGGGCTGGAGGGGGGATAAATAAGGTTTTGGTCACTGTACTGGGGTCCGATTTTTATTGTGGTTATCGAAATTTTTTTTGTTACAATCGAATAACTGTACTTTCAAAAACTTACAAAATAGTTCTTTCGATTCATGTCAAAAAGACGGAATAAAATTTTCTTAAAGAAAATATTACTTTATTAGTCTTGAGCTTAAGCCTCTTGAATTAAAGCATATATTCCAAAAAATTATTGTAGCAATTATCCCATGCTTAAATTTATATAATACTAATATTTAAATTAAGTAGCTTTTGTTTTAGGAATTGTAATAATAATAATAATAATAATAATATATGTAATAATAATAATTATTATTAATAATATGATATTAAAAGGGATAATACACATGTAGTATTTCAATAATAATAATAATAATAAGGTTTAAATATAATTTCTTATCCTAAACTTACACATTTTTTGTAATAAAAGAAAATACAATTTTTTGTAATAGTAAAAAAAAAAGCACAGTTTTTTTTTAAAAAAAAACAAAACAACTAACAACGTAAAAAAAAAAAAAAAAAAAAGCGCACACTAAAAAAGCAGTTTAAAAAACGCAGTTAATAAAAAAAACTGCATTTTATTATTACAAAACTGCAGTTTTTTAATTTTTTGTAATAATAAAATGCAGTTTTTTTATTTTATTCAAAAAAAACTGCGTTTTTATAAAAAAAAAAAAAAAAAACTGCAGTTTTTTATTAACTGCGTTTTCCGCTGTTCAGTTTTTAAAATAAAAGGCATTAATAAAGTTTTTTATTAACTGCATTTTTATTAAAATGCATACCTTTTTTTTTGTTTTAATAACTGCAGTTTTTTTCTTGCGTTTTTTTATTAAAATGCAGTTTTTAATATCTGCAGTAACTGCAGTTTTTTTTTTGTTTTTAAAACTGCAGTTATTTTACATACTTTTTAATTGAAGGTCCGTTTTTTTTTGCGTTTTTTATTAACTGCATTTTTTTTTTGCGTTTTTTGCAGTTTTTTATTAAAATGCAGTTTTTTTTATATAAAAACGCAGTTTTTTTTAATAAAAAAAACTGCATTTTATTATTACAAAAAAAATTAAAAAACTGCAGTTTTTGTAATAATGAAATGCAGTTTTTTTATTAATTGCATTTTTTTTTGCATTGTTAGTTGTTTTGTTTTTTTTTATTAAAAAACTGTGCTTTTTTTTTTAATTAAAAAAAACTGTGTTTTTTTTTTATTATTACAAAAAATTGCATTTTTTTTTTATTACAAAAAATGTGTAGTTTAGGATAGTAAATTATATTTAAGTTTCAATTATTATTATTATTGAAATACTACAAACAGATTATCCCTTTTGGTCATCAGATTATTACAATAATAATTATTATTATTTACGCTTATTACAATTATTATTATTATTACAATTCCTGTAAACAATGCTACTTAGTTTAAATATTAAGATTATGTAAATTTAAGCATGGGATAGTTAGCATGATTGTTTTTATTTTAATATATTTTTAATTTGAAGGTTTAGTAGCTCAAGATTCATGAAAGAATATTTTCTTTTAAGAAAATTTTTAACTTCTACATCATATAAAAATAACGGCCACGTCTCCAAAAAAATGGAGTTAACTTGCAGACAACAAGATTTCGTCTGCTTTTTTTGGACGGAAAATTGAACGAGAACCATTTTGTAAGTTTTTGAAAAGACAATTATTCGATCAGAATAAAAAAGTTTGATGAATCACAATAAAAATGGGACCGTCTGAGATAAACGCATCAAAACCTTATTTATCCCGGCTGGAGGGTGTATAAAATTGTATTACTATTGTCTTCTGGAAACTTCCACGATTAATATCAGGAGGATTTGTGGATAGCCATGTATAGGGGCCCGCTTCCTTTTTTGTTTGATTTATTGGGCGGCGTGATTTGTTGGAGAAAAAGTGTAGAAGCAGTTTGTAAGACGCGTTTATATGAATTTTTTTTTTTTGAATAATAGTAGAGACACAAATTATTTTATAAATATTTTATAAATTGGTAACGTGGTATATTTTATTTTAATATATTGATTAATAAAATATTTTAATATAGTCTTTGATTATCACATAATATCTTTGAAGCGGAAAGTATCGTTAGTAATTTATAAAATATTTATAGAATAATTTATTTCTCTAATATTATTTTTATTTTATATATATGTATGTTTGAATATTCTAGTGCATTCTATTTGGTCACGTACCACTGTTTGGAAGTGTGTGACTTAACAACATTAAGACCTCTTGTACGTTTATTCGTAAACATAATCAATGCACTAAAGCAAATTTTAGGTCAAATATTATAAATATTCGAACATCTCACAAGCTACTTGCGAATCACTCGAATCGAACTGAACTGTTCGTAAACAAGTTGAACCGAATCACATGATTCATGAATATATTCGATCGAGCAATTATGTGCGAATTAGACTCGACAACACAATTCAATCGAACTTAACCGAACTTGTTTGCGACCGTCCGTTTGCAAGCCTACTATAAACTTTTAGACAATTTCGAGTTTGGCAAAATCAAATCTCAGTTCAACTTGACTTGCTTACAGTCCTAACATTAGATTGTTTTAAGTTATTTTATAAATAATTAAATTTTAAATATGTGATTATGACTATTTAATTTTAAAATTATAATTTATGAATAAATAAGTTTTAAATTATAATCTTTGCAAAGATGTACGAAAGAGAGGGCAATGGAAACGAGTCAGTTGAAATAGCATTATAAAATGGAGGAATAAATGGGAACAAAATACTAATACAAATGGAATAAGTCTATAATAAATGAATAAAATTTATTATTTAAAGAATTATTTACAATGAATGAATTAATAAATGGAAAGTCAAATTCAAAAGCGTGTAACGCATGAAAAGATCTGTGTAGTAACAAACAGAAATGAACGGTCGAGATTCAACGCATCATGACCCTGAACTCGTCAAAATTGAGGACTCCATCTCCGTTGAGGTCAAATTTCCGGATCATTTCCTTACAATTGTCAACCGAGGTGGACTGGCCGAGTCGGCTCAGCATTCTCTTCAAACTCTTTGGCGTAATACTAGCGGTCCCCTCCGCCGTGTACATCCCGAACGCCGCCGTCAGCTCCTCGTCCTCCGATTCACTTCCTTCAATAAGATTGGCAAAGTCCTCCAAATCCAACAACCCATCCCCATCGGAATCCGACGACTGTACCGCCATCTCCGCCTCAATCAAGGACAGCTCCGCACCGCCGCCCACATTCTTCATACAACTCTGCAGCTCCGACGGCGAAATCCGGCCGTCCTCGTCCTCATCGAAATAATTGAACACCCGCTGTATCATATCCTCGTTGCATTTTTGAGATCCCGAATAGGAAATTGATGAATTGTTTTTGGGTGACTTTTTAGGGGACAATTTCTGGCATAATCTTCTAAAAGCAGAGGTATGAGATGAATTGGGATCTTCTTTTATGGAGTTAGGCATGCTATAATCTGACGATGAAGATGAAGAAATAGATCGCTCAACTTTCATGGCCGGCATTCTATGAATTTGCTGAACAAATATATAGAGAGAAATTCAAGTGGAATTTGAGTGAATGAAAATTGTAGGGAAGAAAGGTATTTATAGATTGGTATTTGGGATAGGAATGTTAGTTTGTACAGTTGTTAATATGCCGCGTACGGGAAACTGCTTTGTGCGTACTCAGCAGCTTCTTTGTTTGTGGCAGAACAGAATATCGTAGAAGTATCAAATTCATGCTAACTGCATCCAGTATTATTTATTTTGCAACAGTATGATGTTATCTTCTGTCTTTAACGTGTCATTGCCGTGGGACTGGGTGGCAGCTTAAAAATAGGAATCCGGTTAACATCAAGTTAATTTTTGAATAAGTTGGTCAATTAATCAATAAAATAATGACACACATAAAAATTCGTCTACGTATCATATTATATTGGTCAATTGACCAACTTACTCAAAAATAAATTTCCACTTCCTAAAAATAGGTATACTACTTTATCATGAATCCTATCACCACGAAGTTAACTCTTCATCGTAAATTGGTTAATTGATCAATATAATACTGACACGGAAGGTGAGATTACCTCTCTACCGTAGAAGACCCTCAAAAGATTTATAAATAAAGATGAATTTTTTATAAATATTATTTTGAATATTATGGAATAAATTTGATATAATGTTATAAATAGGTAATATTTATAAATTTTTGAAAGAAAGCAGAAGTTGTTATAAAATATTCGTTTGGTGGGGAATATTATTCTTTTATCGGGGAATATTAAATGACGACTTTCAATCATTAATGGACCATAATGAAGTATTATCGTAGTTAGAAAACGCACAAAATTATTTTTCTATAAAAATAATGGCGGAAGGTATTATCAGTAAAGCTGTTGAACTACCGGTAGTAAAAAGTAAAGATGTCTGGCGTGGTTGTATAAGAAGACACGATATTGATTATTGCCACGCTTTACGTGAAGTCACTCATTTATCTTTCAATTATTCTTCTGATGAATTGTTCAGATCATATCTCTTATATTATTGATTCAATTATTGTACAATATCATACATATAATATGTTATAGTATTAAATTATTAATTGAGACGATGAGTTATAAATGATTAATAATTGTTGAAAGATTAAATATGTGTTGATTAAAAATAAAATAATTTGTGGTAATATTTATTCAATCGGCGATGTATATAAAGAAACATTATGAGGCGTTTGTAGTAAGTTTGATTATTTTATAGGGCCCATATGTCATCATCTAAGAAATTCCTTCAATCGATAGTAATTACCTTTTTGTGAAAAGTAATTACCTTCGTCAATAGTATTTACCTTCGTCGATAGTAATTACCTTTGTGAATAGTAATTACCTTTGTGAATAGTAATTACCTTCGTCGATAGTAATTACCTTTGTGAAATAGTAATTACCTTTGTGAATAGTAATTACCTTCGTCAATAGTATTTACCTTCGTCAATAATAATTACCTTCTTGATAGTAATTACCTTCGTCGATAGTAATTACCCTTCTCAAATAATAGTAGTTGTCCTTTGATATTACCAAGAGTTAAGCGCTTCTTTGATTGTTCCAAGGGTTAATTACCCCTTCGCAAATAGTAGTTATCTCTTTGATATTACCAAGAAGCCATTTTGATCTTCGTTAATACACCAAAAAAGGCACCCTCGGTTTTTCATAAATGAAAGTTTCATTCCTTCATTATTTCTTACTTAATTCATCAAAAGCTACATAGAAAGCTATAGAGAAGGAAGAAAAATATTTTCTTCTTCACTTTTTCAATATTCAATTTCTTTAAGGTAGGGAATATTATTTGTTGTAGACTCGTAAGGGTGTTATTTTTTTATTATTCATGAAGAAGAACACATTATTCCATTCTTTATTATTACGTTGGAATAACTCGTAAAAGTGGCATACACCCCTATACATGACATGTATATGCGGAATACCCTATACTTGGGTGAAATCCTTATATTATTCCATTCTTATTTATTTCATTGGAATAACTTGTATATGCTGGAATCCCTATACTTGGTGATATTCTTCTATTATTTTATTATTAGTTGGAACATCCTCGCATCATCTTTTTTACGGGACTGGTTCCGCATCTTTATTATTCTGTCTTTATTATTCTATCGGATATCCATGCGTGTGTTTTACACCGGATTCTGGTTCCATTTTTATTATTCTCAGTATTTATTATTTCGTTAGAATAACCGTAATACATCATCACAATCAAGAATCGAACGCATAGTGATTTCTTTTGTTATTTCATTCGCAATTATACTCGGTTGGTTAAAATTTTGACTTTATACTCCATGAATTTAGTGGAATATCCTCGATATTTCAAGGCTTCATCCAAAGATTTTTAATGAAAATATTTTTACGAGCATTCTTGAATTTTACTCTACAACAAAAAGATTATCGTGTTGACAATTTGGACGTTATTAGTTCTGAATAAATTAATTCGTGAACTTGTTTTATTGAATTATTATGTCGTATGTCATCATCCTCACGTTATATTATGTTATCTTTTTGGCTTACGATAGATAGATGAACTTAGTATGATTATGACCAAGGTATCATTCGGTATAATCGTAAGCTTGATATAAATGATGTGATAAAAAAGTCTCGATTGGCATTGTAATGCGTTGATGGATAGTTTTGGTATGATTATTGTGCGCGCCCGAAAATTAGATATCGTCACCCATGTCTTGGGTGCTTACTTACGTGATACGTAAATTCAAATCAACTTCTTAATATAAGCGTAAGGTATGCAATCGACGTAAAGCGTGAGTTTGAATACAAATATTGTCTCACTAGATATTATACAAACTCAAAAGGAGTCCTCATTCAACTATTATCACACTATTTCACGAGAATAGTGAGGGACTACTAATCTTATCCTACGAACCATTACTCAGTTCCCGATTGTTCTAAAATTTATGTTCTCATTTCACGAAGAAAACGGTGAAAGAAAAAGGGTGATTTCTATTATTTCGAAGAAATATTATGACTAAGATAATGCGAAAATAATTTATCATTAGCCTTCATGTTAAGCGATCAATACAATGAACAACAAGTTTAAGCTGCGCGGAATAAGCAATCCATTAAAAAGTCAGTAGAGAATAAAGTTTACTATCTTTTAGGTTTTAAAGGTTTTTCATCATTATTATAAATTTGAGACTCAACTTTATTAAATAATACACATCATCGAATCACCCCGCACTACTACAGCCGAGGATATTCATCAAATTATCAATGGTCAATGACTATACCGAATCACCTTTTGGTCATAATCATACCAAAAACTATCCATCATCGCATTACAGTGCCAATTGAGGACTTTTATCATATCATTTATAACAAGCCATGATTATCCGAATGATCCCCGATCATAATCATACTAAGTTCATCTATACACGTAATTTGAAGATAACATAATATAACATGAGGATGATGACAATGACATAATAATTCAATAAAACAAGTTCAAGAATTATTTTATCCAGAATTTTAACGTCCAAATTGTCAAAATGATCTTTGTTTTGTAGAGTAAAATTCAAGAATGATCGGAAGAATATTTCCGTGAAAAGATCTTTGGATGAAACGCAAATATCGAGGATATTCTACTAATTTTATGGAGTATAAGTCAAAGTTTTAACCAACTTGGTATAATAAAGAATGGGAATAACAAAAGAAATCACCGTAAATGCGCAGATGCTTGGCATAGACATGTTATTCCAATAGAATAATAATAACGGAACCAAAGTCGGGTGAAATTCACACCAAGCGGGATGTTCCAATGAGAATAATAAAGATGGAACCGGATCCGGTGTAAAACATGCAGATAGGATATTCCAATGAGAATGATAAAGAGCGGAACAAAGGTGTAAAACACCTGCATGCAGGATGTTCCAACAGAATAATAATAAAGAGCGGAACCAGTCCGGTGTAAAAATGAGCAGGATGTTCCAATGAATAATAGAAGAATGTCACCAAGTATAGGGTAAACCACGATACAAAGTTATTCAAGCAGAATAATAAGCAATGGAATAACAACAGATTCTCTTCATGAATAAGAAAGAATAACACCTTACGACGGTACAACAAATAATATTCCCTACCTTAGAAGAAGCGAATATTGGCGAGGGAAGTAGCAGAATACTTTTCTTTTCTCTATAGTTTTCTCTCTAGAGTTTCAAAGTGAATTCGTGAAAAATAATGAAGCACTAGGCCTCTATTTATAGAAGATTTCTAGCTTAGCACTTTGCCATGTGAAAAGCAAAGTGGCTCGACGAATCGGTGATGTGAAAAGAAAAGTGGTTCGACACATGAATGTGAAACGACAAATGGTTCGGACGCTCTGTAATGTGAAACGACAAGTGGTTCGGACGCTTTGTAATGTGAAACGACAAGTGGTTCGGCGCTGTAATGGTAATTACTATTGACGAAGGTAATTACTATTCACAAAGGTAATTACTATTGACGAATGTAATTACTATTCACAAAGGTAATTACTTATCACGAAGGTAATTACTATTCACAAAGGTAAATACTATCGACGGAGGTAAGGTAATTACTATTATTTGAAGAGACTCTTAGATGATGACATATGGGCCCCCATAAAATAATCAAACTTACCACAAATGTCTCATAATGACTTTCTTTATATACATCAAGGATTGAATAAATATTACCACAAATCATTTTATTTTTAATTAACACATATTTAATCTTTCAACAATTATTAATCATTTATAACTTGTCGTCTCAACTATTGATTTAATACTATAACATATTATACGAGATGATATCTTGTGACAATAATTGAACCAATAATATAAGAGATATGATGCAAAGAATTATTGTAGCAATAATTGAGCATAGGTGAGTGACTTCTCACGTAAGCATCAATAATCAATATCGTGTCTACTTATACAACTACGGTATTATTCTTGTACTTTTTTACTACCGGGTAGTTCAACAGTTTTAACAGTAACACCTCTGTAAGTTATTTTTATAGAAAGATAATTTTGTCATTTTCTAACTACGACAATACTTCCGTTGTGGGGTCCACTAATGATTGAGCGTCGTCATGAATATTCCCCCAAATAAAAAGAATATTCCCACCAAATCTAATATTTTATAACAACTTGCATACTTTGCAAAATTTATAAATACTACCCACAACTATAATATTATTTTAAATTCACACCATAATATTAAAAATTATTTCACAAAATTTAAATCTTTATTGATAAAATCTGGGGTCTCACAATTATGACTGGGGGTGATTCGGTATAGTCGTGACCATTGATAATTTGATGAAAATCCTTGACCAAGTAATACATGGATGATTAGATATTGTGGTTTATTCATTAAACCGAGTCTTAGTGATAAAATTGATGAAAACCTTTAAAACCTAAAAGATAGTAGACTTTATTTTCTACTTGACTCTTTTAATGGATTAGATATTCATCGCAGATTAAACCGGTTGTCTATTGTATTTTATCGGTTTAACATTGTTGAAGACTATTGATAATTTATTATGCATTATCTTAGTTATAATATTTCTTCTTGGGCTAGTTGAGCTCACCTTTCTTCACCGTTCTCTTGAAAAAATGAGAATATATTTGGGACGAGTCGGAAAAAGAGTGATGGTCCCGAAGATAGCATTAGTAGTCCTCACTATTACATTAAATAGTGTGACAATAAATGTAATGAGGACTCTTGAGTATGGATATTGTCTAAATGACAATATTCCTATTAGAACTCTCGGTTTATGTATTTGTCGTATGTTACACTGACGGATGTATAATTAAGTTTGTATTTGAATTTATGTACCGTGTAAGTGGCGACCCAAGATGGGTGGCGTATACCTAATTTTGGGGCGTCACGGTTAAGTATCGAGCTTAGGGATATGATCCCTGGCTAAGATGTAAGACCCCACTTTTATAAATAAAGATGAATTTTCTATAAATATTATTTTTGAATATTATGGAATAATTTGATATAATGTTATAGTTGTGGGTAATATTTATAAATTTTGCAAAAGTATCGCGAAGTGGTTATATTATATTCGATTGGTGGGGAATATTGGTTTAGCGAGGAATATTCGTATAACTACTCAATCATTGGTGGACCCCACAATGTAATTATTGAAAACGACAAAAATATTTTATTGAAATAACGGCGGAAGTTTTCTGGTTGATCATTGTTGAACTACTTCGGTAGAAAAAAAGTACGATGTCGTGTGGTTGCATAAGAAGCACGCGGTATTGATTATTGACGCTTATGTGAGAAGTCACTCGGTTTGATTCCATTATTGTCGATTAATAATATGAATTATTATAGCGATAATGACGTTTTGTTTTATTCGTATTATTAACGTAATAAAAGCGAAACATCTTTTATATAAAGCGAATACTTTATTAAAGTTATTCTATAAATAAAATATATTATATTTTATTACGCATAGTATTTTCATAGTAGTTTTTGCGTAGTGTTGCATAGTATTTGCATAGTAAAATGCTTTTTTTATATAAATAGAATATATTATATTTTATTTAAAAGATTTTGCTTTAAATATGGATAGTCAGATTAAAGTAAATCAATACGACCGTTCATGGATTAATTACTATGCATTCTATTTTTCTATAAATAGAAGCTCATTCCTTCATTATTTTTCATTTAATTCATTGAAACTCTGAGAGAGAAACTATAGAGAGAAAGAAGAAAAGTATTCTCGCTACTTCACTTTGCCAATATTCGAGTTCTTCTAAGGTAGGGAATATTATTCATTGTATTCGTAGGGGTGTTATTCTTTGTATTCATGAAGATAACTTCTTTTGTTATTCCATTCTTATTTATTACATTGGAATAACTTTGTATCTGCGGAATCCCCTATACTTGGTGATCTTCTTCTTTTATTCCATTCTTCTATTATTACATTGGAACATCCCACGTCATGTGTTTTACAGGACTGGTTAAAATCTTTATTATTATACTCGTTAGAACATCACATCACGTGTGTTTTACACCTTAGGACGGTTAAAATCTTTATTATTACGTTGGAACATCCTTTTTCATGTGTTTTACAGGACCGGTTCCGTCTTTTATCATTACGTTGGAATATCCTATCCGTGTGTTTTACACCGGATCGGGTTCCATCTTTATTATACGTTGGAACATCCCGCTTGGTGTGAATTTCACGACTGGTTCCGTTATTATTATTATTCATTGGAATAACTTTATGGCATCAAGCACCGCATGCGTGGTGATTTCTTTTGTTATTCCATTCTTTATTATACCCAAATTAGTTAAAACTTTGACTTATATACTCCATGAAATTAGTAGAATATCCTTGATATTTGCGTTTCATCCAAAGATCTTTCATGGAAATATTCTTCCGATCATTCTTGAATTTTACTCTACAAAGCAAGATATCATGTTGACAGTTTGGATGTTATTAGTTCTGAATAACTTAATTCTTGAACTTGTTTTATTGAATTCTTATATCATTGTCATCATCCTCATGTTTATATTTTTTTTAAAGTCATCTCGTGGCTTTTGTAGAACATGGATGGACTTGGTATATGATTATGACTGAGGATTATTAGGTGTAATCATGGCCGTAATGTTACAAATGATGTGGTAAAAGTCCTCGATTGGTAGTAGTGCATTGATGGACGATTGTTGGCATGATCATGACCATTAATGAATACACAACTATTCTTGGCCCGTAGTGCGGGAATAATTGTGGTTTGATACTTAAAGAATATCCTTGGTCGTAGTGCGAGGGGTGATTCGATGATGTGGATTATTTATTAAAATTCGAGTCTCATTTATAATGATGATGAAAAACCTTTTAAATCATAAAAGATAGTAGATTTTATTTTCTACTTGACTCTTTTAATGGATTGCTTGTTCATTACCGCATTAAACTTGATGTTTATTATATTTTATCGACTTAACAATGTTGAAGGCTATTGATAATTTATTACGCATTATCTTAGTCATAATATTTTTCTTGGGCTAGTTGAGCTCACCCTTTCTTTCACCGTTCTCTTCGAGGAAATGAGAACATAGTTGGGACGAGTCGGGGAACGGAGTAATGGTCCAGAGGATAGCATTAGTAGTCCTCACTATTCTGTGAAATAGTGTGATAATAATTGTAATGAGGATTCCTTTTGAGTTTGTATAATATCTAGTAGACAATATTTGTATTCAAACTCACAGTTTATGTCGTATTGTACACGACAGTTATATTAGTAAGTTGTATTTAAATTCTGTACCATGTATCTGACTACCCAAGATGGGTGATGTATACCTAATTTTGGGGGCATCACATAAGATGCGAGATAAGAACTAGGAGGGGAGAGACGGGGAATTCCTTCGCTAGTATGACCTACCTAAGTTTATTTGTTATTTAATTGGTCGGTCAGAGTATAGGGATAATTTTTGATATATTAATTAACCCTTGTGTTGTGGCGGTGTTTGGAAATGGCAAATTTGAAAATATTCACAATGGAGTGAATGTGACCGTTGTGACACCTTTAATCACTAATCAAAGTTAATGCGATTGTCGAGACGAGGAACAAATTAGAGATATCCACGTAGTGAATGAAGAACTAATTGTTGCACCGAGAGCTAGTTACAAAAAGGTAGCGGTGAGAGAGGAAGAAGAGAAGAAGAGGAACCCGAGGAGAATTGGTTAGAAGAAATTTATGATCAAAACTTAGAATTACAAAATCGTGTTCGTGAGCTAGAAGAACGAGGTTGAAGAACGGCAAGCGGTCGTGGAACAAAGGGATACAACAATTCAAAATTGGGTTACCCGATATGTGATGCTCGAACAAAATCACGCTTTGGGCGGTGTAAGATATTAAAGTTGGAATCGAGATTTAAAAATCAAAGATCAAATTTGAAAGAAGAAACAAGCTGAGCGAAGGAGAATAGGCGATGCATGGGTAAAAGGCGCACAACGCGTTGATAGTGTGAAAAAGACGTCCAGATCCAATAAAGCCAAAATAGATGAAATGGACTTTACTTTTTGAGCAAAGAATTGGGAGAACCCAACATCGAATTAGGAATTACCACCATGCATAGCGGTCAACCGTAATTCGATATGGATCGAAGAATAATGATTCAAATCATGGATCGAGAATGTGAAGAAGCACTTAAGGGTGGAATGTACCCTATAGTAGAAAGTCAAACTTCGGTAATTTTAAGCGAGGCGTTTATTCGAAAACCCGAACGAAGTTATTATTGGTAAATTAATTATAAATTATTGCGAAGTCTATACTTTATTCAATACAAGTTCTACCCACTCTTTTATTCTACCTAGTTGTGTTCAATGTTTAAATTTGACTCAGGAAAAATTAGACTTTGATTTATCTATGAAACTTCGTTGGGAGAAACCTTCGTTACCTCCAACATTTATTAATCTTGTTGTTTCAAATAAAACTTTCACGATCTTATCTCTTTGAAAATACTTGCCTTTGAGGTAATTTTTGAAAACAATTGATTAACTACTTATTATTCTTTTTGTAAGGTTGTTAGTTTTCATATTCTAACCAACTCTGTTATACTTAATTCAAAGTAACCAAACCCTAAAGTTAATCTTTGTTATATCAAGCCATAAGTAAAGAGCCCCGATCCTTTCGTTGTTGACTTCTCTTGTGTGGAATGCACCGGAAGCCGGACTTTCTCAGAAGCGACGTCGTGAATGGCGATGACAAGTTGATAGGTATCATTGTGAGGTCTTATCTAGGTTAAAGGATAGAAGTCACGATTGGTATCAATATAACGTCTTATCCAAGTCTTGGATAAGAGTAGCGATTTTGAATGATATTTCTATCATTAATAAATTTCTCGACGTATTCTTGAAGATTTCTAGCCTACCCTAGGCGTGAAATCGAATTTTGTATTGACCCAAAGACAAAAACCCATTTCTTAAACCCTTAAATATTTCTTCAACTAAAAGGATCTGTTTACGAGGATTATGATGAAAGTCATAATAAAAGCATTGGACTAATGAAAATCATGGGTATATGAAGTATTAGTAAGTGTTATGATGAGTTAATGAAAACTTATAAACTGTAAGACCCCGAAATTTTTTTAAATAAAAAGGAATTTCCTTTATTTATTATTTTGAAATAGTAAGGGTTGATTTGATTAATATGGATAGGTAAGGGTTAAATACGCAAATATTTCAAAATAAGCAAGTGGTTATAAAATATTCATTGTTGTTGGGGAATATTCGTTTGGTCGTGGAATATTAAATGATCGTCAGAATATTAAACGACGACTGGTAGCGACCCCATGTGGGCCCCATGTGAAAGCGATTGGATGAAGAAAACGACAAATATAAGTTGGTTAAAAATAACTGGCGTAGTTATTACCGTTAAGATTGTTGGAATACCGGTGGTTAAAAATGATGTCTACGTGGTTGCATAAAGAAGATACCGGTACGCACAAAGATTGTTGAATTATTGATCCTTACGTAAGATGGCACTACTCAATAATTTTCACGGTGAGTTATCGTTCAATATTTTATTTTATTGATTCAATAATTGCTTTGCGTTGATATTTTATATTATTGTTGTTCAATAATTGTCATCGCACAAAGATTTCCCATTATCAGATCAATAATTCATATTATTTGAATAATATTATTAGATAGCATTATTGGCAATGTCTAGAAAGTTCTGTCTAAGGAGAGGTTTGGTCACCTAATTGCGCGCCAGTAAGAAGAAATTCTTATTGGAAAGCCCCCTCTCTCCTGGGAGCGACTGGTTGTCATAAATGTGATTCGTAATATTATTTGTGAATAATTAATTATTGATTCATATGATAAGGAAATATTTATTTTATGTGGATATAAATGATGGATTTATTTATGTGGTTATAAATGAAGAAATTATTGTTGAGGTGTTTTATCAGTATTTTATCGGATTGGAGGTGTTAAAAATCAAATCGTGGGTTTTGAGATATATTCATGGGGTTATAATTTTTAATCCGAAATAGTTGGATTGTGGTAATTTTGGGTATGTTATACATACATAAGTTGAGTATATGTCCACAAATTTTGAACCGTTAAAATGAGCGAATGATTTGTTATAAATTTTAAGAGGTGTACGATTAGGAAATTAGGGTTATAATTGATTTTGGTGGAAAATTCTAGAATTGAGTGGGCCCCACTTATGGTTGGTGAAAAAAAATGTGCTGAATTTTATTTCAAATGTGGTGGGTGGCAATAGTAGCAGGTAAAGCCATCAGGTAGCAGGTCAAGTCTGCTTGGTGGCTAACATTTTCCTATAAATAGAGGGCTAAGTTAGAATTGAAAATCACACCGAAACAAAGTTTTTCTCTTTCTCTCTATATTATTGAGCGTATTTTGTGAGTATTTAGATACTTTGAGAGTTCTTTGTCAAAGATCTAAGTTTCATTCAAAGATCACTTGAGACCTTTCCTCCCAAGAAATCTTGATTCTTTGAGGTAAGGGATATTATTTTTTTTTCGTAATGATATTATTTCTTCAATATCATTATCTTTGAAATGTTGATCCGAGGTTTTTATCAAATTTGGAACTTTTTTCGTGTCGGGGTTACTATTCATGAGTTCTTATTCACGAGTTACTATTCATGAGTTCTTATTCACGAGTTCTTATTCACGAGTACTATTCATAAGCGTGAAAATGTTTTTTGTGGAATTTCTATCTTTTGGTGTGAGATTCTTATTCACGTATCTGAGACTATTCACGATATCTGACTATTCATCGAAAAATAAAATTTCTTCTTTTCGTCCAAAATATCTATTCTCGGATACTAGCTACGATTGTATCCATGTTTTGATCATTCTTGAATTTTACACCACTATGATTATTTTTGAGGTATTGTTGGACATGGATAAAACAAAGTACGAATCCTTAATCCTTAATCCTTGTCATTTTGTTTCACTTTGGATTCGTTTCTTTAAAAATATTTTCATCATCCTCGGTCTTAAATGATGATATTATTGAATATCTTTGGCTGTAGTAAAAAAGATGAATGATTTCTGAAGAATATCTTTGGCACGTAGTCTGAAAGATGAAAGCGGTGTTTAAATGAACACGACCGATCGATGAATATCTTTGGCCTTTAGTGCAAAGATGAGCAGTGTTGAGATGAACATGACCGATTGATGAATATCTTTTGGCTGTAGTGCAAAGATGAGCGGTGTTTAAATGAACATGACCGATCGATGAATATCTTTGGCCTTTAGTGCAAAGATGAGCAGTGTTGAGATGAACATGACCGATTGATGAATATCTTTGGCTTTGTAGTGCAAAGATGAATATTTGATTTGAGATGAATATTGATTGATGTTCTGAGGATAAAATATTGATGATGAACTGTTAAATTCATAGATTATAGTAGATTTCATTCTCTACGTAACTCTTTACATGAATTATTATTTCCATTTCATAATATTGATCCGAAACTGTTATGTCTATTGTATTCTATCGATTTTTCCTGTTGGAGACTAACGATAATTTGTTGTATATTATCTTAGTCATAACATTCTTTCTTGGGCTAGTTGAGCTCACCCTTTTCCTTGTTGTTCCATTTTTCTTCTCGGGGAGGCGAGAATGTAGCGAAGTACTTAGTCGGGTATGGAATGAAGGTTCTACAGAGAGAGTTGTTTAGTAGTCCTCACCATTATTGTAAAATAATGTATCAATAAATGTGATGAGGATTTATTTGAGTATAAATATTGTCAGAAGATAATATTTGTATTTAAACTCACGATTTATTGTTGTGATAATAAAGTTGTAGTTGTTTACGTACCATGTATTTGGCGACTCGAGAATGGGTTGGATGGAATGGACCTATTTTGGGGTCGTCACGGTTTGGTATCGAGCTTAGGGATATGATCTCTGGCGGAGATCGGGGAATAGAACTAGGAGGGAGAGACGAGTAAATCCTTTGCTAGTGTGTCCTACCTAAGCTTATTTGTTAGTTGGTCAAGATATATAGGGATATTATGTGATTGATTTCCTTAATTAACCCTTGTTTTATGATGAAGAATTGAGAATGTCGATCGAGAATATTAATAGTGGTGTAAATGAGGCCATAGTGGAGATGCTGCTGTACTTAACAACGAGGAGAACGTGCAACAGTCGGCAATGTACCTCCTGTGAATAACACCACCGAAAGCGAGATGATGAACGAGGGGATGTTTAGAAGTTTTTTGCGATTCATGCAAAATCGCATTTGAGGAGACTCGTGTTCAAAATACGAGGAGGAGATGATAGCAATTCACGGGTGGTCATGACCAAGCATTCAAAGAGTTGGGACCACCAGCACTGGGAAAGCAGATCCGATCGTGGCGGAAACATGGGTCAAGCAAATTACCAAGATATTCGATGTCTTGGGATGACGGAGAACGAAAGTTCCATTCGCCACCTTTATGTTAAAAGTGGCGAGTGATTCTCGGTGGGAATCGTGAAGCGTGCATCCATTCAAATTTTGCACTTAGCATGTCGTGGGAGACGTTTGAAGCAGTTCAATGACAAGTACTTCCACGAAAGTATTCATCATATGAAGGAAGTGGAGTTTATTAGATTGGGAGCGAGAATAACATGGCGGTGTCTCAAAGACGCAATGAGTTTGCGGAGTTATCCAGTTTGCACCTCATTTGGTGGAGAATGAGGAACGTATGACGCGGATGTTTCGAGAGGTTTGAAACCCAAGATACGTCAAGTATCTCATTTTCATAAATTTTTCTCTATTCAGATGTTGTAAGCAGGGCTCGGTTGTTAGAAGCGAGATAACGATACGTTCAACCGAGGGACCATAACCGAGGATCATACCAAAGATAGAATCATCGAATAACGATAACCCGGTGGAGAAAGAAGAATACGGACAAAAGGCGGTAACCACTCTGGTGGTAATCGTGGCCATGAAAATAGAAGAAGCGAGTTGGGAGGAGATTTTAAAAAGAGGAGATTCAACAACGACCATGTGAAGACGTCGGACGCCAAAGTGGCAACCGGGTTCGAGGAGGAGAAAGACCATCGGTCGTATGTTACAAATGCTGGGAAAGAGGACATATATCCCAAACCGCCCACAACAGTTTAAGGTATGCTATAATTGTGGAAAAGAAGGACATATCGCTCGAGATTAGACGATATCGAAACCTAGTGCAATGTGAGGCGGTGACTCAAAAGGATGTCCCGTAAAAGTCAAAGTCAGCGATTCTCGGAAGAGCGTTTGTCGTGTGGGTCAAAATACGAGGAACCCGAACGAAGTTAGCACGGGTTAGTTAATTATAAATTCTTGCGATGTTTATACCTTACTAGAATCTGGGTTCTACCCATTCTTTTATCTCTTTGCTTTGCGCTCAACGTTTGAACTTGACTACGGAGAAATTAGACTTTGACTATTTATGGAGACTCAGTTAGAGAAACTTTCATTACATCCATTGTTTAAAAAATCTTGTTTGATTCAAGTTAGCACCATTACCTTTACCGTTGACCTTATCTCTTTAAAGATACTTGCTTTTGGGGATTGATTGGTTAACTACTCTATCATGCCAAAATTGATTGCTTTTGTAAGGTTGTTAGTTTTCATATTCCTAAGCAACCTGTTATTCGAACTCAAGCAGTCAAACCATTGTAGTCAAACATTTTTATATCAAGCCATGAAGTCATTCGTTTATTACGGATGTCAAGTTTTCTTAGTCCATGTTATGGATTTGAATAAAGACACGTCAGATTTGAATAATATTCTTGTTGTTATTGATTTTTCCTGACGTATTTCTGAAGAATTTATTGGCTTACTCCCAAAGATCGATATTAAATTTTGTATCGACTTTGAACCCTAAGACAAAACTCATTTCTAAAATCTCATATCGAATGGCTCTATTGAACTTCGAGGAGTTAAAAATTCAACTATAAATTTGGTACATGAGCCTTTATCTTGTGACTTCCTTTGTGGAATTCACTAAGCCGCACTCTCTCTGTAAGGGACGTCATATTCGATGCGATAAGAAAAGCGATAGGTGTCATTGTGACGTCTTTATCCAAGGTTGGGATATGAGTCGCGATTGAGAACAACCTAAGTCGGTAATCGAAATGCGTAGTTTTTCAGGCTTAGTTGGTTATTATCGAGATACGTTGAAGGATATTCTCGAATCGCTATTCCATTAACGTAGCTAACTCGTAGAGATACAAAATTCGAATGGAGCAAGGAATGTGGGAAGAGCTTCGAAGAACTCAAGAGGAGACTCATTTCAGCACATGTTCTGACCATGCCATCCTGGAAAAGCGAACGTGGTAGCTGACGTGTTGAGTAGAAGATCGTATACAAGTACGAGTACGATGTTGTCAAAGACTAATTTCGTATAATATACAAATAATAGAAATGGAGATGAAAACTCTAGGTACCCACGTGATGATATACGAGTAAGTGATGATATACGAGTATAATCGACTTTAATCGATAAAGTTAAAGCTGTTCAAGCTACACACCGGAGCTGATGAATTTGAAGAAGGAGGTGCAAGAAGTTGTTATTTTAAAAGCGAGAATCGGTGAGGTGAGGAAAGCTCAAACCTTCGATTTATTAATCCATTTGAAATTCTCGATCGAATAGGAACCGTGGCCTATGAGACTCGTTTTACCACCAAGTATGACGCGTGTTCATAACGCTTTTCACGATCGATGTTACGTAAATATGTGGACGACCAAAAACACGTTATTGAGTTAGAAACCGGACGAGATAGCCAAGACTTAACGTATGAGGAGGTACTGTCAAGATCTTGGATAGGAAGGAGCATCCCCTACGCTGTGAAAGGTCATACCACAAGTTAAAGTTTTGTGGAGGAATCATGCTATAGAGGAAATGACACTGGGAATTGGAAAGCGGAAATGAAAGCGAGGTATCTTCATCTTTTGAAACACCAGTATCGCACGTCAATTTCGAGGACTAAATTTCATAAGGAGGGAGGTTGTAAGACCTCAAATTTTTTAAATAAAAAGGAATTTCCTTTATTTATTATTTTGAAATAGTAAGGGTTGATTTGATTAATGTGGATAGGTAAGGGTTAAATACATAAATATTTCAAAATAAGCAAGTGGTTATAAAATATTCATTGTTGTCGGGGAATATTCGTTTGGTCGTGGAATATTAAATCGCTTCGGGGAATATTAAATGCACCAGTATGACCATGTGTGGGCCCCATGTGAAAGCGATTGGATGAAGAAAGCGACAAATATAAGTTGGTTAAAAATAACGGGCGTAGTTATTCAAATTAAGATTGTTGGAATACCGGTGGTTAAAATATCTGAAGAATCTGGCGTGGTTGCAGACAAGAGATGCTACCAGTATTGCAGTATTGTTGAATTATTGATCCTTACGTAAGATGGCACTACTCAATAATTTTTACGGTTATTCTTCGCTCAATATTTTATTTTATTGATTCAATAATTTTTGCGTTGATATTTTATATTATTGTTGTTCAATAATTGTCATTCGACAAGATTTCCCATTATCGGATCAATAATTCATATTATTTGAATAATATTATTAGATAGCATTATTGGCAATGTCTAGAAAGTTCATCTAAGGAGAGGTTTGGTCACCTAATAATTGCGGCCAAGAAGAAGAAATTCTTATTCGAAAGCCCCTCTCTCCAGGAATGACTGGTCATTATAAATGTGATTACGTAATATTATTTGTGAATAATTAATTATTGATTCATATGATAAGGAAATATTTATTTTATGTGGATATAAATGATGGATTTATTTATGTGGTTATAAATGAAGAAATTATTGTTGAGGTGTTTTATCAGTATTTTATCGGATTGGAGGTGTTAAAAATCAAATCAGGGGTTTTGAGATATATATGCGGGGTTATAATTTTTAATCCGACCGTTGGATTGTGGTAATTTTGGGTATGTTATACATACATAAGTTGAGTATATGTCCACAAATTTTGAACCGTTAAAAATGAACGAATGATTTGTTATAAATTTTAAGAGGTGTCTGATTCGAAAATTAGGGTTATAATTGATTTTGGTGGAAAATTCTAGAATTGAGTGGGCCCCACTTATGGTTGGTGAAAAAAAATGTGCTGAATTTTATTTCAAATGTGGTGGGTGGCAATAGTAGAGAGTAAAGCCATCGTAAAGAAGTCAAGTCGAAGTGCCTTGGTTGGCTAACATTTTCCTATAAATAGAGGGCTAAGTTAGAATTGAAAATCACACCGTAAACAAAGTTTTTCTCTTTCTCTCTATATTATTGAGCGTATTTTGTGAGTATTTAGATACTTTGAGAGTTCTTTGCTCAAGATAAGTTTCATTCAAAGATCACTTGAGCCTTTCCTTCCGAAATCTCGATTCTTTGAGGTAAGGGATATTATTTTTTTTTCGTAATGATATTATTTCTTCAATATCATTATCTTTGAAATGTTGATCCGAGGTTTTTATCAAATTTGGAACTTTTTCATGTCTGGGGTTACTATTCATGAGTTCTTATTCACGAGTTACTATTCATGAGTTCTTATTCACGAGTTCTTATTCACGAGTACTATTCTATTAAATGAAGCGTGAAAATGTTTTTTTTGTGGAATTTCTATCTTTTGGTGTTTGAGTTCTTATTCACGTATACTAAGACTATTCACGATATCTCTGACTATTCATCGAAAAATAAAATTTCTTCTTTTTCGTCAAAATATCTATTCGGATACTAGCTTCGATTGTATCCATGTTTTGATCATTCTTGAATTTTACACCACTATGATTATTTTTGAGGTATTGTTGGACATGGATAAAACAAAGTACGAATCCTTAATCCTTAATCCTTGTCATTTTGTTTCCTTGGATTCGTTCTTTAAAAATATTTTCATCATCCTCGGTCTTAAATGATGATATTATTGAATATCTTTGGCACGTAGTGCAAAGATGAATGATTTGAAGAATATCTTTGGCCTGTAGTGTAAAAGATGATGAGCGGTGTTTAAATGAACACGACCGGTGATGAATATCTTTGGCCTTTAGTGCAAAGATGAAGCAGTGTTGAGATGAACATGACCGATTGATGAATATCTTTGGCTGTAGTGCAAAAGATGAGCGGTGTTTAAATGAACACGACCGATCGATGAATATCTTTGGCCTTTAGTGCAAAGATGAGCAGTGTTGAGATGAACATGACCGATTGATGAATATCTTTGGCTGTAGTGCAAAGATGAATATTTGATTTGAGATGAATATTGATTGATGTTACTGAGGATAAAATATTGATGATGAACCGTTAAATTCATAGATTATAGTAGATTTCATTCTCTACGTAACTCTTCTATGAATTATTATTTCCGCCGCGAATATTGATCCGAAACTTGTCCTATCAGATTCTATCGATTTTTCCTGTTGGAGACTAACGATAATTTGTTGTATATTATCTTAGTCATAACATTCTTCTTTGGGCTAGTTGAGCTCACCCTTTTCCTTGTTGTTCCATTTTTCTTCTCGGGAGGCGAGAATGTAGCAGTACTAGTCTGGGGTATGGAATGAAGGTTCTAGAGAGAGTTGTTTAGTAGTCCTCACCATTATTGTAAAATAATGTATCAATAAATGTGATGAGGATTTATTTGAGTATAAATATTGTGCAGAAGATAATATTTGTATTTAAACTCACAGATTTTATTGTTGTGATAATAAAGTTGTAGTTGTTTACGTACCATGTATTTGGCGACTCGAGAATGGGTTGGATGGAATGGACCTATTTTGGGGTCGTCACGGTTTGGTATCGAGCTTAGGGATATGATCTCTGGCGGAGATCGGGGAATAGAACTAGGAGGAGGAGAGCGAGTAAATCCTTTTGCTAGTGTGTCCTACCTAAGCTTATTTGTTAGTTGGTCAAGATATATAGGGATATTATGTGATTGATTTCCTTAATTAACCCTTGTTTTATGATAGTAATTGAGAATGTCGTGAGAATATTAATAGTGGTGTAAATGAGACCGAGTGGAGATGCCTGCATACTTAACAACGAGGAGAACGTGCAATAAGTCGGCAATGTACCTCTCCGTGAATAACACCACCGGCGAGATGATGAACGAGGGGATGTTTAGAAGCTTTTTTGCAGATTCATGCAAAATCGCAGACGAGGAGACTCGTGTTCAAAATACTGAGGAGGAGATGATAGCAATTCACGGGTGGTCACAATGCAAGCAGTTCAAAGAGTTGGGACCACCGATTCGGGGAAAGCCGATCCGATCACGGCGGAAACATGGGTCAAGCAAATTACCAAGATATTTGATGTCTTGGGATGCGTGAAGGAAGAAAGTTCCATTCGCTACTTTTTATGTTCCGGCGCGAGGCAGACATCGGTGGGAATCGGAAGCGTACCCATTCACCGCACTCTTTCGGCGTCATGGGAGACGTTTGAGAAGCAGATTCAATGACAAGTACTTCCACGAAAGTATTCGCTATATGAAGGAAGTGGAGTTTATTAGACTGGAGCGAATAACATAGCGGTATCCCAAAGACGAGGCGAAGTTCGCGGAGTTATCGAGTTTGCACCTCATTTGGTGGAGAATGAGGAGCGTATGACGGCGGATGTTTACGAGAGGTTTGAAACCCGACATACGTCGTCGATATCTCATTTCTCATAAATTTTCTCTCTATTCAGATGATGTTAAATGAGGCTCAGTTGTTAGAAGCGAGATAACGAAAAATGCGTTCAAACGAGGACCATAACCGAGGATCATACCAAAGATAGCGATCATCGAATAACGATAACCGGTGGAGAAAGAAGAATACGGACAAAGGCGGTAACCATTCTGGTGGTAATCGTGGCCATGAAAATAGAAGAAGCGAGTTGGGAGGAGATTTTAAAAAGAGGAGATTCAACAACGACCATGTGAAGACGTCAGCGCCAGTGGCAACTAGTTCCAAGGGAGGAGAAAGACCATCGGTCGTATGTTACAAATGCGGGAAAGAGGGACATATCAGCCCAAACTGCCCACAACAGTTTAAGGTATGTTATAATTGTGGAAAAGAAGGACATATCGCTCGAGATTGTACGATATCGAAACTCAGTCCAGCGGGAATGGTAACTCAAAAGGATGTCCCAGAAAAGTCAAAGTCAACGATTCCTGGAAGAGCGTTTGTCGTGACCGGTCAAAATACGAGGAACCCGAACGAAGTTAGCACGGGTTAGTTAATTATAAATTCTTGCGAAGTTTATACCTTACTAGATATCGGTTCTACCCATTCTTTTATCTCTCTTGCTTGCGCTCAACGTTTGAACTTAACTACGGAGAAATTAGACTTTGACCTATTTATGGAGACTCCGTTAGGAGAAACTTTCATTACATCCGTTGTTTAAAAAAATCTTGTTTGATTCAAGTTGGCACCATTACCTTACCTGTTGACCTTATCTCTTTAAAGATACTTGCTTTTGGGGATTGATTGGTTAACTACTCATCATGCCAAAATTGATTGCTTTTGTAAGGTTGTTAGTTTTCATATTCCTAAGCAACCTGTTATTCGAATTCAAGCAATCAAACCATTGTAGTCAAACATTTTCATATCAAGCCATGAAGTCATTCGTTTATTACGGATGTCAAGTTTTCTTAGTCCATGTTATGGATTTGAAATAAAGACACGTCGATTTGAATAATATTCTTGTTGTTATTGATTTTTCCGACGTATTTCAAGAATTTATTAGCTTACTCCCAAAGATCGATATTAAATTTTGTATCGACTTTGAACCCTAAGACAAAACTCATTTCTAAAATCTCATATCGAATGGCTCTATTGAACTTCGTGAGTTAAAAATTCAACTATAGAATTTGGTACCGAGCCTTTATCTTGTGACTTCCTTTGTTGAATTCACCTAAGCGGACTCTCTATAGGGGACGTCATATTCGATGCGATAGTAAACCGATAGGTGTCATTGTGACGTCTTATCCAAGATTGGGATATGAGTCACGGTTGAGAGCAACCTAAGTCACTAATCGAAATCGTAGCTTTCAGGCTTAGTTGGTTATTATCGGAGATTCGTTGAAGGATATTCTCGAATCGCTATTCCATTAACGTGGTGACTCATAGAGATACAAAATTCAAATGGAGCAAGGAATGTGATAAGAGCTTGAAGAACTCAAGGAGACTCATTTCAAAGATATGTTACGACCATGCCATCCCGGAAAAGTTTAACGTGGTAGGCGGACGTGTTGAAAGAAGAAGATCGTATACAAGCACGAAAGTACGATATCATCAAAGACTCATTTCAGTATAATATACAAATAATAGAGATGGAGATGAAAACTCTAGGTACCCACGTGATGATATACTGATGCACGTGATGATATCTGAGTATAATCGACTTTAATCGATAAAGTTAAAGTCATTCAAGCTACACAACCGATGATGAATTTGAAGAAGGAGGTGCAAGAAGTTGTTATTTCAAAAGCGAGAGAATCGGTGAGGTGAGGAAAGCTCACACCTTCGATTTATTAATCTATTTGAAATTCTCGATCGAATAGGAACCGTGGCCTATAGACTCGTTTTACCACCAAGTATGACGCGTGTTCATAACGTTTTTCACGTGATCGATGTTACGTAAATATGTGGACGACCAAACACGTCATTGAGTTAGAAACCAGGACGAGATAAGCAAGACTTAACGTGCGAGGAGGTACTGTCAAGATTTTGTAGAGGAAAGAACATGACCTATGTCTCGAGGTTATACCATAAGTTAAAGTTTTGTGGAGAAACCATCTTTATTGAGGAAATGATTTGGGAATTGGAAAGCGAAAATGAAAGCGAGGTATCTTTACCTTTCGAAACACCAGTCGTATGTCAATTTCGAGGACGAAATTTCATAAGGAGGGAGGTTGTAAGACCAAAATTTTTTAAATAAAAGGAATTTCCTTTATTTATTATTTTGAAATAGTAAGGGTTGATTTGATTAATGTGGATAGTTAAGGGTTAAATACGCAAATATAAGTTGGTTAAAAATAAGCAGGCGTAGTTATTACTGAATTAAGACCATTGAATACCCTACGTGGTTAAAAAATCTGATGTCTGGCGTGGTTGCAAGAAGTGCAGCAGTATTGCATCAATTATTGATCCTTACGTAAGTTGGCACTACTCAATAATTATTACGATAAGAATTATGCTCAATATTTTATTTTATTGATTCAATAATTCTTTGCGTTGGTATTTTATATTATCATTGTTTCAATAATTGTCATCGCACAAAGATTTCCCATTATCGGATCAATAATTCATATTATTTGAATAATATTATTAGATAACATTATTGGCAATGTCTAGAAAGTTACATCTAAGGAGAGGTTTGGTCACCTAATCAAGGCGCCCATGAGGAGAGATCCTTATTCGAAAGCCCCTTTTCCGGGAGAATGACTGGTTGTGTCATAAATGTGATTACGTAATATTATTTGTGAATAATTAATTATTGATTCATATGATAAGGAAATATTTATTTTATATGAATATAAATGATGGATTTATTTATGTGGTTATTAATGAAGGAATTAATGTTGAGGTGTTTTATCAAGATATTTTCTGGGATTGGAGGTGTTAAAAATCAAATCGGGGTTTTGAGATATATTGCGGGGTTATAATTTTTAATCCAAATAGTTGGATTGTGGTAATTTTTGGGTATGTTATACATACATAAGTTGAGTATATGTCCACAAATTTTGAACCGTTAAAATGCACGAATGATTTGTTGTGAATTTTAAGAGGTGTCGGATTCTAAATTAGGTTTATAATTGATTTTGGTGGAAAATTCTAGAATTGAGTGGGCCCCACTTGTGGTTGGTGAAAAAAATGTGCTGAATTTTATTTCAAATGTGGTGGGTGGAAATAGTAGCGAGTAAAGCCATCAGTGTGCTTGGTCAAGTCTGCCTTTACGGCTAACATTTTCCTATAAATAGAGGGCTAAGTTAGAATTGAAAATCACACCGTAAACAAAGTTTTCTCTCTTTCTCTCTATATTATTGAGCGTATTTTGTGAGTATTTAGATACTTTGAGAGTTCTTTGTCAAGACAAGTTTCATTCAAAGATCACTTCCGACCTTTCCTTCCAAATCTCGATTCTTTGAGGTAAGGGATGTTATTTTCTTCTCAAATGATATTAATTCTTCAATATCATTATCTTTGAAATATTGGTTGGTACTTTTTATCAAATTTGGAACTTTTTCATGCTGGGGTTACTATTCATGAGTTCTTATTCACGAGTTACTTATTCATGAGTTACTATTCACGATTACTTATTCACGAGTACTATTAATGAAGCGTGAAGATGTTTTTTGTGGAATTTCTATCTTTTGGTGTGAGTTACTATTCACGTACAAGACTATTATTCACGATATCAAGACTATTCATTATCACTCAAGACTATTCAAGAAAAATGAAAAATTTTCTTTTCGCTCTAAAATATCTATTCGGATACTAGCTTTGATTGTATCCATGTTTTGATCATTCTTGAATTTTACACCACTACGATTATTTTTGAGGTATTTTTGGACGTGGATAAAACCAAGTACTGAATCCTTAATCCTTGTCATTTTGTTTCTTTGGATTCGTTTCTTTAAAATATTTTCATCATCCTCGGTCTTAAATGATGATATTATTGAATATCTTTGGCTGTAGTGCAAAGATGAATGATTTGAAGAATATCTTTGGCTCAGTAGTCAAAGATGAGCAGTGTTTAAATGAACATGACCGATCGATGAATATCTTTGGCCTTTAGTGCAAAGATGAGCAGTGTTGAGATGAACATGACCGATTGATGAATATCTTTAGCCTTTAGTGCAAAGATGAGCAGTGTTGAGATGAACACGACCGATTGATGAATATCTTTGGCACGTAGTGCAAAGATGAATATTTGATTTGAGATAAATATTGATTGATGTTACTGAGGATAAAATATTGATGATGAACTGTTAAATTCATAGATTATAGTAGATTTCATTCTCTACGTAACTCTTCTACATGAATTATTATTTCGCTGCGAATATTGATCGAAACTTGTTATCATTGTATTCTATCGATTTTTTCCTGTTGGAGACTAACGATAATTTGTTGTATATTATCTTAGTCATAACATTCTTTCTTGGGCTAGTTGAGCTCACCCTTTTCCTTGTTGTTCCATTTTTCTTCTCGGGAGGCGAGAATGTAGCGAAAGTACTAGTGGGTATGGAATGAAGGTTCTAGAGAGAGTTGTTTAGTAGTCCTCACCATTATTGTAAAATAATGTATCAATAAATGTGATGAGGATTTATTTGAGTATAAATATTGTCTAGAAGATAATATTTGTATTTAAACTCACAGTTTTATTGTTGTGATAATAAAGTTGTAGTTGTTTCTGTACCATGTATTTGGCGACTCAGAATGGGTTGGATGGAATGGACCTATTTTGGGGTCGTCACAAATAGTCTTCATCAGTAATAAATCAGAGATTTAGAACATATGGTAGATGATAAAACTTTTCAACCATAGTTGCAGCGGAATGAGCAATCCATTAAAAGAGTCAAATAGACCATAAAATCTATTATCTTCTCCATGTTAAAAGTCCACCAATAATGTTTTATCCCTGTAACATCAATCAACAATTCCTGTCCACAATCACATGTATAACTCATAATCATAATTGTAGTTCTAAATTCTCTTCTTATCCAGACGAAGATAATTTCATCACTGCCTTTACCGAAACATCAAAGATCATGGTTATACCAAATCACAGTTCTCGTTCATAATCATACTAATAAATTCATCTTTGCACCACGGCCAAAGATATTCATCAACAGTTCATCTTTGCACTACATGCCAAAGATATTCAACAACAAGTCATCTTTGCATTACGAGCCAAAAATATTCATCAATAATTCATCTTTGCACTACAGGCTAAAGATATTCAACAACAGGTCATCTTTGCATTACGAGCAAAAGATATTCATCAATAATTCATCTTTTGCACTACAAAGCTAAGATATTCATCAACAAGTCATCTTTGCACTACGAGAGCAAAGATATTCATATATCAAAGAAATACATAATCATTTCGGAAGTTATATAACAATAATTATAACCATGTTGATCAATTCACCTTTGCACTTAAGCTAAAAATATTCAATTATAAATTCAATGGTCATGATCATACACCAACAATTCAACTTTTGCACCTTCTTGGCCAAAGAGAACCTATAGTCACGATCATACCAATAATCTACTCATCTTTACACTCAAGTCAAAGAGAAATATCATCATTAGGGTTATAAGAATGTTATATAAAAACAATATAATCAAAACATGGTTTTAATTTCAAGAGTAAGATTCATAAATCAACGATAATTTGGTCGGAGAAGAAACCAATTTTGTCGTGAATAAGTACCGTATTCGTACACATAGACCGTATACGTGCATAGTAATCTATAACACGAAAAGATAAAGTTTCATAATAAAATTCATATCCATATTTATAACACCTTAATCCAAATGTTATAAATCACTTAGAAATCTCATAATCTAATATTATTAATATTACAATAATATTTTAATCATTTCTAAAACTTATAAACAATTTATTTAAATTGTTTACACTTTACTAATAAATGCATTTAATCATCATAAAATGCCAAACTCATAAGATTTCATCACCAATAACCAAAACTCTCATCAAAAATCAGATATACCTATATATATGATTTTCAAGCCATAAAATCATATTTTCCAATTTTCTTACTTCACATAACATATTTAATTCATTTACTCATAACTAGAATATTTTCATGAAAAATACCAAATCAGTTCCAAAAATATTTCTTTTCCGGGATTTAGTATAACATAGTCTCATATTGAAATATATTTTTCTCGAAATTTTAAAAATTCATTTACTATTTTTCATATGGCCAAAACCACGTAATATTTAAACATTTATCATAAATTATACTTTTATCCAAAAATTCTGAAATTTACATGGTATCTTGATATTATATAGATGTACTCCCAATAAAATTTCATCAATTTTGGAGTTAATCCTAAGGAGTTATAAATAGTTACTTTTAAAATAGTCTTTTCTCATAAAATTCATAACTCCTAATCTATACATCCAAAAATCTCCATTTTTGGACACACTCTAAAAAACTCATCAAAATATCATTTCAAATTTTTCCAGAATTTTTGAAGGTTGAAAAATTTCAAACAAAAAAACATAATAACCCTTAAAAATCCTTACTATCCCTTACCTCAAAAAGAAAGAAGATTTAATTAGAATAATTTGAACTAAACTTGCACCGCTTAGCAACACTCAAAGTATACTCAAAATACTCACAAGAATACGCTCGATATATATAGAGAGAAAACTTGGGTTTACGGTGTAATTTTCAATTCTAACCCAAGCACCCTATTTATAGGAAATTGCTAGAACACCAAAAAGCGTAAAATTGAATATAATATTAATATAATTATACAAATTTTCCTTAACCCACCTTTTGGTCAAAAACACCAGCCACACATATTAATGATGTCCAAAAAAATACAAAAAACGTTTTTCTAACAAAAATAATTTAAACTCCAAAAATCAATTCACACCCGATATACCGAAACTTCAATAATTCACAATAAATAGCTCTTTTATTAGAAAATTCGAATCTCGCGAGTTTTTATAGGAAATTCAATTCTCTACAACTTTGCAGAAGAAAGTTTTTCCAAATTCCAAACAGAAATTAATCGAAATCCACAAACGGGCGATTTTACATGCTATAATCAAATTTCGGTCAATAATTGTGTCCACCAACACACAAAACATGTGTTTTACATTTAATGCCACAAAAATACTCTTCCTCCTCATATACTTATATATTCCACATTCATTATAAAAATATCACCGTTAATATATTATTAAAATAATATATTTAAATGAATTATTTTATTAAAAAAAGATAAAATATTAATTTTTAACAATTGTCACATTAAAAATTTTCTCCATCTATATCCACATAAAATTAATATTTTCCTCATCATATAAATCAATAATTAATTATTCACAAATAATATTACAGAATCACAAGATCTTGCAACTGTGCCGCTCCTCAGGAAGAGGGCTTTCCAATAAGAATTTCTCCTTCTTGGCGCAATGATTAGGTGATCAAACCTCTCCTGTAGCGTAACTTTCTAGGTATTGCCAATAATGTTATCCAATAATATTATTAGGATAATATGAATTATTGTCTCAGATAATGGAAAATATTGTCACGTGACAATTATTGAAACAACAATAATATAAAATATCAACGTAGCAATTATTGAATCAATAAAATAAAATATTGAGCAAGAATTACCGTAATAATTATCGAGTAATGCCTTCTACGAAAAAAAAAATTATCATGCTTCATGAATAGTACTCGTGAATAAGTAACTCACGAAATAGTAACTCCGAATAAGAACTCGTGAATAGTAACTCGTGAATAGTAACTCATGAATAGTAATTAAAAAAAATTGAATACTTTTATTTCATAAAATTCGGGGTCTTACAATAAACGTATTAATTAAATTTTCATTTATTACTATTAGTTTAGTCAATATATATTTATCATGTGCATACCGTTCTATTTAACATACATTGTTCATTATCTTTAGCGACGGACCTAGTGACGGTTCAGTCATAACATATAAATCGTTTATCTGTTCTATAACGACAAATCAAACCATCACCCGATCCGTCGCTAAAGATGATGAATAAGATGCGTAAAATAAAGAGGTACACACAAAAATCGGACTATATAACATATATTACTCACTCCCTTTAGCGACGAGATAAGGGCGACGATTGATCAATCGTTATATGTTGTAAAATCGATATATATAATGTCAGATTCTTTATATATTGTTTATATATAGCGATGGATAGAATAAATCGCCGATCTATTCGTCGCTAAAGGGGTAAAGCAATGTAGGTTAGATAAAGGGTGAACTTAATATTGGATAGTATATATATATATATATATATATATATATATATATATATATATATATATAGGGAGCCTTCATAATGGGATTCTTTATGAGTCTTATCTTGAACACCACCTTTTTGAATAGTTGATAAACTTATTGGAAGGTGAGATTGAAACATAAATATACCAATGACCTGACTTATGCAGAACTTTTATTTTAATATGAGGACCCCACCATAGTTAACATGTTGTCGGTTTGTTTAACTAAAAGCAATTTTTTAATATTAAATAATACAATAAATGCGACATGCTTAAACATATAAAAAAAAAAAAAAAATCCAAGCAAGATACCTTTTCCAAAAATAAAAATAAAAAAAAAAAAATACCAATAGGAATAAGCTCTTACGACTATAAAAAAAAAAATTCAATCTCTCTCTCTCTCTCTCTCTCCGTAAATAAAGGCATGCAAATCATGCATATATATATAAAATTTTCATGTCAGGAGACTAGGACATCTTAGTAAGAGAGAGAGTCGGAGAGAGATTGAATTTTTTTTTTTTATGTCGTAAGAGACTTATTCTGATTTAATTTTTTTTTTTTTTAAGCCTAAGAGGTTGTATCTTGATTTGATTTTTTTTTTATACAAATAAACACAACCTCTTAGGCAAAAAAAAAAAATCTAAATAGTAACAATTGTTTACTACTTGTAAAAAAATAAAATTTCAATCTCTCTCGACTCTCTCTCTTACTAAGATGTCCTAGTCTCCTGAGACATGAAAATTTTATATATATATGTATGATTTGCATGCCTTTATTTACAGAGAGAGAGTAAGAGAGATTGATTTTTTTTTTTTATGTCGTAAAGAGCTTGTTCCTATTGTTATTTTTTTTTTTATATGTTTGCAGTATGTTCGCATTCTTAGTATTATTTAATATTAAAATTCATTTTAGTTAAACAAACCGACAACATGTTGACTATGGTGGGGTCCTCATATTAAAATAAAAGTTTCTGACATTGTGCTTCACTTGGTATATTTATGTTTCAATCTCAAATTTTCCAATAAGTTTATCAACTATCAAAAAAGTATTAGATAAAGCAATCCATAAAGAACCGATCACATGGAAGGGTTCTATATATATATATATATATATATATATATAGAGAGAGAGAGAGAGAGAGAGAGAGAGAGAGTATACAAGTATTATTAACTCTTAGAGTTTAGGTTCAACAAATGATTTATAAGTAGGTTAAATTAACTTTATAAGTCATTTGTTATTATTCTCGTGTTTAACAATGACTTATTTTTTTATTTATTAGTTAATTTTAAGTAAAAAAAAAAAGCAAATATTTATAACTTATTTTAAAATGACTTATAAGTATTTTAAAATAAGTTTATTTGACAAAAATATAATGCCTATTTTGTATCTCTTTTATTAATATTTTTTAGTAATCTTTAAATTTTATTTTAATTTATAAATTATTATGAGCCGAACATTTTCAGTAAATTATTTTAACTTAATTTCTTATGATTTATAAATCAAATTAATGTTAAATACTTTTATTTATAAGTCAAAACTTAAAATAATTTATAAATAACTTATAATTTTAAGACATTTTAAAATAAGTTTTTGCGGAACGGGCTCTAACTCTGGGTGAATTCTCCGCACAAGAGAATACGACAGGCCACCGGTATCTCTCTTTCTTTCTCCTCTGTTTAGTTTAAATACTCGTCCAAATACATACAATGATACCGTCTTCGTACAAAAATCTCTGTTTTGTTCCACATAGTATTAGTAGTATTCGTAGTTCATTGCTAGCTCTGTTCATGTTACAGAGACTCACACAAAGAAAATAACGTAAAAAGACTGCGGCTTGGTGATTTTCTGATCTAATCAAGCAAGTAAGCAAGCAATCTGCGAGTTATTAATCTCTCTCTCCCTTCATTACATTTCTGCTTTTTTATTCGTCTCCTGTAGTTTAGTTCTCATTATTATTTTTCTAATTAATCATTCGGAGTAAAAATCTTTTGCATTATTTCTGTTTGTTTGTTTCAAAGGATATACTCTTACCGTTAACAAGTTTACCCATATATATATGGGTAGAAGTAGAATCATAGCAGCCGTGAATTCTTAAACTGAGTATACAAATTTTAAAATTTTAATTCTAGAATGGGAACTGAATGGTCATGTGGCGGGTTGTGTGAGTTAGTAATAAATTTTGGCAAGAAGACCCAAATAGCTATTTTTTTATATAAAAAAGTTCCTTTTGTAACTATTGTTTTTTCTTTTCTAAATCCAATTTGCTGTCTTGATTGTACTTGTGATCGTAGTTCTAGATGTTTGGTTTAATTGTTGTAGTTAGCAGGATTGTAGGCCAGGAATGTACAACACACCAATTAGGTTTAGGGTTAGTGTTTTGGCTGGAGAGGTGGGGAGGAAATCAATTGAGAGAGAGGAGAGGGGGAGATATGGGTGAGCTTCACAGGATGATTAGGGCAGAACCCAGAACTCTTCTTGTAGAAGAAGCCTTGGATAATGATTCTAGCAAAAATCTCAATCTAAGTAGCAAGGCCCCTTTCAGTTGTGAGGAGGGGGTATTTATTGGTGAAGAAATCCTAAATCATTATATGCTAGGCACATGAGCCCTTTTAAATATGTCTAGGGTTTCTTACAATTCTCACCCAATTGAAGCCTGGGTCTGACCCGTATCTCAATCCACCAAGCCAAATCCCCCAATTAGTTGCCAATAAGAGGGACTTCCCTGAGCTTCTACCCTGGGAGCAAGGGAAATGTCCTCCGTTTCTGTTGAGCTTTGAATCATTATAAATAAACTACAGGAGCGGGGCTGCGGGAGGTACAAGCGACCAAAGTAGGAGGTACAAGCGCCTAATGCATGAGCACCACATGAAGAGAAGAGTGGCCATCCCCTCATGGGGGCAGCCACCACCTCAAGGGGTTTTAAGACTTGATCAGTTTTATTTTATTTTTTTCAGCCTGGTTGAATCCATTCGGGTCATTGCACACATGGTCCATTTTAAGTCACGGATTGAATGCGCCCCCAATTTGTAACATTGGCTCATAGGGTTTATGGTTTATTTTCTCCTGAACTAACATAAGCTATAATCTTAATCAAAGGTGTGAAAGTTTATTTATTTATTTTATATTTATCTTATTTTCTGTCAGCTGCATTCTCTTCTTTTCCATCTAGTCATGTATAAATAGAGCTATATTTCAAATTTCTTGTTTTTCTGACTTTGTAAAATACTTAGGTTCGGTAATGGAAATTGGAGGCAATTCTCTATCATCTGGCCCTGATGGAGTGAAGAGAAAAGTATACTATTTTTATGACCCAGAGGTTGGAAATTATTATTATGGGCAAGGTCACCCTATGAAGCCACACAGAATTCGTATGACACATGCTCTTTTGGCTCATTATGGTTTGCTGCAAAATATGCATGTTCTCAAGCCTGTTCCGGCTAGAGAGAAAGAACTTTGCAGGTTTCATGCTGATGATTATGTTTCTTTTTTGAGGAGCATTACCCCTGAAACGCAGCAAGATATGCTGAGGCAGCTGAAGAGGTTTAATGTTGGTGAAGACTGCCCTGTGTTTGATGGTCTCTATTCATTCTGTCAGACTTATGCTGGGGGCTCAGTTGGTGGCGCGGTGAAACTAAACCATGGAAATTGCGATATTGCTATAAATTGGGCTGGTGGACTTCATCATGCAAAGAAATGCGAGGCTTCTGGTTTCTGCTATGTGAATGACATAGTGCTGGCAATTCTGGAACTCCTTAAAGTGCATGAGGTTGGTCAAGTTTATTTATCTTCTTTCAGCTATTAATTTTGTGGTCTAAGGCAGGACTTTCCATTTTATGTCGCTCAAATCTTTTGAAGCAATTTTTTCCCCAGTAAGTGAATATCTGAAATCGATTTTTCTTACCACAAAGTTGTGATAAATTGCATTCTGGTACTCTATCATTCTTACACCCTTAAAGACCTCTACGCCGATTCTTTTACATAAGCTTGTTGTTGGATTAATACCTAGTAGGGTTGAATTGGTGTCTGGCCCATGTCTGAAATCAAATTTCATGGACATCTAATATTAAGAAATGTGCTTTTAGAGGCAAGATTGCTGTCTCAATTCATTAACCTTAATCTTTTGCATGGATGATGTTTGGATACTTAGCTTATTATTGGTTTTTGGTAGGATATAGTCCCACATGGAGTTATTTACGGGTGAAATAAGTTATAAAACTTACATTAACTTGATTGTTCCACACAAACAACACTCATTTTCACTAGTCCCCACTTGTTCATATTAGCTCAATGATACACACTCCTTGTTTGTATCAAGCAAGGTTTTCAGACCGGATCGATCATCGAATCAAAAAAGGAATAAGGTGGATGGATCACTGATTTAATTAGTGGTTGAACCGTTATTGACCCAGTGTCGTCATTAATATATAAAACTATATATTATTAGTAATTAATAATTTTTTTAAAAATTTCATAATAAAGTTGAGTTACAATATTATTAAAAGTGGTTAATTTTAAAATTAAAAAATTTTTTTGTACAAAAAAATATTAAAAAATAATTAAAGACCGGTTCACTGGTTTTACCGGTTGAACCACCAGTTCGATTGGTGGTCAATTAATTTTTGACCAAATCAATAAAACCGGTCTGACCGGACCAGAGTGCCGACTAGTTCCGGTTTTTACCGGTTGAATTAGCGGTCCGGGTTTAATAACCATGGTATCAAAGACTATTTGAACAAAAAGATTGCAATTCTCTGTAATTTTTTTTGATGTTGATCATGAATAATCATAAATGGAAATAAAACCAGCATCAATTCATCTAATTGATAATTTAAAGTTACAGAACTTGCATCATATAAGAATTATTATGCTACCAATATTCCTCGTAAGTCGTAACTTTTTGTTTTTGCATTCCGAAAAGCCTACCCATATTCTACCACGTTCCACAATAGGTGGCATTCCTGGTTCCCGTTTTATTCCTGTTCTGGTCCACATTGTAGGTAACCTAGATCAGTCCAGAAAAAATCTGAATATATTGAATTTTTGTTATGAATGGTGATTTGGCATCATTTATGGCATCTTCTTAACTACATCATCACTTCCTGTAAATTATAACGGTTTTTGTCGCTGGACTGATCTTATTTGCTACATGAATTTTACTCAGCAATTTAAGTTTGAATCTCTACACCTATTTGCTTTTAGCTTTTCAAGTTTATATACTGACTATTTATATACACTTAAATTGCAGCGTGTTTTATATGTTGACATTGATATTCATCACGGTGATGGTGTCGAGGAAGCCTTTTATACTACTGACAGGGTCATGACTGTATCATTTCATAAATTTGGAGATTATTTCCCTGGTACAGGAGACGTACGAGATATTGGTTATGGTACCGGAAAATATTACTCTCTTAATGTTCCATTAGATGATGGAATTGATGATGAAAGCTACCAGTCCTTATTTAAACCTATTATGGGTAAAGTGATGGAAGTTTTTAGGCCTGGTGCTGTGATCTTACAGTGTGGTGCGGACTCTTTATCTGGGGACAGGTTAGGCTGCTTTAATCTATCAATTAAAGGTCATGCAGAGTGTGTGAGATATATGAGATCTTTTAACGTGCCACTACTTTTACTGGGTGGAGGTGGCTACACAATACGAAATGTTGCTCGATGTTGGTGCTATGAGGTAGCTTATATATTCTTCGTAATCACCATTCTCAATTACTTACACCCTCAGATTGCATCATGGCTATTACTTTTTAACTTTGAAGGTGTATTTAGTTAACCCCCAGTACATTTTCCAAATATAATGTGCTTGTGATTACAAAGTTATGGATGTTATTGTGTTTCTTTGCCTTGATGCTTGTATCAATTATTTTATTTAAATCTTTTGAGCAGACTGGAGTGGCACTTGGGACAGAACTGGAGGATAAGATGCCACAACACGAGTATTATGAGTACTTTGGTCCAGACTATACTCTTCATGTAGCTCCAAGTAACATGGAAAATAAGAACTCTCGACAGATATTGGATGAAATAAGAGCAAAACTTATTGATAATCTCTCAAAACTTCAGCATGCACCCAGCGTGCAGTTCCAGGAGCGACCACCTGATACTCAGCTTCCAGAGGTTTATTTCTGTTTCTTGTTCTTCTCACCATTCTTTTCTCTTCTCATTTTGATGGATATCTACATGTTAACCGATTCTTCCAAGGTTTATTTCAGTTTCTTGTTGTTCTCACCATTCTTTTCTCTTCTCATTTTGACGGATATCTACATTTTAACCAATTCTTAGTATCAGATTGTAGTATGTCTACCTAGACAAGTGACTCTTTCCTAAAAATATTTGACATATAGGCAGATGAAGATCAAGATGATGAAGATGAAAGGTGGGATCGAGACTCTGACATGGATGTCAATGATCGGTGGTACAACTTCTATTTATGTCAATCTTTTTCTAGTTTTGCTTTTGATGCCTAAATGCTAATCATACCTTTTTTTTTTTGTACAGCAAGTCATTTCCTGGAAGAGTTAAGAGGGAATTTCTTGAACCTGAGCCTAAGGACTTGGTATGTTTTAATTCAATTTTCCTTTAAAAATATCCAATCAGTTTGAATCAAATTAGCTTTTACAAAATTAGTTCCTAAAATTTCAAGTGAAAAAAAGACGTCACATTATTATAATTATACTTTTGTGCAAAGAAGAGGTCTTTAGATGGTGCTCTTCCCTCGTCTAGTCGACTCTCACTCACGAATAGAATCAGGTTATAAACTTAAAGCTACAGTATTAGGATTAGTAAGTGACTCGTCATAATTTCAGCAAACTCGGTAAGGGCATAATAGGAAGTTAGACAATAAAGTCATCTTTGTCATCCCTTCATTTGCAATTTTTTGGATGGTTAATATAACTTTAGGGATGTGGGTTAGGCTGTAATAAGCCCGATTCTAAAACGAGGCTATATTTACCTGGGGATTATTAAATAAATGGGCTTTCCAAAAGTTTAGAACTGTTGCTTGTTTATTGGATTATCCAGCTTCAAACTGCTTTGCTTATGGAGCAGTGTACAGGTAGAAAAGTGTAAAATCAATATGCCTCCTTTCTTGTATAACTAAAGAAAGTAGTGAACAGATCCTCATTAGGATCTAATGTTTCTTCGACCTGGTTTCTTTTCCGGGAAGAGAGGAGGTGGAAGGCCTTGCCTTTATATTTCGTTGCCCACAATTCTAAGCTACTCGATTTGAAATTCATAAAGTAGTTTAGAATACTTGGTTATCTGTTAAGCCCTACCAGGTCGTTCAAAATATCCGTGATACCGGATTAATTAGTGTTCTTCAGGTTAGTCTGCTATTCATGCTCTTTTTGGCCAATTATTTGGCAAACCAATTGTCAAAAGAACAAATTCAACTCATTTTCTCTTTCTCTCTCTTTATTTTTGACAAGTTCAAAGGTGATGCCAACGGTTTATCATTTCAACATTTATACATCCCATGAATGATCATACACCTGGATTGTAGGATTATTATTCTGCTTTATCACGCAATGTTTTTTGACTTCAGTGGCGACATATCTTTTTGTTACATTTCAGATGGATGTTAGAGAAGGGGAGAATGCAAGGGAAATGGATGCAACATTCACAGAGACTGCATCCTTGAAGGTCAAGCTCTGAAAAGAATCGACTACAAATCAATCCGCATAGCAGGCATTCTTCCGAGTTCTAACATGTTTCTGCTTATGATGTCTTTATCAGGTCTCAAATCCAAATTCCACATCAATGGAGGAACCACATATTAAATCGGAACAAGGAAACTCAAACAACCCATCTGATGATCACGCTGGATATGAATTAGTAGGTTGGGTTTGTTACGCACGCATGCTAACCTAAAATGAAATGTCTTGTAAAGTTTGATTCACTGCTGCTACAATCATATTTATTTATTGTAAATCTGTCCCAAAATTTTGGGACTAGAATGACTAGACCATGAAAAACATTTGTTGGTTGTAATTTTAGCCCCACAACATTCCCCATCCTTGTTATAATCGGTTTTTCATTATTCAGATTCAGAAACTGCCCAAAACAATGGGACGGACGTCTCATTGTAGTCACTTACAGTTAGAATTTATTAGTACCATATTGTGCTCCTCCCTGATGAAAATTGGCTTCATGAGACTAATCTCCAAAATTGTAGAAAACAACCATATCCCTTCCCCAAACTAATTACGTAGCTTAGAAAGCCAACAAGCCAAAAAATAAATATTTTAACTGATTTAAATTTATATGGTTTTTATTATTGCTATAGTTACTAAATATAAATTTGTTATTTTAAAAAGTAAAATAAATTCAGGTTCGTGAAACAAACAATTTATCTAGACTAGACCTGATAGCTGATATTGTAAAGGGAGAAGTAAAAAGTAGGAAATTGATATTTCTATATTATTTTTTATATTTACACAAGTAGGACCCACATATTAGCTGATGTGTCAAATTTTTATTTATTAACTAATACATGGACCATACATGTAAAAATATCAAAAAATGACGTGAAAATATCAATTTCCAAAAAGTATTGAAATAAACTTTTAAAATAGTAACACAACACATAACCTCTATCCAACAACCATTATATACCCCCAAGATAATTTCAGTTCTGAAATATAAAGGTAATAACATGCATTCACAATTCACACGCAATAGATTTCCATACTCCCATCTTGCTGTTGAATAATCACACTTGCCAAATATATTAGACTCGATCACAAATTTATCTTGAAGAGCCATAAGTAGATAGATAGATATAATAAATACATCCACCATCAGACAAGCCAACAAAAAACACACCAGAGAGAAGGTTGTTAGTTTTACTTACCTATCAAAGAAAACTCCCAAAAGATACATATAGAAACTTGCAAATTAATACATACAGGAAACAGTTGAGTTTCTTACGTTCTGATTGCTAGTCATGCCATGCAAAGTCTCCTTTGCCTTCTCTCAAACTTCTCCCTCTCCTGTAATCGACTTTGGCATCAGAGCTTGATAAACCCAAATGATATTTTCTACTTCTGGATTTCCCCATCTTAGAAAAAATGTCTTTGTTGTCGCTCAAAATATGTTCACTATGTGTAGTTTTCCCAGATACATCCCCAGGTTGCCTCTGCGATCCATGATCTGAATCATCAAGAAAAGAACATTAGCGCGGGTAGTGTCTAGAGGTAAAAAATGATGCTAGTAGGGAGGATAAGATGGAAATGCCAGAAATCAGAAGAACAAACATTTTGGACTGTTTCCACAAGTGTTAAGACTTGTAATCAAATGTATAGAACAGCCCTAACTTAACACAATATTGATAGTTAAAAGATAATTAAGCATACCAGCATAGAACAAAAAAGGACAAATTGCTTGTGAACCATAAGAAAAATGAGCTTTAGAAGTCTTATGACAGTTTGATTAGTGTGCCTATCATGAAATTACAAATCTTGTCGTAATGCTCTATTTTAGCAATCTTACACACAGTGCTCAAGTATAGATGGTTCACCTTCAAAATCATTGGCAGAACTTGCCATTTTGCAGAGTATTTCCTCACTGATATAGCCTCCATCTGATTTACAATATTTAGGGCTTGGCAAGTTTGTATGTGTTTTCCCAGCCTTTGGTCTGTTTTCTGTTGATAAGGTTACTATAGTTTCTTCCCCCTGAGGCTTATTGGAGGTGAAAGGCTTCATGCTGAAGGAGTCATCATTAACATCAGATATCTCAACATACTGAGCCGTAGTGACAATTTCATCCGCACTGAACCCGAAGGATGCTCGGTAAGCTTCTATTTCCTCAACATCTTGCTTGCTAGCTTTGTTCTGCCTGTTCTGATATCCAGTTCCACCATTAGTGTAAACATCAGTTTCCCTCGACACACTTAGCCTCCCACCAGACTGAGAAAATGAAGATTGGTCCAGATAGAATCGTGCAAAAGTATCAGGGCAGAAAAAATTTGAATCTTGCGATAACTTGGAGTCATTAGAAGTATGAAGCCCAAAAGTCCTGCCTGATTCAGACTTTGGGTGTTTAAGTTCTTGAGGAACTGAAGGTTCCCATTGAGGAGCAAACTCCCGATCAGGAAAAGATGATGACAAACAGTCACCTGAGGCCCCTTGAAACAGGCGATCTGAGGGTACTGGCCGGACTTCCAGGATAAAGAGAATATGTTGCTTGTAGATCACTTGTGGCAATGTAATTTGCCTTGTCACGGCTTTTAAGATCCATCGAAGATGAAAGAAACTGCGCATAAGGCACATCCGGGGAAGATGGAGTAGTTAAATGTGCCAACTCTGGTGGCGGTGTGAAAGGAGCGGTAGATGGCTCAGTTGTGAAGGTTGAGAAAACAGGAGGAGATACCAATTGTGTCTCGTGCGCATATGGCCCTGTGGCATACATAGCTGATGAGGGACCTCCAGGCGAGTTGGCAGACAATGAAAGGAAACAGTTGGGTGACTGAGCTGTTGATTGAAGAGCAGAATTTGAAAAGGAAGCAGGGGAAGACGGTGGGGCTAAAAGAGATGGATGTAGTGTTGTAGTTTGATTATTCAACCCAGCAGCTTGAGGTCCATTTGGCTGATTTCCCAATGCATTGGGCTCTGGCATACGCGATGCAGGTACAACTCGCTTCCCACCCTTTTGTGTGCCAAAACAAGACAATCCACCCCAACATCCTCCCCATCTCTTGTGCTGTCAAAGCAGTCAAGCACTAATTTAATTTTCTTGATTGGCACAAAAATTTAAATGGCCAATTATAATAAGTTAATGATAGGTAGACTTCCATCTACAACAAACAGTCTCACAAAACCAAATTTATTCAAGTAAAACATAATAATACATTTCAAAACCAATGCTTATTGAGTTCAAATTCCCAATGACATTCTCTTAGGTTGCAACCTTCAGCTCAAAAAATCACAGGTCAAAAACAAACTTTAGGCATAAACCCAAACAAAGACAGGCTGACAAGATTTTCTCTTACAATATAAGGGAAATTCATACATTTCCACCATGTTATGCATTAGCAGTATCAAAATTTTCATGCTTCGCTGTTTACAGAAAATGTTCAGTTAGAAACTTCCTCCCAATTTTTTATACATTCAAGTTCTCTATATTTCTATACCTTCACTGCTTCTAATACAATTTGTGAGCCTGTTGCACCAAGGCCATCCAGCCCCAATACTCGCTATCAGATTTCACCAAATTCTATCACTAATGGTCATCAAATTAATACTCCTCTTTGTATACATACGAATAAATCAGTCACAGAATCCTATTTTCTTTTAGTAGATGAGCTAATTCTGAAAATTACCATCAAACATGTAATGTACAATATTGGCTTTGAATTTGATATTTGGATTTGATCTAAATCTAAAATGATTAGAATATTCCCTAAAATTATATGAATAATTAACTACATACGATATTGGCTTTGATAAATATACCATACTATTCTCACAACATATGTAAATGTTTATATATTACTCGTTCAAATAGAACTAAGCCTTGATTAAATAGATTATAGAATACTTTTACAAGTAAGAAAGCAGTACTTGTCACATTCAAAATTTAAGAGCAAGTGATAGATCATGATCTCAATTCTGACCCATTTGTAGATAGTAACACTAGCTATGAGCCTATAAGACAATGACAGTTAAGAATATTATATATTTTTTAACACAAGCATTAAAACTTACAATAACCTATGTCACAATGGGGATGACTACAATTAAACCACATAGCTCTTATCCGGAGTAAAATAATTACATCATCAGGATAAGGCTACCGATCACATCGTAATTTGTTCCCATTGCTAAGATTAAAAACAAGAATAATATACATATAGTGGGAAATCACACGATAAACTAAATGTACTTCCTAGCAAGCAAAGCACAGTCATTGTTCATTGGTTGAGGAAGAAGAATGGAATTCACAGATTTAAAGTATAATAGTAGTGTAATTGGAAGACGCCTACTATAATTTGGGCGCTGATTCTTTATTGGAAAAGACTAATATCCTTTAACAATGATATAATTTGACCATGATTCACATAGTAAGAGCCTAATACATTTAGTATCAGATTATATGATGAATACAAGGATGTTAAGTACAGATTAGTATTCTAAACCTGTCCGTAATAGTATTAAAAGTTCATCTATCATTTTCCCCATCACCACAAATAGTACTATTATGTCAATATTTTCTACCAAAATCCACAGTATGAGAGAGATAGATAGAGGAAAATAATATATCCATCACTAGGATGAAGCTTGGGTGAAAGTGTGAGACTAAGTGGAGGTATGAAACATACTTTTATTTGCTAATTCAGGAGTGATGAAATTTACTATTACTAGCAATAATTTAAGGAAATAAAATAAACTTCAACAAACTGCAATGAGATCTAAGACCCCGATGCTTCCTATTTGGGACGGAGTAGCAGTAGAGCCAATGGGCATATAAAAAGGAATTGTCTTTATTTAAAAATAAGATACTTTAAGAATATAAAAATTTTGCACTGAAGAAAATAACTGAAGAGAGTAAATATACTTGTGAATCTAGTCAAAATTGAGGCACAAAATTTTCCCAGAATCAAAACATGTAGAATTGAAGAACTATAAATTGTCAACCAATCTCAAAGATATATTGTGCTGTTAAATATTTTATGTTTCTCCATTTAAGATGAAATCAATAACTTGACAGAGATGGATAAAACAATTTGACCAGTCACATTCAGTTTTACATGTATATGGATATTGACATTAAAACAGAACAACACACTCATATATGCATTTAATAAGCAAATCAATTTATGGGAAAGCAATAAAGTCAATGACAAGTCACCATAAAAATAAATATTTAATGGATATACATTTTTTTCTCAAAATTAAAAATCAAATCCAACCTAGTATTGCCATTGCTGGGTCAAGTTTGGGCAACAGATCCCAGCTTCTAATTATCTCAACTACCCAAGTGATAAGCAAGTCAAGCAGATCTGAGCTGGTCAACAAACACTAATTTCATAATATAAATTTAAGTCAAAGTAAAACAAAATGTTATGAATCTCATAAAGATACAGAAACCCCCACCTAAATTCAGATCTAGCAATAGAGTATACCCCATTTCTAACGAAAATCTCAGTCAGCCCAGATTTAAAAGGAAAATGTTTAGTGGGTGAGAGAGGAATGCACTCTCCCTCTCTCTCTCTCACACGCCATATATCTCCATTTCTAACTTCCCTATAACAGATCTAACCCCAGAAAACAATTGTAAATCTCCAGTAACAGACGCCATAACACAGAAAGGCACACTACAACAATTACTATATATTGGACTATGTGGGTGTGATTATTGCCAAGATACATCAAACAATAAATGATAAAAGATTTATTTATTTTTTAAAAACACAGAATTAGGAAACAATGGCCCTGCAGCTTTTGGTTATGCTAAGGAATTCTATATCAAAAAAAAAAAAAAAAAAATCCCAAATTGGGAAGATAAAGAACAAATGTAAGAGGAAGTAATATAAAAAACAGATCTGAAAATGAAAAAGCATACCCGTGGAGCTTGTGGAAGTTGCTGGGGAAATCTGTTCTGCTCCGACCCCATTATTACCAGCAGGAACTGAACTCCTATCGAATAAGCTTTCCTTCTTCTCTTTTTCTGCTTGCTCTTATATATACTCCTTTTACTTTATAATTTCTCAGTGCTGTTCCATCAAAGTGAATAATTTTATGGAAAATGTGCTTTGGAACTCGTTTGTCTCTGTGTTTTCATTTGCTTTCCCAAATTTATACCCCTCCAGACTTATATTCTATTAGCATTATTAATATATAACAAGCCCTTCACTAGAAACTGACAGTTTATAGATTTAGTAGAGAGAGAAATACAGAGATCTGAATAAAAAAGATTCTAATCAAAGATAAAGAAAGACAAAAGCGAAAAAAAAAAAAAAAAAAAATAAAGATGAGAGATAAGAGAGAGAAAGCTGTATGGTCTCATACTCCTTTTTGTAATTTTTGTGTAATTCTAGGGTTTGGGGAAAAGGGATTAAAGATATATATGGAGGAGTGTGAAAATCCATCCTGCTTGGAGCTTTTCTTCTCTCTTTTTCAGGAAAGAAAATAATAAAAATTTAAATTAAAAATATATATATAAAATTTGAATTTTTTTGGTTGTTAATTTTTAATAAAAAATAATAAAAATTTAAAATTGAGAACTTGAGGATAATATGAGAATTATAAAAATATTATTTATTTTAATTTTTTTCCGTCAAATCGTAAATTTTGACGGGAAAACTTTTATTAGTAAGCAAAATTTTCTATTTCTTTTTTTGTTTATTAAAAAACTAAACTCCATAAGCTTGAAAACTTAAATTTTTTATCAATTTATTTTTTGGACGTAGTTTTAAATCTTTTTTAAATCTTTTTTCAATAGCAAATAAAATTTCTTTTCAGTTTTTCAATTTTCTTTGGGTAAATTATAAAATAACTTATATATTGATGTTAACTCTAGTAAAAAAAATATATCTCCTTATTTGGATTTTTTTTATTAAAAATCTGAAAATATATGTCTTCATGGTAAATTTATAATGCGATTGATTTGAAATTTTAAAAATAAAATAATAATATATAAATTCTTTCTTTATTCTCTCATATCTCATATATTTAAATACGATGTCGACATAAATTTATCCTCGGAAAATCTTTTTGATAGATAATTAAATAAAAGCTTTTAAATTTATCTATTAGACAAACAATTAATAGATTGTACAAAATAACCATCAAAATTTTCTCTAATGAACTTAATATTTTTTTTTTTGTCTAATTAGTTAGCATTACACAATACAATACATGAACCTCTTTAAGAACCAAACTCGAGTAACATATATATTCCGGTCATACTCCTTCCGTCTCATCTCATAATATATGACGTTTTAAAATTGTACACAAAAATTAAGAAAATGGTTGAAAAACATTAAATATAGTATCAATTATCTATAATACCCTTAAATTTTTATTTATTACCATACTTATCATACTTATCGTATACTCTCTTATCTGTAATATTTTCCTGTGAGGGATAATTTTAAAAAGATTATAATTAATTCTCCTAAATTTTCTAAAACGTCAAATAAAATCAATAAAAATAAAATCATATTATTGTGACGGGGAGAATTATTTCTGCAGCCTTTTTTGGACACTTTTATATGTGGACTTGTAAAAATAATCATTTCCCATAAAATATCTTCCATAATACTACTTTTTTAGACCCTATTTATTTGTGGACTTGTAAAAATTCCCAACAAGTTGACATAATAAATGAGTTAATATAATCCCCAGGCGAAATGGAAAAAGGTTGAACCTCAGGCCCAAAAGGTGTGTGGATTGAAGCCCGCGTTATTTCTCAACTCATGTTAGCAAGTACAAAGCGGAAATTTAATATAATCCCCTTTTTCTCTTTTGTTGCAACTTCTGTACAAAAAGGGGATTCATATTAAATTTTAATATTTTCTTAAATTCTCATCCCCTACGGGGTCTATTTATTATTTGGAAATATATATATATATATATAATTGTGTAGTATATAATTGTGTATATCGTATAACTTTTTTATGGCATGTGACATGTATACTGTAATTAGTTAATACACACGTACTAAAAAATTATTAAATTCATATATATTCATGTGAATAGGTTAATATTAAATAGAAAATATCATACTACCTATTACATTACATGAATATTAAGTGAACCAAACGCTACTTAAATAATTTTGTTAGTATAATTGATAACATGAACCTACCCCCTACCCCCTATTTGAATAAAATTAAAGAAATAGAATAAATTTTATTCTTCGTCGTAACAAGTAGTCAAACACATTTATTTTCATTTTGACATTGAATCCTCGATTCAAATGCACGCTCAAGTTTTATTTCTCTCTTTTTTTATTACCTAAAAAAACCACATTTTTATTTCCTCTCCCTTCATCTCAAAAATAAAACTGTCGAGCAGAAACGAGGACAAGTAACGAGAATAGCGGTCCAGTTTTAGTGTCAATCAGGCCCGTCTAGCTCAGTTGGTAGAGCGCAAGGCTCTTAACCTTGTGGTCGTGGGTTCGAGCCCCACGGTGGGCGTTAAATTTTTAATGAAGAACATAAATTTGTACAATACTTGCTCTGTTCGTTTTCCCCCCCCCCTTGTGCTAGCCTAGCAGTCGAGGAAAATGTGATGGTCAAACCAAGAACTGAGAAGATCTTATTTGCATTTATTTTATATTGGAGAATTGAACAACATAAATTAGCTGTAGATGTTCTGAATGCACAAAACAAAGAATTTCCCTTGAGCAAAAATTTCTCTCCCCAAGTTTATACAAGAAATAGGGGGAAAATGCCAAACTCGGGATCACTTTTACCTGGATGCACAAGATATGATCTGAAAAGATCACACGGTTGTTGTATATTTAAAGAATCACAGAGAGCAACAGGAAATGACATCCCCTACTTGCTACACTCCATTTTCTTTCAACAACTAATGTTGTTCCTAGTCCAGCGTCATTCCCTGTGATGTATTTTGCTTCACGTACGCCCTGCCGATCAAATTTGAACCTGCCACTCTGCTATTGTTTCTCTCCTATCTTATTTATTTCACGGTGCAGAAATATGAGTTGAAGCTACTAATTCGACTAGCTTCTCCCCACCAAGATTGGACACAAGTTCCATGGATATAAAGTGTTTTGGAAGATTTTCAAACTCTCCGTCCTTGAAATTGTAAGTTGACTTAAGTTTTCTTGCTTCTGATTCCGCAACTTCAGCCTCCCCAAGTAGGATGTCAGCTTCTTTGAGATCGTCTAATTCTAAAGCAGCTGACCTTTCAGATGAGGCAGCACCAGCAATTAGCAGAAGCATCTGGAATCTAGTCATTGCCAGTTCCTTTTCCTTGGATAAAAGCTGTACTTCAATGTCCTGCAATCTATTAACAGTGTCTGAAATCTCTTCGTCAAGCTTCCCAAACTCTGACAAGGCGCTCTCCATTTTAATCTGTAAACCTTCCTTTTCAACATATAGTGCCTTCGCCTCGGCAGCTATCCGTGCTGCTTCCTTGAAATTTCTCACACTAGCAGCAACTTTCTTTTCTGCTTCTAGCTCTGGAACTCTTTTGTCAATGAAGAGAAGCCTCTGCTTAAAGGATTCAATTTCCTGTTGGATGCTTGTTTTTGTTGAAGATGACTCCTAAACACAGTGAGGAAAGAGAAAATGAGTTCATAAATATTGTGCTACGGCAATTTTGATTAGTATAAAAATAAGAGATTGTTTCATCTAATTGGTTCATCATAATAATGATGGAGTCCTAGAGTACATGCGTATAGAATTTCTAGTTTTACTCATGAAACTTGTAGGGGTCAATGGAGACAAATTTATTGGCAAATCTGCCGTCCCATGTAATTAGCAGGAGCGCAACTTGGAAATTTTTTCAGAATGATAGCATTTTAGCTGTTGCCTGGATAGGTATGTGCTGCCGCTTCCAGTAAAATTTTACAGGGCTGCAAAACTATGTATTTCTGATTAGAGAAACGAAAAATCCAGACCTTTGTTCCCTGAAATATTAAATACAATAGCATACAAAGTCTGTGTTTGAACTTATATTATAGAAGAGCTTGTTAATTTGCAAATCTTAGTAGTCAGTTCTGTTTTGAAGAAAAACGTGGATTCAATTTCATAGTAATAAATGTCAAGTTGATTTTGGTTTAACTGGAGACATTTAAGTTAATTTAGCAGTAAGCTCATCTTTGCTTGCCAACCCATTTGTTTGGAGAGTTTCTCAGAAAGTTGAGGAATAGAAGGTCAAAAAAAGTATTTATCTGCTAACACCAGAGCTTTTACAATTCGCTTGCCCCCTTGCACCAGGGCCTAACTATTCAAAATCTCCCCTTTCCAAGTTAACACTATTTGGCTGAAAAGCACTAGCCCACAATACCTAAACCAGCCATTTGGATCATCTTGATAATTTAAACTAGGATCTGGAACCATAATATTCAAGCAATCCCAATCTTTCCTTTTCCCAAGTCCGTAGCTTTTCCACCATCTACCTTTCATGATCCCTTCTATGCAAAGGAATGCACTGTTTTTGACACCATCCTTCTGCCCATCATATTTCTTGCAGAGGCTCCCACAGCCACACTCTTCACACGTGCCTGGGAACCCCTGGCCCCAAAGCGCCTTTATGGAGTTTTGAACCCATGACTTCATTGACTTGTACCTACTAGAAATACTTATCAAATGCCCACTACCACTTGAGCAACCCCTTGGGGTTTTTTCCCACCATTTGTGAATTTCTTCAAGCATGTGAACTGGAACTTTTGGGATACCTTCCTTTGACCTGCTCTCATCATTTCTACAGACACTCGTACTTCCCTTCCCAGCACAACCTTTCTCATTCACTATGAAAACACTTTGACACTTCAAAAGCCGGTTAATATAGTAAAAGGGTAGTTTCCAACAAAATTTTATTTATTTATAGGACGCTACTACAAAATAGAGTACTTGCATCGAGAGAAAAAGAAGATTATAGATTTCATAACAGTTATGTTTCCAAACTAGGACAATCAAAGTACAAAAGAAAAAGAAAGATACGCCAATGACCTCACCAAACATGAAATGCCTAATTAAACCATGAAAGCCAGGCCCTTAGGGAATGCAAGAAGATTATTGGTTGCATAACAGTTATGTTTCCAAACTAGGACAATCAAAGTATAAAAGAAAATGAAATATATGCCAATGACCTCACCAAACACAAAAATGCCTAGTTAAACAATGAAAGCCAGGCCCTTAGGGTTAATAATCCCTAAGGCACATAATTTTAACAATGGTTCCATACTGGATTTCTGACAAGTCCATTTCAGAATGTTAGACAGTTATTCTAAGCAATACATTTTGAAAATGCACTGACAAGTGAGTTTTTGACCTTGTCAATCCTCGGAATTTAGCAGTTGAAAATTTCTCAATTGGCATATTATATGGTGTCAGTGTCCTAATTGATGGACTAGGTAACCAAGACTATAATACACAATGCATTCATATCAAGGAAAGAACTACGCCCGAATCAACCTAGTAGATCTCACAGTATTTGAACGAAGAAACAATGTGAACCAAGAACTTCACTAACGGAGACTTAATGAACATAATTCTTTTCTATAGTAAAGATATATGGACCCAACAAAAGAAAGAAAATGAACAAGACTTTAGAGAAGAAATAGGAATGCTGACAATAAGGTTGGGAAGCAATCAAGCAGAACTAACCTGAAGAGAAGCTCTTGCATTTGAAATCTCCTGTTTAAACATTTGCACATCTTCAGTAAGTTTGTCCCCTGTCTTAGCAAGTGCTACTTTATATTCCCTAGATCTCAAAATGAATTGTACCAGACTCGTTCGCAGACCAGCAACTTTGTGGTACATGTTTGCTTCATCTGCAGAGGTCTTGGCAAGTTCCTGAATCTTCTGCCCCCTGCCTTCTTCCTGAGAGAGGAAGTCATCGATTTCCTTCTTTTTTCTAGACAATGCTTCATTTTGTACCTCCATTTGCGAAAGCCCAGACTGGAGATTATTATACTTCGTACTGATGCTTGACTGCACCTCCTGAAAGCTTGAGACTGCATCAGCAATCCTTTTCTCAACATCTTCAATACTAGATTCATTTTCTGCTATTTCTGCTTCCTTTTGTTTCACTAAAGCAATTAGTTTTTCCAATTCATCTGTCAATACTTCTTTCTTCTTACAAAGAAGTTCTCTTTCCCTCCTATCATCCTCAACTACATGCTCAACAGAATCATTTAAAACCAGTCGTGCTTCATTAACTAAATGTGATTCAATATCGAGTTCCATCCTTTTCATCTCCGCCGCTTCGACTGTTGAAAGCCAATTGCTCGTTTCTTTTGAAGACATTACTTCTGCATTCTTCAGGACCAATTCTGCACTGTTTGCAGCATCCTAACAGGAAGAACATAAGCTCAGAAATCCGACTTCTTTTTGTACTAAAATTTTGATAAAGGAGAATCTGCAGTGTGGAATATAGCTGTAAGAAAGTCCGACTGTTCTAGAATCTAGATGGCTTTTAGAACACAAAAATAGATACTTTTTTGCAAAGTAGCTCAACAACAATTCTTCCAATGAGATCTATCTATTTGACAGAAAATTTTTTTCATGATAAAAGATTTTTTTAAAAGTCAGTTCATCCAATCAAGAATGTTAACATTGTCATACAAATCTAAAATCCAAAATCCAAAAATGAGCTAATAATTTCAGTTACGCTGCTAATAATTTCAGTTGCGCTGTCGTTATGCATCCAAAGACTGCCAATCAATGCTAAACAGTACATAAATCAACATAATGTAGCAACTATTGTATTCGTTCATTAGTTCCCACATCAGACTAATATACCTCCATTTAGATAGCAAAATCTGCAGAAAGATTCTGTGAGTACTCACCAAAGCAAAGCCTTGCAGCAAAGATGCACATTCCTCCTCAGCTGCGATTTGGAGGTCAAGAACTTGCTGCATCTTAGAATCAACCGCATCACACTCCACGTCTGCATCTCTAAGTGCAACCGCCAAGAGTTCCTTCTCCGAATCAGCAGAAGCCAGGTTCTCACTGAGCCTATCTGCAGTCTCGAAATCCTCAGCCTCACATGCCTCCTCCAACTCCTTCTCCAGTTCCCTGTACCTGGTAGATGCCAGGCTTAAATTCTCCGCAGCATTCCTTCTCCTCCTAATGCTTTCCTTCCGAGTGGCGGATATAGAAGCCGCCAATTCTCGAGCACTCTTGAGATTTTCAGAGATAGTGATCCTTACTTGCTCAAATCTCAACTCAATTGAACTATTGCTCGGTTCTTCTTCTTGAATAGCTTCAGCAGCAGGCTCTTGTACATCATTATTTTGAACCAAATCAATTTCAATTTTAATTCCAGTTGCTGCTGTTGTATCTGCTACTTGTTGAGGGGAATTTTGAATTATACTTGATATAATTTCTTCCGGTGGTAGGGGAGAGGATTGAGGCTGAGGATCCGAATCAAAATCGTCTTTTTTGTAACCGATCCGCAAACTAGCGGCTCTCTTCTTCTTTCTAGTAGTGGAAATTTGGCGAGATATGGATTTGTTACTAGTTGTAGTTGTAGTAGTAGCAGTGATAGTTAGAGAGGGATCTGATGGTGGTTGTTCTAGGGTTTGAAGGGGTGGGGTGATGAGAGTAAGATCGGAGAAGAGGTTTTCGTCAAGGGGTTGAGATACCAGCGACGACGACGATGATGATGATGATTCGGCGACCGGACTTGGAGGAGAGAGAATGGAATCGGATTGATGATTTTGCTTCAAAGCTTCATCATCAACATCATTATCATCAGTGCTTGGATTAGGTTGTTCATTTGGTAATGCTGTGACTTGAGAAGGATCAAAGAGGACCATCCCTTCAAACAGAGAATCCATTTCATCAATTTCCGCCTCCGCAGATGCCATTGTTATGAGATTCTGATCCTACCACCGATGCTCCGCCTCCAGCCCCGTCTTACAAATACCACTAATAGGCTACTGCACCCAATTATTCAGTTGATGCTCAAACTTCAAACTTCGTGGAGAATAGATAGAAATAAATATTTTTATTCTTTATATTTAAATTTTAGTTAAAATCCATTAATTTACTTAAATAGGTCGGTAACGGGCAGAGATGTAATGTGGGTCGTATTTTTATTATTATAGTACGAAAATTGAATTTGTATAGTAATTCAAGTCAATTGAATTTAATTATCATATATGCATTATATAAATAATATTTTTAATATTTTAGTCTAATAATTATGATTGAAATTTTAAGCCTCAAGTTCAATTCTCATTTAAAACTTTAAATGTTTTTTAATGAGATATGTATTTTTTATTTACTACTCCCTCCATCCCAAAATAATAGACGTTCTAGAGAGTTTCACAAGGATTAAGAATAGTTGTAATTTTAATATTTTACCCTTAATTAATATATGTCTTCTCCTTCATCTCTTCAGCCTGCCCGATGTCTTCTTCTTCATCTCCCTGCGCTCCTTCATATATCTTCTTCTTCGTCTCTTCAATGGATTACCACCTCCACCACCACGACCACAACTTGAGCACATGGTAACGTAAAACTAACACCCATGTAGCTTTGTAATTTTCTATCTTTTCCTTGGGTAGAGGCGAGCGTCGTAATTGGGCGTGGTAGTTTTTTCCTGCTCGACAAACGCTCCTCCCACGACAACTCCTACGAGAACGCCACCGGCCGACATCTCGTCGGAGGAGCAGAGAGGATGGGAGGAGCCGTGGGGTGGAGCTCTTCTCATCTCAGTGGTCGCACCACCTCATGGGAGAGTGAGTCGCTTATTCTCAGGGTGGGGAAAGGCGACTTCAACAGGAGGCACTTGGGGTTGACGATTCCCAAAATAGATCCATTCCATCTAACCCATTCTCGAGTCGCCAAATACATGAGTGCATGTAAAATAACTACAACTTTATTACAACAATTGTCGACAAAATACAACAACACATATCTTTGTGAGTTTGGATACAAATATATACCAATTGTGACTCATGTCCCAATCGTGGATAAGACGTCACAATGACACCTTACATAAAGGTATAGTCAAAACCTGTTTTAGAAATTAGAATTTTTGGGAAGTGCTCAAGGAAACCTTCGTACATGGGAGGCCACGCTTACAGGTTATGATAGATATCATATGGCCACGAATTATCCTTGGTCAACCTAATAGACCCCAAAGAAAAAGCAGAAGATTACTTATCATATTCTTCCCGATGGTGAGTCTTCTCTCGACTTATCATTATCTCCATTGCCTCAAATTGAGAATTATACTTCAAACAAACACCAAGATTATATAGGTAGTGCTTGTAAATATACTCAAAGAAGTGGATGAGCACAACCTTGTCTTATGATGACACGAGGTTGTATGTCATTAGTGTAAGACCCCGAATTTTATGAAATAAAAGTATTCAATTTTTCTTATAATTACTATTCAGTAAATGGTTAAATTGATAAAAGTTAAAGTTAAGGGTGATATATGAATTTTTTTCAAAAATACAAGTGGTTATAAAATATTCATTGTTGTTTGGGAATATTCGTTTTGGTCGTGGAATATTCTTTTTGTGGGGAATATTCGACGACTGACAGTAGCGTCATTCATGGGCCCCGTAACAAAATAATCATCGAATGAAGAAAAACGACAAAATTAAGTTTTTATAAATAACGACGTAATCATTACCAATTAAATTTGTTGGAATACGGTTGGTAAAATAAAGTAATACGCGTTGTTGCAGACAAGAAGACACCGTATTATTACGATATTTTGAATTATTGATTCTTACGTAAGGCACTACTCAATAATTATTACTGATAATTCTTATTCAATATTTTATTTATTGATTGATAATTGCTACGTTGAAATTTTATATTATTATTGTTCAATAATTGTCATCGACAAGATTTTCCATTATCGGATCAATAATTCATATTATTGAATAATATTATTAGATAGCATTATTCGCAATGTCTAGAAAGTTACATCGAGGAGAGGTTTGGTCACCTAATAATTGCGCCAAGAATGAGAAATCCTTATTGGAAAGCCCTCTCTTTCTGAGGAGCAATTTTGGTTGTCATAAATGTGATTACGTAATATTATTTGTGAATAATTAATTATTGATTCATATGATAAGGAAATATTTATTTTATATGAATATAAATGATGGATTTATTTATGTGGTTATTAATGAAGAAATTAATCTTTGAGATGTTTTATTTGTATTTTTGCCGGATTGGAGGTATTAAAAGATCAAATCGGTGTTATTCTGACTTTATTGTGTGAGTTATAATATTTAATCAAATAGTTGGATCGTTGTAATTTTGGATATGTTATACATATATAAGTTGAGTATATGTCCACAAATTTTGAACTGAATTAAAATGAGCGTATAATTTATTATGAATTTTAAGAGGTGGTGATTTGTAAATTAGGTTATAAATGATTTTGGTGGAAAATTCTAGAATTGAGTGGGCCCCACTCTTGGTTGTTGGGGAAGATGGGTGATTTTTGGTGGGTGGAATAGTAGCGAGTAAAAAGCCATCGTGTGGCAGTGTCAAGTCTGCCTTGGCGGGCTAACATTTTCCTATAAATAGAGGGCTAAGTTAGAATTGAAAATCACACCGTAAACAAGTTTTCTCTTTCTCTCTATATTATCGAGCGTATTCTTGTGAGTATTTTGAGTATACTTTGAGTATTGTTAGAGGCGGTGCAAGTTCCCTCAAAGACTATATCCAGGTGTTTCAACTAGAAATCTTGTCTTTTCGAGGTAAGGGATGTTATTTTCTTCTCAAATGATATTATTTCTTTAATATCATTATCTTTCAAATATTAGTTGAAACTTTTTATCAAATTTGGAACTTTTTCATGTCAAGTTCTATTCACGAGTTATTATTCATGAGTTACTATTCACGAGTACTATTCATGAAGCGTGAAGATGTTTTTTGTGGAATTTCTATCTTTTGGTGTCGGAATTACTATTCACGATACTGCAAGACTATTCACGATATCTGACTTTATTCACGATCTCAAGACTATTCACGAATCGCAAGACTACTCAACGAAAAATGAAAATTTTTCTTTTCGTCTAAAATATCTATTCTGGATACTAGCTTTGATTGTATCCATATTTTGATCATTCTTGAATTTTACACCACTATGATTATTTTGAGGTATTTTTGGATGTATAGATTAGGAGTTATGGATTTTATGAGAAAAGACTATTTTAAAAGTAACTATTTATAACTCCTTGTGGTTAACTCCAAAATTGATAAAATTTTTATTGGGAGTACATCTATATAACATCGATTGTACTCGTGAATTTTGAATTTTTGGATAAAAGTATAATTTATGATAAATGTTTAAATATTAAATTGGTTTTGGCCATATGAAAAATAGTAAATGAATTTTTAAAATTTAGAAAAATATATGTTCAATATGGGACTATTTTATGCTAAATCCCGGAAAAGAAATATTTTGGAACCGATTTGGTATTTTCATGAAAATGTTCTAGTTATGAGTAAATGAATTAAATATGTTATGTGAAGTAAGAAAATTAGAAAATATGATTTTATGGTTTGAGAATCATATATATGAGGTATATGCTGATTTTTGATGAGGGTTTTGGTTATTGGTGATGAAATTTTATGAGTTTGGCATTTTATGATGATTAAATGCATTAATTAGTAAAGTGTAAACAATTTAATTAAATTGTTTATAAGTTTAAGAAATGATTAAAATATTATTATAATATTAATAATATTAGATTATGAGATTTCTAAGTGATTTATAACATTTGGATTAAGGTGTTATAAATATGGATATGAATTTTATTATGAAACTTTATCTTTTCGTGTCGAGGTTACTTATGCACGATATACGGTACTATGTACGAATCACGGAGTCTTATTCACAACAAATTGGTTTTTTCTACGACCAAATTATCGTTGATTTATGAATCTTACTCTTGAAATTAAAACTATGTTTTGATTATATTATTTTATATAACATTCTTATAACCCTAATGATGACATTTCTCTTTGACTTGAGTGTAAAGATGGGTAGATTATTGGTATGATCGTGACCATAGGTTCTCTTTGGCCGATAGTGCAAAAGTTGAATTGTTGGTTTGGTATGATCATGACCATTGAATTTATAATTGAATATTTTTAGCTTAAGTGCAAAGGTGAATTGATCAACATGGTTATAATTATTGTTATATAACTTCTGAAATGATTATGTATTTATTTGAGATATGAATATCTTTAGCCTGTAGTGCAAAGATGAATTATTGATGAATATCTTTGGCTTGTAATGCAAAGATGACTTGTTGATGAATATCTTTGCTTTGTAGTGCAAAGATGAATTATTGATGAATATCTTTGGCTCAGTAATGCAAAGATGACTTGTTGATGAATATCTTTTGCTTTGTAGTGCAAAGATGAATTATTGATGAATATCTTTGGCTCGTAATGCAAAGATGACCTGTTGTTGAATATCTTTAGCCTATAGTGCAAAGATGAATTATTGATGAATATCTTTGGCTCGTAATGCAAAGATGACCTGTTGTTGAATATCTTTGCTTTGTAGTGTAAAGATGAAGCTGTTAATGAATATCTTTGACCGTGGTGCAAAGATGAATTTATTAGTATGATTATGAGCGAGGAGGCGTGATTTGGTATAACCATGATATTTGATGTTTCGGGTAAAGGCGGTGATGAAAATTATCTTCGTCCCGGATGAGAAGAGAATTTAGAATCACAATTATGATTATGAGTTATTCATATGATTGTGGAAAGGAGGCTGTTGATTGATGTTACAGGATAAAATATTGTTGGTGGACTTTTAACGTGAGAAGACAATAGACTTTATAGTCTATTTGACTCTTTTAATGGATTGCTCATTCATTACTGCAACTATGGTTGAAAAGTTTTATCATCTACCATATGTTCTAAATCTCCGATTCATTCTTGATGAAGATTATTGATAATTTATTTATCTTTAGTCATAATATTCTTTTATTGAGCTAGTTGTGCTCACCCTTTTGTTTCACAATTCCTTTCGTGTAATAAAAGTGTGTATTTGGGTTGGCGGGATAATAAGAGGAATAGAGCGGTGGTTCATAGTTGTTGAGGTTCTCCTAAAAGAGGTGAAGGCGAACCCAACTTTGGAAGGGTATTTTGTCACTATCATACAAGATGTCTAATGACATACAAACTCGTGTTATCATAAGACATGGTTGTGCTCATCCACTTCTTTGAGTATATTTACAAGCACTACCTATATAATCTTGGTGTTTGTTTGGAGTATAATACCCAATTAGAGGCAGTGGAGATAATGATATGTCAAGAGAAGACTCACCATTGGGAAGAATATGATAGTAATCTTCTCGTTTTTCTTTTGGGGTCTATTAGGTGACCAAGGATAATTACGTGGCCATATGATATCTACCATAACCTAAAAGCATGGCCTCCCGTATACGAAGGTTTCTTGAGCACTTCCCAAAGATTCTAATTTTAAAAGCAGTTTTTTGACTATACCTTTATGTAAGGTGTCATTGTGACGTCTACTGATTGGTATATATTTGTATCCAAACTCACAAAGATATGTGTTGTTGTATTTTGCACGACAATTGTTGTAATAAAGTTGTAGTTGTTTTTTTCGTACCATATATTTGACGACTCAGAATGGGTTGGATGGAATGTACCTATTTTGGGGTCGTTACAATTAGACATCTTGTATGATAGTGGCAAAACACCCTTTCAACGTTGGGTTCGCCTCTCCCTATATGATTCACCAAATATAACTACTAAAAGATGTATACAACATACTTGTCTATACTGTTTAGGGAGAACTCCACAGCTAGAGGCCACCGTTCTATTCCCTTGTTACCCCCGCTCGACCCAGCTACACTTTTATACCTAAAAGGAATTGTGAAGCAAAAGGGTGAGCACAACTAGCTCAGTAAAGAATATCATGACTAAAGATAATTAAATTATCAATAGCCTTCATCAATAACAAATTAGAGATTTAGAACATATGGTAGATGATAAAAATTTCAACCATAGTTGCAGCGGAACGAGCAATCCATTAGAAGAGTCAAATAGACAATACAGTCTATTATCTTCTCCATGTTAAAAGTCCACCAACAATGTTTTATTCCTGTAACATCAATCAACAGTTCCTTTCCACAATTATATGAATATCTCATGATCATAATTGTGATTCTAAATTCCTCTTCGTACCCAAGACGAATATAATTTTCATCACATGTCTTTACCTGAAACATCAAAGATCATGGTTATACCAAATCACAGTTCCTGTTCATAATCATACTAATAAATTCATTTTTGCACTATAGGCCAAAGATATTCATCCACAGTTCATCTTCGCACCACTTGCCAAAGATATTCAACAGCAATTAAGTCATCTTTGCACCACGGCCAAAGATATTCATTATGATTCATCATTTGCACCATCGCCAAAGATATTCATCAACAATTCATCTTTGCACTACAGGTCAAAGATATTAATATCTCAAAGAAATATATAATCATTTAAGAATTTATCTAAACAATAATTATAACCATGTTGATCAATTCACCTTTGCACTTAAGCTAAAGATATTCAATTATAAATTCAATGGTCATGATCATACCAATCACAATTCAACTTTTCACTACTGGCCAAAGAGAAACCTAGTCATGATTATACCAATAATCTACTCATCTTTACACTCCAGTGAAAGAGAATTTCAACATCAGGATTATAAAAATATTATATATGATAATAAAATCAATATAATCAATATATAGTTTTAATCTCCAGAGTAATAGTCATAAATCAACTATAATTTGGTTGAAAAAGAAACCAATTTTATAGTGAATAGTACCGTGAATAAGTAACTTCGTGAATAGTAACTCATGAATAAGTAACTCATGAATAGTAACCCGACACAAAAAAAGTAGAAATTCCACAATAAAATCCATACCAATATTTTGGTATAATGATATTGAAAGAATAACATTTCTTAAACTTATAAACAATTTATTTTAATTGTTTACACTTTACTAAATAATGCATTTAATCATCATAAAATGCCAAACTTATAAGGTTTCATCACCAATAACCAAAACCCTCATCAAAATCTGATATACCACATATATGATTCTCAAGCCATAAAATCATATTTTTCAATTTTCTTCTTTCACATAACATATTTAACTCATTTATTCATAACTAGTCCATTTTCATAAAAAATACCAAATCAGTTCCAAAAATATTTCTTTTCTGGGATTTAGCAGAATATAGTCCCATATTGAACATATATTTTTCTTAGAATTTTTAAAATTCATTTACTATTTTTCATATGGCTAAAACCGCCAAATATTTAGACATTTATCATAAATTGTACTTTTATCCAAAAATTCCGAATTTCACAAAGTACACTGATATTATATAGATGTACTCCCAATAAAATTTTTTATCAATTTTGGAGTTAACCATAAGGAGTTATAAGGTGTTACTTTTAAAATAGTCTTTTCTCATAAAATTCATAACTCTTAATCTATACATCCAAAAATCACCATTTTTGGACACAATCAATAAAACTCATCAACATATCATTTTAATTTTTTCTAGAATTTTCTGAAGGTCAGAAGAAGTACGAACTGAAAAACATAATAACTCTTAAAATCCCTTACTATCCCTTACCTCAAAAGAGCAGCACTTCTGACTGGATATCGGATATGACGATGAAGGAAACTTGCACTGATGAATATTAACTCACCAAGTATCTAAATACTCACAAAATACACTCAATAATCTAAAGAGAAAAAGAGAGAAAACTTATGAATTCTGGTGTGATTTTCAATTCTAACTTAGCCCTCTATTTATAGGAAAATGTTAAGCAAAGCCAAGCAGACTTGACTCTTACACGATGGCTTTACTCGCTACTATTTCACCCACCAAAATCAGCCATCTTCCCCAACAATCAAAAGTGGGGCCCACCCATTTCTAGAATTTTCCACCAAAATTATTTATAAACCTAATTTCCAAATCAGTCACCTCTTAAAATTCATATCAAATTATTCGTTCATTTTTAACGGTTCAAAATTTGTGAACATATACTCAACGTATATATGTATAACATATCTAAAAATCAAAACGATCCAACGGTCGAATTAAAAATTATAACTCCCACAATAGAGCTGTAAGAACAACGACTTGATCTTTTAATACCTCCAATCCGACAAAATACTGATAAAATACCTCAACATTAATTCTTTCATTTATAACCACATAAATAAATCCATCATTTATATCCACATCAAATAAATATTTCCTTATCATATATGTAAGACCCAAACTTATTATTAATAAAATTTAATTTTTCTATTTATTATTTTGAAATAGTAAGGGTTGATTTGATTAATGTGGATAGTTACTAGGTAAAATACGCAAATATTTCAAAATAAAAGTGGTTATAAAATATTCATTGTTGTCGGGAAATATTCGTTTGGTCGTGGAATATTCATCATTTGTCGGGGAATATTAAATGCGACCAACGTAGTGAATATGTGGGCCCCATAACGGAAAGTGATTGGATGAAGAAAACGATAAATATAAGTTGTTTAAAAATAACTATGTAGTTGTTATTGCAATAATCTTGTTAAAATACTAAATTGGTTAAAACACAAGAAGCACTTGCAGTATTGCACCAATTATTGATTCTTACTCAATAATGGTTACTGTAAATTCTTATTCGATATTTTATTGATTTAATAATTCTTTGCGTTGATATTTTATATTCTTTTGTTGTTTCAATAATTGTCATTACACGTATTTTTCATTATCGAAACAATAATTCATATTATCCGAATAATAACATTATTGGCAATGTCTAGAAAGTTACATCTAAGGAGAGGTTTGGTCACCTAATTGCCTTGCCAAAGAAGGAGAAATTCTTATTGGAAAGCCCCTTTTCCTGAGGAAGCTACTCGGTCATCAATATTGTGATTTAGTAATATTATTTGTGAATAATTAATTATTGATTCATATGATAAGGAAAATATTGATTTTATGTGGATATAGATGGAGAAAATTTTAATGTGACAATTGTTGAAAATTGAAATTTTATCTTTTTCAGATAAAATAATTTATTTAAATATATTATTATATTATAATAATATAATAATGGTGATATTTTTACAACGAATGTGGGATATATTAGTATACGAGGAGGAAGAGTATTTTTGTTGCAATAAATATTTAAAACATGTTTAACATGTCGGTGGACCCCATTTATTGACTGAAATTTGATTATAGCTTGTAAAATCGCCCGTTTGTGGATTTCGGTCAATTTCTGTTTGGAATTCGGAAAAAATTTCTTCTGCAAAGTTGTAGAGAATTGAATTTCCTATAAAACTCATGAGATTTGAATTTTTTGATAAAGGGCTATTTATTATGAATTATTGAAGTTCAAGTTCAAATAATTAATTTTTGGGAGTTTTAGTTAATTATTTTGAGAAAAACATTTTTTGCAACTAAGTTGGCCTCACATGTGATTCAAATGGGCTGAGATTAGTTGTCTAAGGTGGGCTAAAGAAAATGTGAAAAATATATTAATATTATATTCAATTTTCTACTTTTGGTGTTCTAAGCATTTTCCTATAAATAGGGTGCTTAGGTTAGAATTGAAAACACACCGTAAACCCAAGTTTTCTCTATTTCTCTCTCGATATATTGAGCGTATTCTTGTGAGTATACTTTGAGTATTGTTAGGACGGCAGAAGTTCCTTTCAAAGACTATACCCTAGATTCCAAATAGTAAGTACTTAATCTTTCGAGGTAAGGGATGTTATTTTCTTCTCGGATGATATTATTTCTTCGATATCATTATGTTGAAATATTGGTTGGAACTTTATATCAAATTTGGACCTTTCCATGTATGGGGTTACTATTCATGAGTTACTATTCACGAGTTACTATTCATGAGTTATTATTCACGAGTTCTTATTCACGAGTACTATTCATGAAGCGTGAAGATGTTTTTTGGGAAATTTCTATCTTTGGTGTGTGAATTATTTATTCACGATACAAGACTATTCACGATATCAAGACTATTCACCGAAAAATAAAATTTCTTCTTTTTGTCCAAAATATCTATTCGGATACTAGCTTTGATTGTATCCATGTTTTGATCATTCTTGAATTTTACACCACTATGATTATTTTGAGGTATTTTTGAACATGGATAAAACAAAGTACTTAATCCTTAATCCTTAATCCTTGTCATTTTGTTTCACCCGGATTCGTTTCTTTAAAATATTTTCATCATCCTCATTTTAAATGATGATATTATTGAATATCTTTGCCTGTAGTGCAAAAGATGAATGATTTATGAGAATATCTTTGGTAGTAGGCAAAGATGAGCAGTGTTTAGATGAACATGATTAATCGATGAATATCTTTGGCCCTGTAGTGCAAAGATGGATATTTGATTCAGATGTATATTGATTGATGTTACTGGGGATAAAAGATGAGCGATGAACTTTTAAATTCATACATAGAAGATAGTAGTTTGCATTCTCTACTTAACTCTTCTAATGAATTATTATTTCATTACGAATATTGATTTAAAATTTGTCGCTCTATTGTATTCTATTAGATTTTTCCCATTGAAGACTAACGGAAATTTGTTGTATATTATCTTAGTCATAATATTCTTTCTTTGGGCTAGTTGAGCTCACCCTTTTCCTTTTGTTCCATTTTTTTCTTCTCGGGAGGCGTAAAATATAGCGAGTACGAGTTGGGGTATGGAATGAAGGTTTTAGAAAGAATTGTTTAGTAGTCCTCACCATTTTGTAAAATAATGTATCAATAAATGTGATGAGGATTTATTTGAGTATAGATATTGTCAGAAGATAATATTTGTATTCAAACTCACAGCTTTATCGTTGTAATAATAAAGTTGTTGTTGTTTCCGCATCATGTATTGACAACTCGAATGGGTGATGTATACCTATTTTGGGGGCGTCACGGTTTGGTATCGAGCTTAGGGATATGATCTCTGGCGGAGATGGGGAATAGAACTAGAGGAGAGAGGCGAGAAAATCCTTCGCTAGTGTGTCCTACCTAAGCTTATTTTTTAGTTAGTCAAGATATATAAGGATATTATGTGATATATTGATTTCTTAATTAACCCTTGTTTTATGATGATTTGAGAATGTCGAATCGAGAATATTAACAATGGAAATGAGACCGTGGAGACGCTTTGACTCACCAACGAGGAGAACGTGCAACAGTCGTGGCAATGTTCCTCCCATGAACAACACCACCGCGAGCAGATGATGAACGAGGGATGTTTAGAAGCTTTTTGCGCTTAATGCAAAATCGGGACGAGTGAGACTCGTGTTCAAAATATCAGGAGGAAATGATAGCAATTCACGGGTTGTCACGGCCAAGCAGTTCAAAGAATTGGGACCACCGAATTTAAGGAAAGCGGATCCGATCATGCGGCGGAAACATGGGTCAAGCAAATTACGTAAGATATTCGATGTCTTGGGATGCACGGAGGAATGAAGGTTCCATTCACCACCTTTATGTTCAGTAGCGAAGCGCATTCACGGGTGGGAGTCGTGGAAGCGTACCATCCAAACCGCCTTTCAAAGATGTCTTGGAAAACGTTTCAGAACTATTTTATGACAAATACTTTCCGAAAGTGTTCGTATATGAAGGAAGTGGAGTTCATCGATTAGAGCAAAACAACATGGCGGTGTCTCAAAGACGAGGCAAAGTTTGCAGAGTTATCCAGTTTGCACCTCATTTGGTGGAGAATGAGGAACGATTATGACGCGGATGTTTCTTAGAGGTTTGAAACCGGCAGATACGTCAAGATCTCATTTCTCATAAACTTTCTCTCTTCGGATGTTGTAAATGGTCTCAATTATTAAGCGAGATAACGAGTACGGCCAATTGAGGACCATAACCGAGGATCGTACTCGGAGATAGCGATCAATGTAATAATGATAACCAAATGGAGAAAAAACAGACGGACAAAATGGTAACCACTCTGGTGGTAATCATGGCCATGAAAATAAAAGAAGCGAGTCGAGGAGATTTTAAAAGAGGAGATTTAACAACCACTATGTGAAGGCAGCGGTCTTGGCAAAGAATGGTTCTAAGGGAGGAGAACGACCACCCGGCCATATATGCTATAAATCGCGGAAAGAGGGACATATCACCAAACCGCCCACAACAGTTCAAGGTATCCTATAATTATGGAAAGGAAAGACATATCGCTTCGAGATTATGCAGAATGCGAAACCTAGTTCGTGATGGACGGTGACTCAAAAGATCGTCCGAGAAAAGTCAAAGTCAACGATTAGGAAGAGCGTTTGTTGTGATTTGGTCAAAATACGAGGAACCCAAACGAGGTGATCACGGGTAAGCTATTTATAAATTCTTGTGAAGTTTATACCTTACTTGATACCGGTGCATACCCATTCATTTATCTCTCCCGCTTGTGCTCAACGCTTAAACTTGACTCAGGAGAAATTAGACTTTGACCTATCTGTTGAAACTCCGTTAGAGAAACTTTCATCATATCCACTCGCTTATAAATCTTGTTTGATTCAAGTTGGCACCATTACCTTACCCGTTGACCTTATCTCTTTAAAGATACTTGCTTTTGATGTGATTTTAGGGATTGATTGGTTAACTACTCATCATGCCAAAATTGATTGTTTTTCGTAAGGTTGTTAGTTTTCATATTCTAACCAACCCGTTATTTAATTCAAGCAACTAAACCATTAAAATCAATCAACGTCATATCTAATCATAAAGTTATTCGTTTATTGAAAAAGCGGATGTCAAGCTTTCTTAGCCCATGTTATGGATTTGAATAAAGACACGTCAAATTTGAATAATATTCTGTTGTTATTGACTTTTCCGACGATTTCTCAAGAACTTCCTGGCCTACCCCGTAACGTGAAGTTGAATTCTTTATTGATCTTGAACTCGTACAAAGCCCATTTTTAAACCCCATATCGAATGGCTCTATTGAACTTCAGAGTTAAAGGTCCAACTCTGAGAATTGTTGGACATCGGTTTCATCTGGCCCTAAGTACATCTCCTTGGGGTGCTCCTGTTTTATTCGTAAAGAAGAAAAGACGGGAGTATGCGACTTTTGTATTGACTATCGGGGAATTGAACCATGTCACCATCAAGAATAGGTATCCCTCACCTCGTATTGATGACTTGTTTGACCGATTCTGAGGGCACAATTCTTTCAAAAATCGATCTTCGCTCGGATATCATCACCAAGATTAGAATCGAGGATATTCCAAAGTCCGCCTTCCGAACTCAGTATGGGCATTATGAATTCTTAGTCATGTCTTTCTTTGATTGACTAATGCTCCTGCGGCTTTCATGGATATGATGAACCGAGTATTCAAGGAATATTTGGATCGATTCGTTGTTATTTTTATTGATGACATCCTCATATATTCCAAAAGTCGGAAGATCATGAGCACCATTTGAATTCGGTACTCCAAAGGCTTCGTGAAAACAAACTATATGCCAAATTGAAGAAATGCGAGTTCGGCTCGAGGAAGTAGCATTCCTTGGGCACGTGGTGTCGAAACATGGAGTATGTGTTGATCCGGTGAAGATTGAAGCAATACAAAGTTGGGAGCAACCAAGTCGGTGACCAAGTACGTAGCTTTTGGGCTTAATGGTTATTATCGAGATTCGTGGAAGGGTTTTCTCGAATCGCTACTCCATTAACTCACCTAACTCGGAAGGATACAAAATTCGTTTGGAGCGAAGAACGCGAGAAGAGTTTCCAAGAGCTTAAGAGGAGACTTATTTTAAGACTGTTCTAACAATACCATCCGGTTGGATGGATTTGTTATCTCTGACGATGCTTGAGCAAAGGGTTAGGATGTGTTCTCATGCAACGTGGGAAAGTCATAGCTTTTTATGCCTCATGACAACTTAAAGAGTATGAGAGGAATTATCCTACTCATGATATACAATTAGCGGAAATCGTTGCTGCTTAAAGATATGGAGGCACTATCTATATGGGGAGAAAGTGGAGATATATTCGGACCATAAAAGCCTTAAATATTTCTTCACTCAAAAAGAACTCAACACGCGGCAATGACGTTGGCTCGAGCTATTGAAAGACTACGACCACACTATTCAATACCATCCTCGAAAAGCGAACGTGGTAGCCGACGTTGAGTAGAAGATCATATATGAACGAAAAGTGCGATGATGTCAAGTATACGACAGAGCCAACTTTAATAGAAAAAGTTAAGGTTGCTTTCAAGCCACCCAATCCGAAATGATGCGTATGAAGAAGAAAGTACAAGAAGGAGCTATTCCTAAGCGAGAATTGATGAAGAAGGAATACTTGAGTCCACTCTAGACTTTGTGTTCTAACGACTCGATTTGAAGTACAAGATTATGATGGAGGCACACAATACACCATTTGCAATCCATCCTCGAAATACTAAAATGTATCGTGATCTTCGACATACATTTTGGTGGAACAATATGAAGAGAGAGATTGCAAAGTTTATCTCAATGTGTTTAACTTGTCAACGTGTAAAGGCGAGAGCATCCGGTACCTAAGGGTCCGTTGCAGAACCACTTGAGATTCCGAAATGGAAGTGGGAACACATTACCATGGATTTTCGTTACGGGTCTTCCTACGGTTTCTAGCATCAATGCTATTTGGGTTATTGTTGATAGATTAACTAAGTCTTTCATTTCTTGCCGACACGGAGACTTATTCACTTGAACGTCTTCACAGTATGACGTGAATGAGATGTGAGGTTGCATGGCATGCCCGTATCCATAGTTTTGGTTCGTGACCCAAGATTCACTTCAAGATTTTGGGTTAGCTTGCAAAAGCTATGGGCACGGATTTCTGATTCGATTGAAGATACCATCCTCAAAGCGGACGGACAATCGAAAAGGACTATTCAAACTCTTGAAGATTTATTAAGACTCGTGTCCTAGACTTCAAAGGCGGTTGGGATAAGTATTTACCATTGGTGGAATTCTCCTACAACAACAGCTTATCGTGCAAGTATAGGTGTGGCTCCATTTGAAGCATTATATGGGCGAAAGTGTCGCTCTCCAAAGATGTTGGGACGAGGTGGGTGAAGCAACACCGTTGGGACCCGAGTTGGTACGTATGACTACGGAAAAGATCCAAATGATTCGACAACGTATACAAACGGCACAAGATAGACAAAAGAGTTATGCGGATCTTCATCAAAAGGACGTGGAATTTAGTGTAGGGGATCATGTATTGTTGCGAGTTGCTTTCAATGGAAAGGGAGTTACAAGATTTGGGAAGAGAGGAAAGCTCAATCCACGATTTATTGGTCCATTTCAAATTCTCGACCGAGTAGGAAATGTAGCCTATAGACTCGCGTTACCTCCGAATATGTCTCGTGTTCATAATGTGTTTCATATATCTGCATTTCATAAATATGTGAAAGACCGAACCACGTTATAGAAAGTTAGAACCGGACGAGATAGCCAAGACTTAACGATGAGGAGGTACTGTCAAGATCTTGGATAGGAAGGAGCATGTCCCTACGCCAAGAAAGGTCATACCACAAGTTAAAGTTTTGTGGAGGAATCATGCTTATAGAGGAAATGACCGGGAATTGGAAACGGAAATGAAAGCGAGGTATCCTCACCTTTTCGAAACACCAGTACGCGACGCCAATTTCGAGGACGAAATTTCATAAGGAGGGAGGTTGTAAGACCCCAACTTATTATTAATGAAATTTAATTTTTCTATTTATTATTTTGAAATAGTAAGTGTTGATTTGATTAATGTGGATAGTTAGGGTAAAATACGCAAATATTTCAAAATAAGCAAGTGGTTATAAAATATTCATTGTGCTTTCGGGGAATATTCGTTTGGTCGTGGAATATTAGATCGCTTGGGAATATTAAACGACAACAAGTAGCATGACCATGTGTGGGCCCCATTACGGAAAGTGATGGATGAAGAAAACGACAAATATAAGTTGTTTAAAAATAACGCAGTAGTTATTATGCATAATAATCGTTAAAATACTCGGTGGTTAAAACACAAGAAGATACTCAGATTGCACCAATTATTGATTCTTACTCAATAATGGTTACAGTAATTATCTTATTCAAAGATTTTATTGATTTAATAATTTTGCGTTGATATTTTATATTGCTGTTGTTTCAATAATTGTCATTACACAGTATTTTTCATTATCGAAGCAATAATTCATATTATCCGAATAATAACATTATTGGCAATGTCTAGAAAGTTCGTCTAAGGAGAGAGGTTTGGTCACCTAATCATGCGCCAAGAAGTTAGAAATTTTATCGGAAAGCCCTCTTTCCAAAGGCTCGCTGGTCATTAATATTGTGATTTAGTAATATTATTTGTGAATAATTAATTATTGATTCATATGATAAGGAAAATATTGATTTTATGTGAATATAGATGGAGAAAATTTTTAATGTGACAATTGTTGAAAATTGAAATTTTATCTTTTTCTGATAAAATAATTTATTTAAATATATTATTATATTATAATAATATAATAATGGTGATATTTTTACAACGAATGTGGGATATATGAGTATACTAGGAGGAAGAGTATTTTTGTTGCAATAAATATTTAAAACATGTTAAACATGTCGGTGGACCCCATTTATTGACTGAAATTTGATTATAGCTTGTAAAATCGCCCGTTTATGGAGTTCGGTCAATTTCTGTTTGGAATTCGGAAAAACTTTCTTCCGCAAAGTTGTAGAGAATTGAATTTCCTATAAAAACTCGCGAGATTTGAATTTTCTGATAAAAGGGCTATTTATTATGAATTATTGAAGTTCCGAAGTTCCGAAATAATTAATTTTTGGGAGTTTTAGTTAATTATTTTGAGAAAAACGTTTTTTGCAACTAAGTTGGCCTCACATATGATTCAAATGGGCTGAGATCAGTTGTCTAATGGGCTAAAGAAAATGTGAAAATATATTAATATTATATTCAATTTTCTACTTTGGTGTTCTAAGCATTTTCCTATAAATAAGGTGCTTAGGTTAGAATTGAAAACACACCGTAAACCCAAGTTTCTCTCTATTCTCTCTCGATATATTGAGCGATTCTTGTGAGTATACTTTGAGTATTGTTAGGCGGTGTAAGTTCCCTTCAAAGACTATACCCCAGATTCCAAATTAGAAATCTTAATCTTTCGAGGTAAGGATGTTATTTTCTTCTCGGATGATATTATTTCTTCAATATCATTATGTTAAAATATTGGTTGGAACTTTTATCAAATTTGGAACTTTTCCATGTATCGGGGTACTTTATTCATGAGTTATTATTCACCGTTACTATTCACGAGTTACTATTCAAAGTACTATTCACGTAAGCGTGAAGATGTTTTTGGGAAATTTCTATCTTTTGGTATCGGAGTTACTATTCACGATACTCAAGACTATTCACGATATCTAAGACTATTCACCTAAAAATAAAATTTCTTCTTTTGTCCAAAATATCTATTCTCGGATACTAGCTTTGATCAGATCCATGTTTTGATCATTCTTGGATAAAAAGCAATCTTAATCCTTAGAAAGAATTGTTTAGTAGTCCTCACCATTTTGTATGGAATGAAGGTTTTAGAAAGAATTGTTTAGTAGTCCTCACCATTTTTGTAAAATAATGTATCAATAAATGTGATGAGGATTTATTTGAGTATAGATATTGTCAGAAGATAATATTTGTATTCAAACTCACGCTTTTTTTCTTGTTGTAATAATAAAGTTGTAGTTGTTTCGCACATGTATTGACAACTCGTAATGGGTGATGTATACCTATTTTGGGGCGCCACGGTTGGTATCGTAGCTTAGGATATGATCTCTGGCGGAGATCGGGGAATAGAACTAGGAGGGAGAGACGAGTAAATCCTTCGCTAGTGTGTCCTACCTAAGCTTATTTTTAGTTGGTCAAGATATAAGGATATTATGTGATATATTGATTTCTTAATTAACCCTTGTTTTATGACAAGATTTGAGAATGTCGATCGAGAATATTAACAATGGAAATGAGACCGTGGAGACGCTCTGTACTCACCAACGAGGAGAACGTGAAACAGTGGCAATGTTCCTCTGTGAACAACACCAATGAAAGCGATGATGAACGAGGGATGTTTAGAAGCTTTTGCGAGCTCATATAAAATCGCAGACGAGGAGAATCGTGTTCAAAATATGGGAGGAAATGATAGCAATTCACGGGTTGTCACAAACAAGCGATTCAAAGAATTGGGACCGCCAGAATTTAAGGAAAGCGGATCCGATCATGGCGGAAACATGGGTCAAGCAAATTACCGGGATATTCGATGTCTTGGGATAACTCGCCTATGCCAATACCGCATGCATGGTGATTTCGTTGTTATTCTATTCCTTATTATTCTCGGTTGGTTAAAATTTTGACTTCTATACTCCATGAAATTAATGGAATATCCTTCGATATTTCAAGGCTTCATCCAAAGATTTTTCATGGAAATATTCTTCCGAGTATTCTTGAATTTTACTCTACAAAGCAAAGATCATGTTGATAATTTGGACGTTATTAGTTCTGAATAACTTAATTCTTGAACTTGTTTTATTGAATTCTTATATCATTGTCATCATCCTCATATTTATATTATGTTGAAAGTCATCTATGGCTCAGTAGTATGTAGATGGACTTCGTATGATTACGATTAGAGATTATTCTTATGTAATCATGACCGTAATGTTACAAATGATGTGGTAAAAGTCCTCATTGGCCCGTGACAGTGCATTGATGGATAGTTGTTGATATGATCATGAATTATTGATGAATACACAAATATCCTTGGCCCGTAGTGCATGGAATTTGTGGTCGTGACCTCTAATGAATATCTCTTGGCCGTAAAAGGGGATGATGTGGATTATTTATTAATTTCGAGTCTCAGCGATAAAAGTGATGAAAAACCTTTTAAATCATAAAAGATAGTAGATTCTATTCTCTACTTGACTCTTTTAATGGATTGCTTGATCCGCTGCAGTTAAACTTGATGTCTATTATATTTTATCAGTTTAACATTGTTGGAGACTAATGATAATTTATTCTGCATTATCTTAGTCATAATATTTTTCTTACTGGGCTAGTTGAGCTCACCCTTTCTTTCACATTCTTCGGGAAATGAGAACATAGCGAGGGACTAATCGGGGAACGGAGTGATTTGGCCCAGAGGATAGTATTAGTAGTCCTCACTATTCTGTGAAATAATGTGTTAATAATTGTAATGAGGACTCCTTTTGAGTTTGTATAATCTCTAGTAGACAATAATTGTATTCAAACTCATAGTTATGTTTTGTCGATATTATATACTGCATAAAGTTGTATTAAGTAAGTTGTATTTGAATTTTTGTACCATGTATCTGACGACCCAAGATGGGTGATATATACCTAATTTTGGGGGCGTCACATCTATAGCGACACTTTTGTTGTAAAAATAAAAAAAAGTGTTGTGAATTTAACAATTACCTAAATTATTTGTATTATAATCTTTTCATCAATTGTAACTGTTTACAATTTCAATATATTTTAAGTTGTGGCTCAATTTTATTTTATTTTTTTATTAAAAAAAAACATCAAAGAGGAAATAATATAGAATATGAAAATAGTAGTGTGAGCTCGAATCTGATGAGAAATGGAAGAGGAAGCTTGGTAAGAAATTCTAGCAAGCCAGCTAGGTAGAAAAACCATGGAAATGAATTAAAGGACATTCAATTATTAGAAAATGGCAGGGAAGGTTCTCCTCTAATCAGTCCGTACGTATATTACTTTAGACTTTTCTAACTTAGAAGGATCAATTATTTAAGCAAACGATATATATATATATATATATATATATATATATATATATATAATTTGAATATTGTTTTGAGTCCGAGACCAAGACCAGAAAAACTGAGATTGGATTGTGGAATAAAAACTTCGTTTATTCTGATTGTATCAGCATGTAATTTCAGAAATGGATAAATTCAAAATAGTTTTTGATATTTACACGTGTAGAGTTCATTTTTTAATTAAATTATGGTTAAAAATATGGGTTTTACGGGTAAAAATATTAAAAACTCTAGCGTGTAGAAATATCAACTCCCGTATATTCGTTATAATTCTCCTATAATTAATAATTTGTTAAATATAACAAAAAATATAACTTCTACCTTCACCTATTATCTTATTATTGTAAGAATTATAACTCCATGAAAACAGTTTGATAACCCATCAATCAATACAAGTGGTGGTGATCAAATTAGTAATAAATTGGTTTAGGATACTTAAAGAGGAAAGTAAACCAGAAGTTTTGTTTTCTTCCTTTCCTTAAACTTTTCACATGGATTACAAGTTTCTGATTTCACTGATTGTTATTGACAAGTTGCCAGTTATCGTTTTGGTTGTTATTTAAACTTTGAGAATTTTACTTAATCAAACATGTACCACTTACAGAAGAGTTGGTGTTTAGAGCATGTATGACACCTTTGCTTCTCTGTGGAGGAATTAAAAGGTACACTACTACGTTTCTCTGTCATGTTTTCTTCAGTTTAGGTAAGTTGTAAGGTTCATTTGACTTTGTTACACTGCTACGTTTCAGTTTAGGTATTTTGTTACATTTGACTTTGGTCTAGGTGATTCTTCATAGTTGCCATATAAGGAAACAAGTAAGAGAAAGTTGAAACAAAATTTCTATTTTGTTTTTTTTACCTCAATGTATTGTTTTGTTACATGTTAATGCATTTTTGAGAAAGGTAAAAATTTAAAATTTCAAAAACTACAACAAACCAGCAAAGTCCATAACAAAGAAAATGTTATCTCTAGACTCTGTATCCTATGTTGACAATCCCATTCAACCTAATCTTGAGGTTTGATGGGGTTGGTGTGACGCCCCCAAAATAGGTATACATCACCCATTATGGGTTGTCAATACATGGTACAGAAACAACTACAACTTTATTATTACAACAGTAAAACTGTGAGTTTGAATACAAATATTATCTTCTAGACAATATCTATACTCAAATAAATCCTCATCACATTTATTGATACATTATTTTACAAAAAATAGTGAGGACTACTAAACAACTCTCTAGAACCTTCATTCCATACCCGACTTGTACTCGCTTATATTCTCGCCTCCCGAGAAGAAAAATGGAACAAAAGGAAAAGGGTGAGCTCAACTAGCCCAAAAAAGAATATTATGACTAAGATAATATACAACAAATTATCATTAGTCTTCAACAGGAAAAATCTAATAGAATACAATAGACAACAAGTTTTTAAATCAATATTCTAATGAAAATAATAATTCATTAGAAGAGTTAAGTTAAGAGAATGCAAACTACTATCTTCTATGTATGAATTTAAAAGTTCATCGCTCATCTTTTATCCTCGTAGCATCAATCAATATACATCCGAATCAAATATTCATCTTTGCACTATGTGCCAAAGATATTCATCAATTGGTCATGTTCATCTAAACACTGCTCATCTTTGCACTCACGGCCAAAGATATTCATCGAAATCATTCATCTTTGCACTATGTGCCAAAGATATTCAATAATATCATCATTTAAAACCGAGGATGATGAAAAAATATTTTAAAGAAATGAATCAAGTGAAACAAAATGACAAGGATTAAGGATTAAGGATTCAGACTTTTGTTTTATCCATGTCCAAAATACCTCAAAAATAATCATAGTGGTGTAAAATTCAAGAATGATCAAAACATGGATACAATCAAAGCTAGTATCCACAATAGATATTTTAGATTTAAAAGGAAAATTTTATTTTTCGATGAATAGTGCCAGATTCGTAAATAAGATCAGATACGTGAATAAGGTCGTATACGTGAATAGTAACTCCAACACCAAAAGTTCCAAATTTGATAAAAACATCGATCAATATTTCAAAGATAATGATATTGAAGAAATAATATTATTACTTAAAAATAATAATATCCCTTACCTCGAAAGATCAAGATTTTAAATTAAACACCGGATATAAAGCATGACTGAACTTGAACTTGATATAGCAATACTCAAAGTATACTCAAAATACTCACAAGAATACGCCGATAATATAGAGAGAAAACTTCAGTTTTTCGTGTGATTTTCAATTCTAACCCAAGCACCCTATTTATAAGAAATTGCTAGAACACCAAAGCGAGAAAATTTAATATAATATTAATATATAAATAAATTTTTTACGCCAAGACTTTGAATCCTCTAGCTTCAGCACTTTGCACATGTTTCATGAGGCCCACAAGTGTAAAAAACGTTTTTTCTATTTTAAATATTTTAAACTTCCAAAAATCAATTATTTTGAGCTTCAAAACTTCAATAATTCATAATAAATAGCCCTTTTATCGAAAAATTTGAATCTCATGTGTTTTTATAGGAAATTCAATTTCTACAACTTTACGTAAGAAAGTTTTTCCAATTCCAAATGTAAATTGACCGAAATCCACAAACCAAGCGATTTTATGTTTATAATCAAATTTCAAATCAATAAATGGGGTCCAATGACATGTTTAACATGTTTTAAACATTTATTGCAACAAAAATACTCTTCCTCCTCAGATACTCATATATCCCACATTCGTTGTAAAAATATCACCATTATTATATTATTAAAATATAATAATATATTTAAATGAATTATTTTATCGAGGAAAAAGATAAAATTTCAATTTTCAACAATTGTCGCATTAAAAATTTTCTCATCTATATCCACATAAAATCAATATTTTCTCATCATATGAATCAATAATTAATTATTCACAAATAATATTATGTAATCACAATATCGACAATCGTGCCGTTTCTCAAGAAAGAGGGGCTTTCCAATAAGAATTTCTCCTCATCTACAAGCGCAATTAGGTGACCAAACCTCTCCTTAGATGTAACTTTCTAGACATTGCCAATAATGTTATCTAATAATATTATTTAGATAATATGAATTATTGCTTCGATAATGAAAAATACCGCAGTAATGACAATTATCAAACAACAAAGAATATAAAATATCAACGCAAAGAATTATTAAATCAATAAAATAATCGAACAAGAATTATCGTAACCATTATTGAGTAGGCCTTCTTACGTAAGAATCAATAATTGGTGCAATACCGCCGTGCTATCGTGTGTTTTAACCAACCGAAAGTATTTTAACAAAGATTAATCAGAATAACTAATCGTTATTTTTAAACAACTTATATTTGTCGCTTTCTTCATCCAATCGCTTTCCATTATGGGGCCCACAAAAGATGCATTGTCAGCATTTAATATTCCCCGACAAAGAAGAATATTCCACGACCAAACGAATATTCCCCGACAACAATGAATATTTTATAATCACTTGCTTATTTTGAAATATTTGCGTATTTTACCCCTAACTATCCACATTAATCAAATCAACCCTTACTATTTCAAAATAATAAATAGAGAAAATTAAATTTCATTAATAATAAGTTGGGGTCTTACAACCTCCCTTCCTTATGAAATTTCGTCCTCGAAATCGACGACGACGCATTCGGTGTGTTTCAAAAGGTGAGGATACCTCGCTTTCATTTCCGCTTTCCAATTCCCTGTGTCATTTCTCTATAGCATGATTCCTCCACGTAACTTTAACTTGTGGTATGACCTTTCATGCGTAGGACATGCTCCTTCCTATCCAAGATCTTGACAGTACCTCCTCATACATTAAGTCTTGGCTATCTCGTCCGGTTCTAACTCTATAACGTGGTTCGGGTCTTTCACATATTTTTTAAGCATGATATGTGAAACACATTATGAACACTTCTAGACATACTCGGAGGTAACGCAAGTCTATAGGCTACATTTCCTACTCTGGCCAAGAATTTGAAAGGGACCAATAAATCGTGGATCGAGTTTTCCTTTCTTCCCAAATCTTGTAACTCCTTCCATGGAGCAACTCGCAACAATACATGATCCCCTATACTAAATTCCACGTCCTTTCGATGAAGATCCGCATAACTCTTTTGTTGATCTTGTGCCGGTTTTGTATACGTTGTCGAATCATTTGGATCTTTTTTCAGAGTCATACGCATTTAACTCCGGGTCCCAACAATGATGCTTCACCCACCTCATCCCAACATATTGGAGAACGACATTTTCGGCCCATATAATGCTTCGAATGGAGCCACACCTATACTTGCCTCGATAACTGTTGTTGTAGGAGAATTCCACCAATGGTAAATACTTATCCTAACCGCCTTGAAGTCTAGGACACGTAGTCTTAATAGATCTTCAAGAGTTTGAATAGTCCTCTCGATTGTCCGTCCGCTTGGGGATGGTATGTCAACTAAATCGCAAATCCGTGTCCATAGCTTTTTGCAAGCTAACACAAAATCTTGAAGTGAATCTTGGGTCACGATTCAAAACTATGGATCTTGGCATGCCATGCAACCTCACAATCTCATTCACGCATATACTAGCAAGATGTTCAAGGAATAAGTCTCCGTGACGGCAAGAAATGAAAGCAGACTTGGTTAATCTATCAACAATAACCCAAATAGCATTGATGCCTTCGAGAAACCGTAGGAAGACCCGTGAACGAAATCTATGGTAATGTGTTCCCACTTCCATTTCGGAATCTCAAGTGGTTGCAACGAACCCTTAGGTACTAGATGCTCCGCCTTTACACGTTGGCAAGTTAAACACATCGAGATAAACTTTGCAATCTCTCTTCATATTGTTCCACCAAAATGTATGTCGAAAATCACGATACATTTTAGTACTTCCAGATGGATTGCAAATGGTGTATGTGTGCCTCCATCATAATCTTGTACTTCAAATCGTAGTCGTTAGGAACACAAAGTCTAGAGTGGACTCAATTATTCCTTCTTCATCAATTCTCGCTCCTAATAGCTCCTTCTTGTACTTTCTTCTTCATACGATCACCTCCGGCCTTGGCTCGAGTAACCTTAACTTTTTCTATTAAAGTTGGCTCTGTCGCAGATACTTGACATCATCACACTCGTTCCTCAAGATATGATCTTCTACTCAACGCGTCACACTACCACGCTCGCTTTTCCAGGATGGTATTGAATAGTGTGGTCGTAGTCTTTCAATAGCTCGAGCCAAACGTCACGCCAGATGTTGAGTTCTTTTTGAGTGAAGAAATATTTAAGGCTTTTATGGTCCGAATATATCTCCACTTTCTCCCCATATAGATAGTGCCTCCATATTTTTAGCGCTTGAAAACGATTGCCGCTAACTCTAGATCATGAGTAGGATAATTCCTCCCATACTCTTTAAGTTGTCGCAGGCATAAAGGCTATGACTTTCCCCCACGTTGCATGAGAACACATCCTAACCCTTTCCTCAAGCATCATCAGAGATAACAAATCCATCCGAACCAGATGGTATTGTTAGAACAGGTGCCGAAATAAGTCTCCTCTTAAGCTCTTGGAAACTCTTCTCGTATTCTTCGCTCCAAACGAATTTTGTATCCTTTCGAGTTAAATTTGAGTTAATGGAGTAGCGATTTGAGAAAACCTTCCACGAATCTCCGATAATAACCAAATTTAAGCCCAAAAAGCTACGACTTCACCACCAACTTCGATTGCTCCCTAACTTTCAGATTGCTTCAATCTTCACGGATCAACAGATACTCCATGTTTCGACACTGACGTGCTCAAGAAATGCTACTTCCTCGCCGTAACTCGATTTCTTCAATTTGGCATATAGTTTGTTTTCACGAAGCCTTTGAGTACCGACTTAAATGGTGCTCATGATCTTCAAGACTTTTGGAATATATGAGGATGTCATCAATAAAATAACAACGAATCGATCCAAATATTCCTTGAATACTCGGTTCATCATATCCATGAAAGTCGTTAGGAGCATTAGTCGATCCAAAGACATGACTAAGAATTCATAATGCCCGCATCGAAGTTCTAAAGGCGTCTTTGAATATCCTCGATTCTAATCTTCATTGATGATATCCGTAATCTAAGATCGATCTTTGAAAAAATTGTGCCTTGAATCGGTCAAACAGTCATCAATACGAGGTAGAGGATACCTATTCTTGATGGTGACATGGTTCAATTCCCGATAGTCAATACAAAGTCGATACTCCCATTTTTCTTCTTTACAAATAAAACAGAGCACCCCAAGGAGATGTACTAGACTAATGAAATCGATGTCCAATAATTCATGTAGTTGGACCTTTAACTCACGAAGTTCAATAGAGCCATTCGATATGGGGTTTTAGAAATGGGCTTGTACTCAGTTCAAGATCAAGAAAGAATTCAACTTCACGCTCGGGGTAGACGGGAAGTTCTTCAGAAATACGTCAGAAAGTCAATAACAACAGAATATTATTCAAATTTGACGGTCTTTATTCAAATCTATAACATGGGCTAAGAAAGCTTGACATCCGCTTTTCAATAAACGAATAGCTTTTATGATTAGATATGACGCTTATTGATTTTAATGGTTTAGTTGCTTGAATTGCATAACAAAGTTGTTTAGGAATATGAAAGCTAACAACCTTACGAAAACAATCAATTTTGGCATGATGTGTAGTTAACCAATCAATCCCTAAAATCACATCAAAAGCAAGTATCTTTAAAGAGATAAGGTCAACAGTAAGGTGATGGTGCCAACTTGAATCAAACAAGATTTATAAAAAGTGGATGTGATGAAAGTTTTCCTAACGGAGTTTCCACAGATAGTCAAAGTCTAATTTCTCCTGAGTCAAGTTTAAACGCTGAGCACAAGCATAGAGAGAGATAAATGAATGAGTAAAGACCCAGATCAAGTAAGGTATAAACTTCGCAAGAATTTATAAATAGCTTACCCGTGATCACCTCATTTGGGTTCCTCGATTTTGACCAACCACAACAAACTCTCTTCTCGAACCATTGACTTTGACTTTTTTCTCGGGACGATTTTTTTGAGTCACCGCCCTCACTGAAGTAGGTTTCGCCACAAGACAATCTCGAGCGATATGTCCTTCCTTTCCATAATTATAGCATACCTTGAGCTGTTGTGGACAGTTTGACCGATATGTCCTCTTCCCGCATTTATAAGATATGACCGTGGTCGTTCTCCTCCCTTAGAACCGCTTGTCACGCCAAGACCGTCGCCTTCACATGGTCGTTGTTAAATCTCCTCTTTTAAAATCTCCTTTCGACTCGCTTCTTCTATTTTCATGGCTATGATTACCACCAGAGTGGTTACCATTTTTGTCCGTCTTTTTCTTTCTCCGCCGGTTACCGTTGTTTTGTTGACTACCATCTCCAAAGATGATCCTCGGTTGTGGTCCCTCAGTTGACCGCAGACTCATTATCTCGCTCTAATAATTGAGCCCTGTTTACAACATCCGAATAGAGAGAAAATTTATGAGAATGAGATATCGACGACGCCGGTTTCAAACCTCTAAGAAACATCCGCCATATCGCTCCTCATTTCCACCAAATGAGGTGTAAACTCGATAACTCGCAAACTTTGCCTCGTAGTGAGACACCGCCATGTTGTTTCCGCCTAGTCTAATATACTCCACTTCCTTCATACGACGAACACTTTCAGAAAGTATTTGTCATTAAATAGTTTCAAACGCCTCACAAGACACGCCGAAAAGCGGTGGGATGGGTACGCTTCACGCACTCCCACCAGTAGCCTACCTCGCCACATACGGAACATAAAGGTGGCGAATAGAACCTTCGTTTCTCCCGCATCCCAAGACATCGAATATCTTGGTAATTTGCTTGACCCATGTTTCCGCCATGATCGGATCCGCTTTCCTTAAATTTCGTGGTCCTAACTCTTTCGAATCGCTTTGTCGTGGACAACCCGTGAATTGCTATCATTTCCTCCTCAGATTTTGAACACGAGTCTCCTCATCTCGATTTTTGCATGAATCGCAAAAAGCTTCTAAACATCCCCTCGCTCATCATCTCGCTTCAATGGTGTTGTTCACAGGAGGAACATTATCCAACTGTTGTACGCTCTCCTCGTTGGTGAGTACAAAGCGCTCCACGGCCTCATTTCCATTGTTAATATTCTCAATCGACATTCTCAAATACCGCCATAAAACAAGGGTTAATTAAGGAAATCAATATATCACATAATATCCCTATATATCGACCAACTAACAAATAAGCTTAGTAGACACACTAGCAAGGATTTACTTGTCTTTCCCTCCTAGTTCTATTCCCCGATCTCCGCCAGAGATCATATCCTAAGCTCGATACCAACCGTGACGCCCCCAAAATAGGTATACATCACCCATTCGAGTTGTCAATACATGGCATGTAAACAACTACAACTTTATTATTACAACAAGAAATCGTGAGTTTGAATACAAATATTATCTTCAGATAATATCTATACTCAAATAAATCCTCATCACATTTATTGATACATTATTTTACAAAATGGTGAGGACTACTAAACAATTCTTTCTAAAACCTTCATTCCATACCCCGACTGCGATACTCGCTTATATTCTCGCCTCCCGAGAAGAAAAATGGAACAAAAAGGAAAAGGGTGAGCTCAACTAGCCCAAGAAGAATATTATGACTAAGATAATGTACAACAAATTATCGTTAGTCTTCAACAGGAAAATCTAATAGAATACAATAGACAACAAGTTTTTAAATCAATATTCGCAATGAAATAATAATTCATTAGAAGAGTTAAGTAGAGAATGCAAACTACTATCTTCTATGTATGAATTTAAAAGTTCATCGTCTCATCTTTTTATCCTCGTAGCATCAATCAATATACATCCGGAATCAAATATTCATCTTTGCACTATGTGCCAAAGATATTCATCGATTAGTCATGTTCATCTAAACACTGCTCATCTTTGCACCACGGCCAAAGATATTCATCAGAAATCATTCATCTTTGCACTACAAGCCAAAGATATTCAATAATATCATCATTTAAGACTGAGGATGATGAAAAATATTTTTAAAGAAACGAATCAAGTGAAACAAAATGACAAGGATTAAGGATTAAGGATTCGTACTTTGTTTTATCCATGTCCAAAAATACCTCAAAAATAATCATAGTGGTTTAAAATTCAAGAATGATCAAAACATGGATACAATCAAAGCTAGTATCCACAATAGATATTTTAGATTTAAAAGGAAAATTTTATTTTTCGATGAATAGTGCCAGATTCGTGAATAAGATCAGACACGTGAATAGTGCAAAGTATCACGTGAATAAGTAATCTCGACACCAAAAGTTCCAAATTTGATAAAAGATTCAGATCAATATTTTAGCATAATGATATCAAGAAAGATCAAGATTTTAAATTTGAAACAGGATATAAAGCTATGACTTGAACTTCAGCACCGTATAGCAATACTCAAAGTATACTCAAAATACTCACAAGAATACGCCGATAATATGAGAGAGAGAAAACTTCATTTCGGTGTGATTTTCAATTCTAACCTAAACACCCTATTTATAGGAAATTGCTTAGAACACCAAAAAAGCAGTAAAATTTAATATAATATTAATATATAAATAAATTTTCTTACGCCCACTTTGAATCCTCTAGCTTCAGCACTTTACACATGTTTCATGAGGCCCACAAGTGTAAAAAACGTTTTTCCTATTTTAAATATTTTAAACTTCCAAAATCAATTATTTTGAACTCCGAACTTCAATAATTCACAATAAATAGCCCTTTGTCAGGAAAATTCAAACTCATGCGCATTTTTATAGGAAATTCAATTTCTACAACTTTGCAGTAAGAAAGTTTTTCAAATTCCAAACAAAAATTGACCGAACTCCACAAACCAAGCGATTTTTACTGTGCTATAATCAAATTTCAATCAATAAATGGGGTCCAACCGACATGTTTAACATGTTTTAAACATTTATTGCAACAAAAATACTCTTCTTCCTCAGTATACTTATATATCCCATATTCGTTGTAAAAATATCACCATTATTATATTATTAAAATAATATATTTAAATGAATTATTTTATCGTAAAAAGATAAAATATTAATTTTCAACAATTGTCATTTTAAAATTTTCTCCATCTATATCCACATAAAATCAATATTTTCCTCATCATATAAATCAATAATTAATTATTCACAAATAATATTACGTAATCACGATCTCGACAACCAGCATAGTTCTCCTGGAAAGAGGGCTTTCCAATAAGAATTTCCTCCTTACTTTGCAGCAATTAGGTGACCAAACCTCTCCTTGTATGAACTTTCTAGACATTGCCAATAATGTTATCTAATAATATTATTCAGATAATATGAATTATCGCTTCGATAATGAAAAAATAATGTAGTATAATGACAATTATTGAAACAACAAGAATATAAAATATCAACGCATGACAATTATTAAATCAATAAAATCTGAACAATTAATTATCGTAACCATTATTGAAGTAAAGTGCCTTTCACGTAAGAATCAATAATTGGTGCAATACCGTGTCTTCTTGTGTTTTAACCACCGAGTATTTTACTAAAGATAATGATAACAACTACAACTGTTATTTTTAAACAACTTATATTTGTCGCTTTCTTCATCCAATCGCTTTCAGTTATGGGGCCCATAAAAGGCTGTCGTCGACGAATATTTCCGACAAAGAAGAATATTCCACGACAAACGAATATTCCCAAACAACAATGAATATTTTATAATCACTTGCTTATTTTGAAATATTTGCGTATTTTACCCCTAACTATCCACATCAATCAAATCAACCCTTACTATTTCAAAATAATAAATAGAGAAAATTAAATTTCATTAATAATAAGTTGGGGTCTTACATTATATAATATTCATTGTTGTCTGGGAATATTCGTTTGGTCGTGGAATATTCTCTCTGCTCGGGAATATTCATTTACGACAATGTGCCTACTATTTGTGGGCCCAATAACTAATAACCGTCGGATGAAAAAACGACAAAGTTTGAGTTTTTATAAATAAACAGAAGTTGTTACTGCTAACAACGCTGATTGAATACCCGATGGTTAAATATCTGATAATACGTAATTGCATAAAGAAGATATTACTGCAGTATTACAAGATTGTTGAATTATCGATTCTTACGTAAGAAGACACTACTCAATAATGGTTACAGTAATTCATTGCTCAATATTTTATTTTATTGATTCAATAATTACTGCTTTGATATTTTATATTATTATTGTTCAATAATTGTCATCGCACAAGATCTCCATTATCGGATCAATAATTCATATTTTTTGAATAATATTATTAGATAGCATTATTGGCAATGTCTAGAAAGTTCTCACAAGGAGAGATTTGGTCACCTAATCATGGCGCCAAGAAGTGAGAAATCCTTATCGAAAGCCCCCCTCTTCTGGGAACTACTTGGTCATTATAATTGTGGATTCTCGTAATATTATTTGTGAATAATTAATTATTGATTTATATGATAAGAAATATTTATTTGATGTGGATATAAATGATGGATTTATTTATGTGGTTATAAATGAAGGAATTAATGTTGAGGTATTTTATCAAGATTTTGTTCGGATTGGAGGTATTAAAAGATCAAGCTCTGTTCTTACAACTCTATTGTGTGAGTTATAATTTTTAATCCGACCGTTGGATCATTTTGATTTTTTGATATGTTATACATATATACGTTGAGTATATGTTCACAAATTTTGAACCGTTAAAAATGAACGAATAATTTGATATGAATTTTAAGAGGTGACTGATTTGGAAATTAGGTTTATAAATAATTTTGGTGGAAAATTCTAGAAATGGGTGGGGCCCACTTTTAGTTGTTAGGGAAGATGGCTGATTTTTGGTGGGTGGAATAGTAGCAGGTAAAGCCATCAGGTAGCAGGTCAAGTCTGCTTCGGTGTGCTAACATTTTCCTATAAATAGAGGGCTAAGTTAGAATTGAAAATCACACCAGAATTCATAAGTTTTCTCTCTTTTTCTCTCTAGATTATTGAGTGTATTTTGTGAGTATTTAGATACTTGGTGAGTTGATATTCATCAGTGCAAGTTTCATTCATCGTCATATCCGATATCCAATGTAAGTGTCGCTTTTTGAGGTAAGTGGATTTAAAGGTTATTATATTTTTTCAGTTCACTTTTTTCTCGACCTTCAAAAATTTTAGAAAAATTTGAAATGATATGTTGATGAGTTTTATTGATTGTGTCCAAAATGGTGATTTTGGATGTATATATTAAGAGTTATGAATTTTATGAGAAAAGATTATTTTAAAAGTAACGCCTTATAACTCCTTATGGTTAACTCCAAAATTGATAAAAATTTATTATGAGTACATCTATATAATATCATGTACTGTGAAATTCAAATTTTTGGATAAAAGTACAATTTATGATAAATGTCTAAATATTCTATAGCTTTTAGCCATATAAAAATAGTAAATAAATTTTAAAAATTCTAAGAAAAATATATGTTCAATATGGGACTATATTCGCTAAATTCGTAAAAGAAATATTTTTGGAACTGATTTGGTATTTTTATGAAAATGGACTAGTTATGAATAAATGAGTTAAATATGTTATGTGAAAGAAGAAAATTGGAAAATATGATTTTATGGCTTGAGAATCATATATGTGGTATATGCAGATTTTTGATGAGGGTTTTGGTTATTGGTGATGAAACCTTATAAGTTTGGCATTTTATGATGATTAAATGCATTATTTAGTAAAGTGTAAACAGATTCAAATAAATTGTTTATAAGTTTAAGAAATGTTATTCTTTCAATATCATTATACCAAAAAATTGGTATGGATTTTATTGTGGAATTTCTACCTTTTTGTGTCGTGGTTACTATTCATGAGTTCTTATTCATGAAAGTTACTATTCACGAAGTTACTATTCACGGTACTATTCACTATAAAATTGGTTTTTTCTAACCAAATTATAGTTGATTTATGAATATTACTCCTGGAGATTAAAACTATATATTGATTATATTAATTTTATTATCATATATAATATTTTTATAACCCTGATGTTGAAATTCTCTTTCACTGGAGTGTAAAGATGAGTAGATTATTGGTATGATCATGACTAGGGTTCTCTTTCGCCAAGAAGTGAAAAGTTGAATTATGATGGTATGATCATAACCATTAAATTTATAATTGAATATCTTTAGCTTAAGTGCAAAGGTGAATTGATCAACATGGTTATAATTATTGTTTATATAAATTCGAAATGATTATATATTTCTTTCGAGATATTAATATCTTTGGCCCAGTAGTGCAAAGATGAATTGTTGATGAATATCTTTGGCAAGAAGAGTGCAAAGATGAAGCGGTTAATGAATATCTTTCGCCCCGTAGTGCAAAGATGACTCGTTGATTGAATATCTTCGGCCCGATTAGTGCGAAGATGAATCGTGGATGAATATCTTTGCCCGTAGTGCAAAAGATGAATTTATTAGTATGATTATGAACAGAACTCGTGATTTGGTATAACCATGATCTTTGATGTTTCGTAAAGACATGTGATGAAAATTATATTCGGCCCTGGAAATTTAAAAGGAATTTAGAATCACAATTATGATCATGAGATATTCATATAATTGTGGAAATGAACTGTTGATTGATGTTACAGGGATAAAACATTATTGGTGAACTTTTAACATGGAGAAGATAATAGACTGTATTGTCTATTTGACTCTTCTAATGGATTGCTTGTTCCGCTGCAACTATGGTTGAAATTTTTATCATCTACCATATGTTCTAAATCTCTGATTTGTTATTGATGAAGGCTATTGATAATTTAATTATCTTTAATCATGATATTCTTTACTGAGCTAGTTGTGCTCACCCTTTTGCTTCACAATTTCTTTCTGGTAATAAAAATGTAGGGTTTGAAGCGAGGGTAACAAGGAATAGTAATCTATGGCCTCTAGTTGTGGAGTTCTCCCTAAACAAAGATAGACAAGTGTGTTGTATACATCTTTTAGTAGTTATATTTGGTGAATCATATGGAGAAAGCGAACCCAACGTTGGAAGGGTGTTTTGCCACTATCATACAAGATGTCTAATGACATACAACCTCGTGTCATCATAAGATGTGGTTGTGCTCATTCACTCATTCGAGTATATTTACGAGCACTACCTATATAATCTTGGTGTTTGTTTAAAGTATAATTCTCAATTTGAGAGACAGTGGAGATAATGATTAGTCAAGAGAAGACTCACCATCGGGAAGAATATGATAGTAATCTTCTCGCTTTTCTTTGGGGTCTATTGGGTCAACCAAGGATAATTTCGTGGCCATATGATATCTATCATAACCTAAAAGCATGGCCTCCCATATACGAAGGTTTTCTTGAGCACTTCCCAAAAATTCTAATTTCTAAAACAGGTTTGTGACTATACCTTTATGTAAGGTGTCATTATGACGCTTTATCCACGATTGGGACATGAGTCACGGTTGGTATATATTTGTATCCAAACTAACGAAAGATATGTGTTGTTGTATTTTGTACGACAATTGTTGTAATAAAGTTGTAGTTATTTTTCTGCATACTACGATTGGCGACTCGTAATGGGTTGGACGGAATGGATCTATTTTGGGGTAAATCACACGGTTGGTATCGAGCTATAAGTAAAGAGCCCCGAGCCTCTCATTGGCGACTTCCTCATGTGGGATGCAATCAAGCCAAACTCTCCGTAGGGACGCTGCTCATGGCAGTGTAAAACCGACAGTACCACCGTGAGGTGTTATCCAAGGTTGGGATGAGAGTCGCAGTTGGTATCGAGCTTTAGGATATGGTCTCTAGCGGAGATCGGGAATAGAACTAGGAGGGAGAGATGAGTAAATCCTTCGCTAGTGTGTCCTATCTAAGCTTAATTGTTGGTCAGTCATAATATCGGGATATTATGTGATATGTTAATTTGTTTAATTAACCCTTGTTTTGGAAGCTGTATTCTAGAATGATATCTGAAATAAAGGAGATGAGCAATGGAGAAATCACGATGACAGGGAAGATGGAATCTGAAATGAAAGCAAGGTATTCTCAACTCTTTGAAATACCAGGTACGTAAATTTTGAGGACGAAATTTCATAAGGAGGGGAGATTGTAAGACCCCGAATTTTATGAAATAAAAGTATTCAATTTTTCTATTTAGTAAATAGTTAAATTGATAAAAGGTTAAAGTTAAGGGTGATATATGAGTTTTTTCAAAATAAACAAGTGGTTATATAATATTCATTGTTGTCAAGGAATATTCGTTTGGTCGTGGAATATTCTTTTCGTTTGGGAATATTAAATGCATTTACCTGCCAGCAAATATTGTGGGCCCTATAACTAATAAATAATTTCGGATGAAAAAAATGACAAAGTTTGAGTTTTTATAAATAATTGGCAGAAGTTGTTACTCATTAACATCGTTGGAATACCCGTTGGTTAAAATACGATGAATACGCGTGATCGCACAAGAGAATTACCAGAGATACACAAGATTGTTGAATTATTGATTTTTCCGTAAGAAGGCACTTCTCAATAATGGTTACAAAGAATTATCGCTCAATATTTTATTTCATCGATTCAATAAATTGCGTTGATATTTTATATTATTATTGTTCAATAATTGTCACCGCATAAAGATCTCCATTATCGGATCAATAATTCATATTTTTTGAATAATATTATTAGATAAAGATTATTTGCAATATCTAGAAAGTTCTATCAAGGAGAGGTTTGGTCACCTAATTAAGGCCAAGAAGAGAGAAATCCTTATCTGAAGCCCCTCTCTCCGGAACTACCGGTCATCATAATTGTGATTATGTAATATTATTTGTGAATAATTAATTATTGATTTATATTGTGACGCCCCAAAATAGGTATACATCACCCATTCTCGAGTTGTCAATACATGGTACGTAAACAACTACAACTTTATTATTACAACAAGAAACTGTGAGTTTGAATACAAATATTATCTTCTGCATAATATCTATACTCAAATAAATCCTCATCACATTTATTGATACATTATTTTACAAAAATGGTGAGGACTACTAAACAATTCTTTCTAAAACCTTCATTCCATACCCCGACTGCATTTTCGCTTATATTCTCGCCTCCCGAGAAGAAAAATGGAACAAAAAGGAAAAGGGTGAGCTCAACTAGCCCAAGAAAGAATATTATGACTAAGATAATATACAACAAATTACCATTAGTCTTCAACAGGAAAAATCTAATAGAATACAATGTATAACAAATTTTAAATCAATATTCAGCAATGAAATAATAATTCATTAGAAGAGTTAAGTAGAGAATGCAAACTACTATCTTCTATGTATGAATTTAAAAGTTCATCGCTCATCTTTTATCCCCGTAACATCAATCAATATACATCCGAATCAAATATTCATCTTTGCACTACTGTGCCAAAGATATTCATCGATTGGTCATGTTCATCTAAACACTGTTCATCTTTGCACTACTACCAAAGATATTCATCGAAATCATTCATTTGCACTACGGGCCAAAGATATTCAATAATATCATCATTTAAGACCGAGGATGATGAAAATATTTTTAAAGAAACGAATCCAAGTGAAACAAAATGACAAGGATTAAGGATTAAGGATTCAGTACTTTGTTTTATCCATGTTTAAAAATACCTCAAAAATAATCATAGTGGTGTAAAATTCAAGAATGATCAAAACATGGATACAATCAAAGCTAGTATCCGTAATAGATATTTTGGACAAAAAGAAGAAATTTTATTTTTTTGGTGAATAGTGCAGATACACGTGAATAGTAACTCCAACACCAAAAGATAGAAATTTCCCAAAAACATCTTCACGCTTCATTAATAAGTACTTCGTGAATAAGAACTCGCTGAATAGTTCTTTCGTGAATAAGAACTCATGAATAGTAACCCGTGAATAAGAACTTCGTGAATAGTAACCCCGATATGGAAAAGTTCCAAATTTGATAAAAAGTTCCAACCAATATTTCAAAGATAATGATATTGAAGAAATAATATCATCCGAGAAGAAAATAACATCCCTTACTCGAAAAGATTAAAGACTTCTAAATTTGGAATAGGATATATAGTCTTTCAAGGAACTTGCACCATCTAACAATACTCAAAGTATACTCACAAGAATACGCTCAATATATCGAGAGAGAAATAGAGAGAAACTTGAGTTTTGGGTGTGTTTTTCAATTCTAACCCAAGACCCTATTTATAGGAAAACGCTTAACACCAAAAGTAGAAAATTGAATATAATATTAATATATTTTTCACATTTTCTTTAGCCCACCTTAGACAACTGATCTCAGCCCATTTGAATCACATGTGAGGCCAACTTAGTTGCAAAAAACGTTTTTCTCAAAATAATTAACTAAAACTCCCAAAAATTAATTATTTCAGAACTTCGGAACTTCAATAATTCATAATAAATAGCCCTTTTATCAGAAAATTCAAATCTCTTGAGTTTTATAGGAAATTCAATTCTCTACAACTTTGCAGAAGAAAGTTTTTCCAATTCCAAACAGAAATTGACCGAAATCCATAAACCAAGCGATTTTACTGTGCTATAATCAAATTTCACTAATAAATGGGGTCCACAAACATGTTTAACATGTTTTAAATATTTATTGCAACAAAAATACTCTTCCTCCTTGTATACTCATATATCCTACATTCGTTATAAAAATATCACCATTATTATATTATTATAATATAATAATATATTTAAATAAATTATTTTATCAAAAAGATAAAATTTCAATTTTCAACAATTGTCACATTAAAAATTTCTCCATCTATATCCACATAAAATCAATATTTTCCTTATCATATGAATCAATAATTAATTATTCACAAATAATATTACTAAATCACAATATCGACAACCGTGTAGCCTGGAAAGAGGGGCTTTCCAATAAGAATTTCTCCTCATGGCGTGCAATTAGGTGACCAAACCTCTCCTTAGATGTAACTTTCTAGACATTGCCAATAATGTTATTATTCAGATAATATGAATTATTGCTTCAATAATGAAAATCTTTGTGTAATGACAATTATTGAAACAACAAAGAATATAAAATATCAACGCTAAAGAATTATTAAATCAATAAAATATCGAATAAGATTCATCAGTAACCATTATTGAGTAAGAATCAATAATTGGTGCAATACCACGTGCTTCTCGTGTTTTAACCACCGAGTATTTTAATAAAGATAATCTGTGAATAACTACACCGATTATTTTTAAACAACTTATATTTGCTGCTTTCTTCATCCAATCGCTCAGTTATGGGGCCCATTACACGATCGCTACCGTCGCATTTAATATTTCCAAACAAAGTATGAATATTCCACGACCAAACGAATATTCCCTAACAACAATGAATATTTTATAACCACTTGTTTATTTTGAAATATTTACAGTATTTTACCCCTAACTATCCACATTAATCAAATCAACCCTTACTATTTCAAAATAATAAATAGAGAAAATTAAATTTCATTAATAATAAGTTGGGGTCTTACAGTAAGGCAAGTCTATAAACTACAATTCCTACTCGATCGATGATTAAAAATGGGCCGATGAATCGAGGATTGACACGTAACAACACATGATCTCCTATATCGAATTCCACATCCTTTCGAAGAAGATCAGCATAACTCTTTTGTCGATCTTGTGAGGTTTTTATACGTTCATTGGATCGTTTGAATCTTTTCCGTAGTCATACGTACTCAACTCCCGGCCCCAACAACGTTGCTTCACCCACCTCATCCCAAAGATAACGGAGAACGACACTTTCTTCCATACAACGCTCGAATGGAGCCATGCCAATACTTGCTTGATAAGCTTTGTTGTTGTAGGAAAACTCCACCAATGGTAAGAATTTGTCCCAACTTCCCTTGAAATCAAGGACACAGAGTCTTAATAGATCTTCAAGAGTTTGAATAGTCCTTTCCATCGTCCGTCGATACGAAGATGATACGCCGAAAGCTAAATCGTAAGTCTATGCCCATAGCTTTTTGCAAACTAACCCAAAATCGTGAAGTGAATCTTGGGTCTCGATCGTAAACTATGGATACCTGGCAAGATACCATGCAGTCTTACAATCTCGTTTATGTATATACGAGCAAGACGTTTAAGTGTATAAGTTTCTCGTATCGATAAAAAATGAGCAGACTTGGTCAATCTATCAACAATGACCCAAATCGCATCTATACCTTGAGAAACCTTAGGAAGACCGGTAACGAAATCCGTGGTAATGTGCTCCCACTTCCATTATGGAATTACAAGTGGTTGCAATGGACCTTTTGGTACTTGATGCTCCGCCTTGACTCGTTGACACGTTAGACACCTTGAGATAAATAATAGCTTATCTCTCTCTTCATATGCCCCACCAAAATATATGTCAAGATCATGATACATTTTGGTACTCCTGTGATGGATTGCAAATGGTGTGTTGTGCGCCTCCATCATGATTTTATACTTTAAATCGTGGTCGTTAGGAACACAAAGTCCGGAGTTGACTCAAGTATTCATTCTTCATCGATTCTTGCTTTCCCAGATCGCACCTTCAGACACTTTCTTCCTCATACGCATCACTCCGGATCAGTAATTTGAGCAAACTTTAATTTTATCAATTAAAGTCGGTTCTACTCAGTATATTTGCCATCATCACGTGGGTCCCTAGAGTCTTTATCTCTATCTCCATCCTTTGTAAGTCATACAAAATGGGCCTTTGCGTTGACAATATCAGACTCGTGACTCGATATGATCTTCTACTCGTCGCCGTAAACTACCACGTTCGCTTTTTCCAGGATGGTATTGGATGGTATGATCATAATCTTTCAACCGTTCAAGCCAACGTCGTTATCACATGTTGAGTTCCTTTTGAGTGAAGAAATATTTGAGTCTTTTATGATCCGTAAAGATCTCCACTTTCTCCCCATACAAGTAATGCCTCCAAATCATTAGTGCGAAGACAACCGCTGCCAACTCTAGATCACGAGTAGGATAATTCCTCTCATATTCTTTGAGTTGTCATGAGGCATAGGCTATGACTTTCCCATGCTGCATGAGAACACATCCTAACCCTTTGTTCAAGCATCACCGTAGATGACAAATCCTCCGAACCGGATGGTATTTTCGAGCAGTCTTTGAAATGAGTCTTCTCTTGAGTTCTTGAAAACTCTTCTCATATTCCTCGTTCCAACCGAACTTTGTATCTTTTCGAGTCAGCTGAGTTAGTGGAGTAGCGATTCGAGAAAACCCTTCTACGAATCTCCGATAATAACCAGCTAAGCCGAGAAAGCTACGTACTTCGATCACTGTTTTAGGTTGCTCCCGACTTTGAATAGCTTCAATCTTTCTTTGGTCAACAGATATTCCATGACTTGATACCACGTGCCCAAGGAATGCTACTTCCTCAAGCCAAAACTCGCATTTCTTCAACTAGGCATAAAGCTTATATTCACGAAGCTTTTGGAGTATCAGCCTCAAGTGTTGTTCATGATCTTCACGGCTTTTGGAATAAATAAGGATGTCATCAATAAAAGCGACCACAAAGTGATCCAAATATTCTTTGAATACTCGGTTCATCATATCCATGAAGGCGTTAGGAGCATTAGTCAATCCAAAGGACATGACCGAGAATTCATAATGCCCGCATCGAAGGGTTAAAGTCGTCTTTGGAATGTCATCGATTCTAATCTTCAATTGGTGATATCCGAAACGAAGATCAATATTTGAAAAGAATTTGGCTCCTTGCAACTAGTCAAACAGGTCATCAATACGTGGCAATGGGTGCCTATTTTTGATGGTGACATGATTCAACTCCCGATAATCAATACAAAGTCGCATACTCCCATCTTTTTTCTTCACGAATAGAACAGGAGCACCCCAAGGAGAAGTACTAGGACGAATAAAGCCAATGTCTAACAATTCCTGCAGTTGAGTTTTTAACTCCTGAAGTTCAATAGGAGCCATTCGATATGGGGATTTAGAAATGGGTTTTGTACCGGGTTCAAGGTCGATACAAAATTCAATTTCACGCTCTGGGGGTAGGCCAGGAAGTTCTTCAGGGAATACGTAAGGTAATTCATTAACAATAGAAATATTATTCAAAACTGATGTATTTTTGTTTAGATCTGTGACCTGAGCTAAGAAAGCTTGACATCCAATTTTCAATAAACGAATAGCTTTATGGCTTGAGATGACAGTGGTTGATTTTAATAGTTTGGTGGCTTGAATTCTCATAACAGATTGGTTAGGAATATGAAAGCTAACAACCTTACGAAAATAATCAATTTTTGCATGATGAGTAGTTCACCAATCAATCCCTAGAATCACGTCAAATGCAAGTATTTTCAATGAAATATGATCGACAGGTAATATGAGGGTACCGATTTGAACCAAACAAGACTTATAAACAGTGGATGTAATGAAGGTTTCTCCCAACGAAGTTTCTATAGATAAGTCAAAGTCTAATTTCTCCGGAGTCAAATTTAATCGTTGAGCGCAAGTAGGAGAAATAAAAGAATGGGTAGATCCGGTATCAAATAAAGTATAGACTTCGCTAAAGTTTATGATAAGCTTACCCGTGATGACCTCATTCAGGTTCCTTTCTTTCCGGTAGGTCACAACAAACGCCTCCTCTTGACTTCTGGGCTTTGACTTTTTTCCGGGATGGCCTTTGGTGCCTCCATCCTAGCCGAATTTGTCTTGGTGAACGATAAAATCGAGCTAAGTGACCTTCTCTTCCATAATTATAACACGCTTTGACTAAGATCGCGCAATTTGGTGATGTGTCCTCCCTCCGCATTTGAAGCATATGATAGGTGGTCTTTTCTTTCCTTAACAACGGGTCTTTGGTGCGACGTTTTTCCATCATCATTGAATCTCCTCTTCTTGAAATGTCCATTCTTATTATTTTGTACGATTACCACCAAGTGGTTACCATTTCGGCTTGTTGATTCCCTCCACGCTTGTTGTCACCGCCCGATGATCGCTTTCTCACTAGTATTATCATTTTGTTTACGCTTCTCTCTTTGGTCACGTTGACTCGTTATCGCGCTTCTACCAATCGAGCCTTATTTACAACATCCGAATACAAACACGGTTTATGAGAAATAAGATGTTGGCGTATCTCCCGCTTCAAACCTCTTAAAACATTCGTGCCATCTCTCTTCATTATCCACCAGTAGGACTTGAAACCGGGATAACTCCGTAAATTTTGCCTCGTATTCATGATTACGATCATATTATTTTGTTCCAATTTGATAAACTCCACTTCTTTTCGTGTGACGAATACTCGGGAAAGTACTTATCATTGAATAGCTCTTGGAACTTCTCCCAAGACATCTTGAGCAAGGCCGACTGGATGCGTTTCTGATTTCCACCAAGAATGCCTCTTCACGCAATACATGAAGGTGGCGAAGGGAACCTTTGCTCTCGAGCATCCCAAGACATCAAATATCTTGGTGATCTGCTTTATCCATGCTTCCGCCTTAAGTGATTTTGGCTCTCCTTAAACTCCGGTGGTCCCAGCTCTCTAACTGCTTAATGTGGACCGTCGAGAGTTTCAGTGTGTTTCCACCTACATTTTGAGCAGGGAGGCGGCTCTCGCTTTCTTTGTTGCATGAATTGCATAAAGCCTCCGAACAATCCATCATTCATCATTTGGTCGGTGTTGTTGTTTGCATGAGGATTGTCGCTTTCCTGATGCACATTATCCTGATTATTGATATGTGGAGACTCAACGGTCTCTTGTGCTCCATTGCTATTCTCAACATTTTCGGATGTCATTTTTAGATACTACTACAAAACAAAGGTTAATTGACATGTAACATAATATCTCTAAACTCTGACCAACCAATTTAAATATAAAATAAATTTAAGTAGGTCATACTAAGTGAAGGAATTTCACGCTCTCCCTCCTAGTTCTAGTCTCACATCTTAGCCGAGGATCATATCCCTAAGCTTTGATATAACCAATTGACGCCCCCAAAATTAGGTATACATCACCCATCTTGGGTCGCCGATACACGGTACAAAATTCAAATATAACTTACTAATACAACCGTGCAGTGTACAATACGACAAAACATAACTAATGAGTTTGAATACAATTATTATCTACTGTAGATTATACAAACTCAAAAGGAGACCTCATTATAATTATTAACACACTATTTCACGAATAGTAGTGAGGACTACTAATGCTATCCTTCGATCGCTCACTCCGTTCCTCGACTAGTCCTCGCTTTATGTTTTCATTTCACAGAAGAGAACAGTGAAAGAAAGGTGAGCTCAACTAGCCCAAGAAGAAATATTATGACTAAGATAATGCAGAATAAATTATCATTAGTCTCCAACAATGTTAAACCGATAAAATATAATGACATCAAGTTTAATCTGCAATGGATCAAGCAATCCATTAAAAGAGTCAAGTAGAGAATAGAATCTACTATCTTTTATGATTTAAAAGTTTTTCATCACTTTTATCGGCCGAGACTCACTTTAATAAATAATCCACATCATCCCCGCACTACTGCCAAGGATATTCATTAGGTCACGATCACAAATTCCATTCACTACGGCCGAGGATATTTGTGTATTCATCAATGGTCATGATCATGCCAACAACTATCCATCAATGCACTACGGGCCAACGAGGACTTTACCACATCATTTTGTAACATTACGATCATGACATAATCAATAATCCTCAGTCATAATCATACCAAGTCCATCTACGCACTACAAAAGCCACGTAGATGACTTTCAATATAACATAAACATGAGGATGATGACAATGATATAAGAATTCAATAAAACAAGTTCAAGAATTAAGTTATTCGTAAACTAATAACGCCCAAATTGTCAACACGACATCGCTTTGTAGAGTAAAATTCAAGAATGCTCGGAAGAATATTTCCATGAAAATCTTTGGATGAAGCTTAAATATCAAGGATATTCCACTAATTTCATGGAGTATAAGTCAAAATTTTAACCAATCGAGAATAATAAGGAATGGAATAACAATGAAATCACCATGCATGTGGTACTTCAGACAAAAAGTTATTCCAACAGAATAATAATAATGGAACCAAGTCAGGTGAAAATCACACCGACAGGATGTTCCAACAGAATAATAAAGACAGAATAATAAAAACGGAACCAGTCCCACAGATAAAGATGTATGCAGGATGTTCCAAGCGGAATAATAAAGACAGAATAATAAAGCGGAACCAGTCCCGGCAGATAGCATGACAGTGATGTTAGATAGAATAATAAAACGAATAATAGAAGAATGTCACCACGATAGGTAATCAGATATACAAAGTTATTCCAATGAGAATAATAAAGAAATGGAATAACTGAAGTTCTCTTCTCAAATACAAAAGAATAATATCTCTTACCGTAAAAGAAACTGAATATAAGATTAGTTAAGTAGCAGAATACTTTTCTTTCTTTTCTTTACAGTTTATCTCTGTAGTTTCAGTGAATTCGTAAGAAAATAATGAAGGAATGAAATTTTCTATTTATAGGAAAATGGAATGATAAGAATTAATCCATGAACTATCTCAGATTGATTTATTTTAATCTAATCTATCCAGATTGATTTACTTTAATCGACTAGTCATATTTAAAAAGAAAATCTTTTAAATAAAAATATATATATATATATATATATATATTATATATAATAAGGCACATGTTTGTTTGAAAATAAAACACAATCCGTGAGAAATTCTCAGCTTTTTTCTCAAAATTCTTCTTCCAACATGTGGGCCCCACCCACATGTCATTATCCATCATATATATATATATATATATATATATATATATATATATATATATATATATATATATATATACCAATCCCCATCTTTTACGTAACCTCCCTCCCATAAATCAAGATTCCCCCACCAAATTGACAATTCCCATAATGCATATATAATATAACCTCACATCACTTAATAATATAAATCCCCACCAAAACCCACTAACACACAAATACTCTTACCCACACTAAAACACACACACACACATGACATATATATATAGCACGTATATATATATATATATATATATATATATATATACTTTATAACTTCCTTCCGATAATTTTGAAAAATGGGTAAGTAAGCAAAATTGAGTGACTTATCACGTAAGCATCAATAATTAATATCGTGTGCTATTATGCAATCACGCCAGACGCATATTCATTTCTTTTAACACGGTGTTTCAACAGATTAACGGTGAAAACTTCCGCCGTTATTTTCATAAAGTATATTTTGTCGCTTTCTCAATCCGACAATAATTCCGCCATAGTGGTCCACCAACGATGATTGTCATTGTTATTAATATTCTCGTTAAAGCGAATATTAAACCAATCGAATATTATATAACAACTCTGCGATTTTGCAAAATTTATAAATATTACCCACAACTATAACATTATATCAATTTTACTCCATAATATTCAAAAATAATATTTATAGAAAATTCATTTTTATTCAAAAGTTGGTGTTTTACAATAGATATATAGCGATGGTGAAAATTGCATTATATAGAATATATAAACAACACTTTTGTTTGAAAATAATAATTTTACATTGTGGATTTAATAATTTCTATAATTAATTTAAAAATAATCCATTCATACTAAATAACAAAATAATAAAGAAAATGATTAATCGTAACAACAATAATAAGTAGACATATATCATATATACTACTTCTAAAAAACAATCATATCAGATATACTTTTAAAAACTATTATATTCTAAAAAGATAATAACAGAATATATATGCAGATCGATCGAGTATATATATATATACACATTCTATATTCATAACAAAATACAACTATGAAATAAAATATACTTCATATACCTGGCTAGTAGCCTATTTATTACTCATTGGTTACCAACCAGCTGTTTTTCCTATTTTGTAGTAGTTTTTTAGTCTACGCGGATTGGCTGTCTAATCATTAATTCTACGTAGTCTATCCTTGTACGTACTATGTAAGTAGTATATATATAGGAGTCTATATATATATATATATATATATATATATATATATATACACATCCTTCAAGTAGCTAGTATTATATATATAGGAGGAGTATATCACAACAATTAATATTTACAATCACTATTTATATATTTAATTTGTTGTGCTTCATCATCACAAGAGAGAGAGAGAGAGAGAGAGAGAATTCTCTAGCTCAACATTAAAAGCTAGCTAGCACAAGGAAAAAAAGAGGCAAATTAGAGAGCTAGAGATCCAGAGAATATATACTCATATAAGTAAGATGAAAATTATGGGGAAGCTGGTAATGTGGTGCGGAAAGAGGAGGAGGTTTCCAGTAGTAGCGGAGCAGGGCGGCGGGGGGTCGGATTGGGTGAGGAAAGGGCACGTTCGGGTGGTTGTAGGTAGTGGGGAGAGTAAAGAGGTGGAGGAGTTTGAAATGGAAGTAAATGAGTTGAACCACCCATTGTTGGAGAAGTTGCTTAGCCTAACAGGGGAAGAGTATGGATATTCGTATAAAGGAGCACTCAGAATAGCCTGCGACATTCATCTCTTTCGCTATCTTCTTCAACTGATCAACAACACATGATTATATACATGGATCGATCTTCAATTCCTCATCGATCTTCATGTTGCCAACCTTTCTAATACATACACCAGCTGCTGCTGCAGGCTATAGGCTATAGCCAGCCATTTTTTATCAAGCTAGGCAAATATATATATATATATATATATATATATATATATATATATATTGTACGGACACCCAATGTATACACCAAACATAAAATTTAGTCTATTTTTATTTGCGAATTTATTTGATTCCAAATGTGACTGTAAAGCTATTGGAACAGGCGTGCTTGCATGTTATTGATGGTGCAGGTCAAGAGTAATATTGAAAATAACTTAAAATTTATATGTCTTGTGTTTTTCATTTTTTTAATCTTTAATATTTTTATTATTGCTTTCGATCGGTGCATGTTTTTTTATAAAAATTTAAATCCACTCCACTCCGTACATGAAGCTAGCTAGCTAGCAACCTGCAACCTAACCAACTGTCAGTCTTATGATTGAAGCCCAAATAGAGGGATACTAATTATTTATTCAAGCTAGTTAACTCAAGGTTATTACTTATTAATACCATTAACATTAATTAACAATTAATGCAGCAAAGTAGTACTCCCTCTGTCCCTATTTAAATAACGTTTTAAAATTTTTTATTTGTTCTTAATTAATTGACGTTTGTTCAAATCTAGGCGCGAATTAATGATAATTTTTTCAAAATTACCCCTCATTACTCTATCTATTTTTTTGGTACTTTAAACTCTTGTGCTGTGATAAATTAATGATTTAAGGGTATTATAGACAATTGAGTACTATATTTAATGCTTTCCAATTATTATCTTAATTCTTGTATCCATCTCTAAAACGTCAGGGACAGAGGGAGTAGTATAATACAATTGCAATTAATTATATTATAATAAATTAAAAGTGAAAATGGAACCCACGATTGAATCACATGGGTTTGAATAATGTTTATAAATATTAGTACTACTACTTTAATAAAATGGATTAAGAACTGAACTTGATGACCTTTGAAATAAAAACTTAATTTGTCGGTCCTCCAATTAAATACTACTAATATATTGCATGTCCTTTCTCCGTAACGTACGTTTGACGCGGTGCTTTGACACGCTTAACAACTTGGAGTTCACATGCACTATATTCAAATAAGAATTATTTTTTTACTCATTTTTAATTTGGGTCATGGCTTAAAAACTCTCCTTTTAAGTGTGCACATTTATATATTTATATTCATAGCAACTGTACGTTTTTCTTTCTTTTCATCTTCTTTTTATTTATTTTTTTATTTCTATATAATAATATATCCCTTGCACTTAATTCTATATATATATATATATATATATATATATATATATATATATATAGGATTTAAATCATAAAGAATCCTAGGTTATTAAGAACATTTTTTTTTGGTATAGCTGTGGTTGTAGCGGCTTATAAAAAAATTTTTGCTCCCAACAATAGGTTCTTTGTAGATTAACCCTATATATATATGTGTGTGTCAGTGTGTGTATCAAATAACTTTCTTTTATTCAGATATATTTTAGGGTTAAGTTCAGATGACCACCTGGGGTTTGGGCGGTTTCTCACTTAACCACTTATAGTTAGTAAAGCTACATTTAAACACCCGATTTTTTGAGTTAAAGTAAAAAAGTGCTTTTCGTCTTAACTCCGTTACTTTATTTGGCTAAAGACTTAATTACTCTCACTTTAAAACACTTACTCTGTTTCAATGACTACTCTGTTTTGGTACCACCATTACCAAATTGGTGCAGAGATTGGGGCAGGTTGTGAAGGAGCTCGCGTGGAGGAAATATAAATAAACAGAATTCCTCATCTTAGCTAAAGTAACAATATAAGAAGGCATAAATCAGTGACACCAACATAATTTGAGCCTTTGATGCAAACCCAGAAAACTCAGAAAAATATGAGGAAACTGAGGAAGTAAGAAGCATCCAGAAGCTAAATCTAAAATTGAGGTGATGAAATCAAAACTGGCCAATCTTCATATAGCAAAATGGAAATGTCCAATAAATTACAGTCCATCAAGAGAAAGAAGAGCAAATAGAAAGAAACATACATCTCTTATAAAACAGAGCAATGCATCAATCTCTCTAACAAAATCTACTCTCAGAAGAACATCATCAGCTTCCAGTGGAGGTCTCAGTGGGCCTTGATGAGGTCCCCAAAATTCAACCCAAAAACTGAAAACCCAACCCAGATTAAGATGCAGAAAACCCAATTGAGAAATTGGAGAAAACTTGAGATGGCACAGGGAAGAAGACTTGAGATGTTTGTTGATAATTAAAATAATAATTTCCGGTTAGTCTACCGTTCTCACAATTGCTAGAAAGAAAAATATTAACTGGGGTTGTGAGCTACCTATATCATTCTCAGAATGTCACAACCCCAATCGATAATAATAAATAAAACATGACCATAGCCATTCCAAATTTACACCATAAACACAATCTTTTACACCATAAACACAAAAATGGAGAAAATCAAGTTATGTTTATACAATAATCATAGCTTAATACATAAATGATTCAAATAATTCTAAATTCAGACATGGAAAACTAGTAAAATAGTGAAATTGCAATACTGATAGTGAAATTGCAATACTGATAGGTGCAGAAAGGGCTAACTAGTAAAATAGTGATAAGTGCAGGCAAAGGGCATCCTACGTTCCTGCGGATAATACTATGAAAATTAGGGGTTTCGACATGGAAAAACTTCAATCAGAAGTGGAGGCTTGGAAAAAATTGCATGGAGCTAATTCTATTATCACCTATCTTCAGTTCAGCGACAGAAATCGTTGGATCGGAAGTAGATTAACGCCTCTCGAATTGACGACAATTATGGGTTTAATTGGGCACCAAGAAGCTTTGGTTATCAATGGATCTTCGGATTCACCATCGTCGGCGTTGTTCTATATTTGTAGATCTGATGCGTTCATGGCTTCTGAGTATTAAATAACAATCATTTTCTTCTATGTAGCTTTTTGAAGAAGAAGAAAGGTATTTAAGACTTTCTATTTATTTTTTATTGTTACACCCACTTTTCACGCGTTTTTGGCGTCTGACAAGCACGCACTGTTAATTTGGATGGAAAAGGTAACTTTTTTACTTTAACTCAAAAAGTCAGGTGTTTAAATATAATTTTACTGACTATAAGTAATTAAATAAAAAACCGCTCAAACCCCACGTGGTCATCTAAACTTAACCCTATATATTTTAAGTATCCACAAGTCTTCCGTTCCCCCAAGTAAGCTGGATGGCTTCATCAGTCTCTAGCATAGTAATTAATTGCATTTCATGTACTTTCACATCACAAGACCTAAAAACTCTTTATTTTAATTGTGCATATTTATATTAATTAATTAATAATTATATATACGTTCAGTTATCTTCTTCAACTGCACATTACATGGATCTTCCTGATCTCATTCCCAACTTCTCTAAAGATAGATCATATATTCGTAATCAATACAACTAGGAAAAAATAACATACACATAAAAAATAAAATAAAAAACTATTAAATATTTTACGCATTCATTTTTATATATAGTTTGACCAATATTAACACTCACTGGATTACACCAGGCAATTCATGATTTCCTGCAAATTCTTAGCCATGTTCTAGACGGAAGTGGTTAGTTTGAAGTTTATTTTGAGGTAAGTTGGTCAATTGACCAATAAAATACTGACATGCAAGAGAGGCTGTATGTGTGTCAGTATTCCATTGGTCAATTGACCAACTTACCAAAAAAATAACTTCATGCTAATCGGATCCGTTCTAGACACTGGTCACTTTTGCAGTGCTAACAAAGAAAGGTACTCGGTAAATCAAGGCATCAAAGTGCCCGCAAAGATATATATTATGACATACTGGAAATTCAACACTAAATACAAGATGGTACACTTGAATGATATACTACTTCGTGCAGAAATCCATCACCATCACCATCACCATCACCAACAACCACAACTTCATTTTCAAACTGCTTTTTGCTTTCACAAGAGAGATGAAATAATTTAAGAACAAATTTTGAATAACAAATGACTGTAATTCTATGGTTTTGATGAGGTATGGGCAGCAGCATAACTTAGACAAAACTATAAATAGACAGACGTAAAAATATGACACAAACATGCGACTACAAGATGTCAACTTACACCTTAGACTGCACTAGATCCAAATCTTTTAGAGGTGTGTGGTCCACTCCCTCCTTCAACAGTCTAAATTCCTCTTCTGTCAAGCTGTTTTTTACGTGCGAAGTGATCTTCCCGTTGGCGTTGGACTGCTTTTCAAGCTCAACTGCCCAACTATATATTACCATGCCAACAATTGCAATAACCATTCCCATGATGTTCTTGAAAGTAAGCTCGGAATCAAATAGTAGCCACCCCAAAGTGAGGACGCATACTGTTTTCATGTGACCTAAAACCTGGAAGGAAACTGCTGAGAAGCGCCCAATGCAGAGGTACTGGCTTACGTTGCAGAAGACTGCTAGGGTGCACGACAGGAGTAAAAAGAACTGCAACAAGTGTTTAAAATAATTACTCCACCATTACACGTAAATTTATAGAAACAGAAAATGGATGTCTGTCTGAGAGTAAGATTATTAAGAGAGGGCTTACGATGAAACCATAAGAGACGTTGTAGTACAGTATAAAATTTCCACTAAGAGAGTAGTCAACGAAGGGACCAAATAATAAGAGTGAGACTGCTTGAATTGGGGCCGTCTTGCTCAATAGTTCGAAAGATCCAATTGAGTATTTCTTCTGCAAGGAACCTATAGACTGCATCAACAAATATTGTCCAATCAGAAATCTGGGCCCAGAAACAAACAAAAAAAAATCCTGAAAACTATGCAACTTACTTGGGATAATTAGTATAAGGTGAGTGAATACCTGTTGCTAAGGGAAATTAAGAATATGAAGGTAATGGAATGAAGTACATGGAGTAGTTTGCTAACTAGTTTCAGAATGATGTACAACAATAAAGATTCCTCATGTCATGAATTCAAGTTTCAGAACATAATTTTTGGACCTAATAATCCTTTATTAATTGAACTTAACAGCACAAGCTACAATAAAATAAAAGGTCCATCTTGATAATGAAGAACGTTCAACAGCCTCTCCCTCTCTTCTCTATAAAACAGCCAGACTATTATGTAAAGCTTGAATCATGGGGGTAAAAGTGCAATCCCAAGAGAAATAAAAACCATTCAAGATTAGATATAACTTCTTAAGCATTATAGTACACAATTCTCCTATCTTACATGCCCATGAGCTGGTGTCTTTTCTTTTACAATGAGAATTCTGGTTTTCAATTATATACAAGGCACATAGCAATGCTAAGGTACTACACGATATTGCTACATCGAAACAATAAACTATAAGATTAAGATACAATAAATAAAGGGAGGATTGGTTAAGAATAGATTATTTGTCTGATTCAAGTATTTAACTTGCTGAAAATTTAAGAGATTATGCAAGCATATAAATCACGTGTAATATAAGTTTTTATTCATCAGGGGTTGACTTGGGTTAGCACTTAGTAGCGACAAAGAGATTGAGTATAGAAACTTCTAGTAAATGAGCTAACCAATCAACCTTCAATACTAACTATATCTATTTTGTTTTCAAAACAACCCCAGACATTATTCATACAAACAATATTATAAAAGGCTTACAAAGTTTTATGTACAGTAGTATTGAACATATATTCCACCATATAGATGTCATATCCAAGACGTATCCCAAACACATGAAGAATTAGAACTTGTTTTTTCAATTTTCAGTTTACACTATTATCTAATGTGTACAAATGTATGTAATGCATATCTTTATTTGATATGTACCTGATACTCGTAGGCAGGACATAAAGTATCCATGCTTCGAAAACTCGGTTGTACTCAATATAATTAGAGAACAATAAGGGGAGAAATTACACGTATACTCACAATTTGTTGCAATGATGTTGACAGAACTGCTACGCAAGCACATATAAAGCCTTTGGCATTAACTTTGACATCAGTCACTGTGCAAACGCCCACCCCTATTACAACCACCACAACTGCCATTTTAACTTCCTTTGTGTAATTTTTATTATGAATAATCCATTCCATAATGCAGACCACTGGAATCATGCTCAGTTTTGAGATCTACACCAAAACAGTAATATAATCAGCTGATTTCAAAGGTATTTAACATAAAAGTCAATAAAAAATAGGAGTACAATAAAATAAAAAATAAGCATCTGTGGAAAAAGTCAAGTCATCCGCATCCCCGTCATTAAGGTTTTTATAACACTACGATGGAACAAAACTACAGAAGTATGTGCTTGGGGAACACCAGTGCAAGTTGCCAAAATCATCACCATATGTTACACACTTACTAAATTAATAACCTATAAAAAATTATACTGTGTGGCCTGGATATAGGGTTATCTCCACGTCTAGGGATAGTTCTTGATGTGCAAGTGATCCTCATCATTGAGAAACACTATTGAATTCCCTTGCATAATTAATAACGTTATTCTATAAACAAGCATATAAATCAATGTCAAGAATGCTAGTAGAGAACTTTAGTAGAATTCATACTTGGTAAAATCCAACAGAATTAAGCATGAGACTGAAGTTCATTCCCGTGATGGACATGTTGGCAACAACTGAAAACCAGAGGAGCTCCCACAGGGGAACATGCTTTGAGGCAGACAGCCCCGTAGCATTTGACACTGCTCCAACCAGTGCAGTTACCAAAAAGTGGCACCCAGTTAATGTCGTCGCTGGAGAAAAAAATAAGGTGAAATATTAAGTAGAATCCTCGGGTCAGAAATTTTTATAGAAAGATATGAGAGGAAATGTACCTACACGTCAAAGTTTGCTAAAAATGAAAGTACACATGGAAATGATGGTCAAATTATTACTAAATAAAAGCAAATGCAATGCACTCTTTTAGGATTTGTGCCTAAAACTGAGACGTCTTTCAACGAAAACCTTTTCCTATATTTACCTTCAACACTGCCAAAAAACTCTAGCATAGACTGTGGCATTATATAATGTATTCCACCCATGAACTCCTCATAATAGCTAGCACAACAGAAAAGGATATAAACCAGTTTGCTAGTGCATAGCACATGCAAGAACCAATTAGAAAAAACCATAACATTCTACTTAAATTATCACAAGTTAAGGTTGAAAACCATTTACAACATGCAGCCTTAAAATAGTGGCCATTGTCTTCTGAGTGTCCTTCGATGGTACATCTCTCTTATTAAGATTAAACCCTACATGTCAATCTAAAACGAGAACTCTACAAGACAATCTCAGCTCGATCAGTCAACCATTGAGGGAGATAACCTCAGGATCCCTTGAGCATGGAACTTACAGGAATTAAGAAGAAGTATCCACAGGCTCTTATTCCAATCCTGAAAGCACTAAATAGATAAGGATCTGCCACTACACTCAAAAGCATCAGTGGTCACTAGTATATAATTATCATCAACCATATATTCAAAAATCAGTATTTGTAGCAGAAAGAAACTAATCCTTTTGGCCTAACTCTCCCAAATAGAAAACTGAATTTTTCTGAGTTTCTCAAAACATTCTAGTGTTTCTTCATAGCTCACCACATATTCGTCCATTCACTAGAAACCAAGCACCCTACCACCTCTCAAATGAACAGCCTCATACGAAACGCAAAAGCCATCATTGATTAACTTGTGAACATACATCCGAATAGTTAAACTTTGATGATGCCATATACTCATATTCAATTAATCATCTCTGCTTCAAGGATATCACTTTTGCATCTAAAGCAACACATTCCAGCTATGTAATATTATTATTTTTACCATTAGCATATTGCATTCTGGGCCATGTGTCAACACCTTTTCTGTAATCTCTACCGAAAATGTTCCACATTCCAAAAACTAACATTTAGAATGTTGAAGTCTCAAAAGTATTGGAAGCTTAGTAACTTCACTGATTTCGGAAGGGGAATGAATTATTTTAATCTTCATACCTTTTATGGGTAAGAAAATAGTTAAAATTCTTTCAGTGAAGAACAAGCGATAAAATGTGAATTGCGAATCGGGACCTCAGCTATTAAAGTTTATCTATTTCCACACAACCACCATCAATATCGGCAGGATAAGACTAAATGATGAAAAGAAGGAAACCTTTAATACTGCACAAATCAAATAGCTCGGGCTCTTAACTGCAACTAACAAGACAGAACACAAAAACACCCCTTCTGTATTCCAGAATAGCAGGTATTCTATAGATCCCAAATTCTTGCAAGTAAGTTTGGGTTGAGCTAGTGAAATGACCGAGAAGAACCAGATCCCAGCTGCGAATTTGAATAAGTTATTCAAATAAGCACAATCTCGCCTCCAAACAAAGAAAATAAAACAGTTCAATCATTACTAGAGCATTACCTAAAAGGGACCATATCATTTAAGGAGAAGAAAGAATATACTCTGTACCAAAAAACAAGGACTTATTCATGAACTAGCACTTAATGATTTAGTCTCCAAATATATCAATAAACAAGGACTGTTGCATCTGCCATACAGAACCCAGTCTGATGGTGCAAATTAAACCTTGATTAGGTTTCTTATTACTCTACTATTTCAGCACAAAGTTCAAAATATAATCATTTTCCCCCGTCATCCAGGGGTGAACTCCAAAAATAAGCATAATTGAATCAGAGAGCTGAGAAAAGCTAGATTTAACAATAAAATGAACATGTAATTAATTCCGATCCAGAAACAAAATCTCATGCAAAAGATGCAACAATTCAAAAAGAAGTAAATTAAATGAGATCCATTAGAGAGAGACTAACCATAGGTGAAACCATAGCCATTGGAGGACATAAGCTGCTTATTCGCCATGATAATTCCCACAGAACTAATAACGTTCATAGCCCACGCACCCATATCAGATACACCCCCAGATTTCTTCTCCCCCTCCATTTTTACCCTTCAATCTTCTTCTTCACTCAGCCCACCTGTAACTTAATTTGTGACGGGAATGAATAAAAGAGAAGATCCAGATCTCACAAACTCAGAATACCCACAATTAATTAATGGATGAAAAATACTAACGACATAAGACAACCGACGATGATGATGAAGAAAGATTCGGGAGAAGGAAAAAAGGCTTTTTTTTCCTCTCCTTTGTCTTGTAGAGAAATGGGCATATGGGGTTTCTGAATTTCTGTATATATAACTATATATGTATATGCATATGCATATGTATGAATTGAATGTGAGGGGGACTGAAGATCTGGGGACAAAATTTTACTAATTGGGTAGCTGGGTATTTGCTGTTTTACGCTTTAACTCCCAGTTTTCCTCTCTTTCTTCCCAATCCCAAATCCCAAGTTTTTTCCCACCTCCTTTCTTTATTTTAACATGGAGATTTGATTTCCACTGTCACCTAGTCACCTTCACCTTTCTTTTTCACCTCTTCCTCTTCTTCCTCCCAATACTTTTTTCCAAACAGTCAAAATGGTTTCTTATAAATTTCAGTTTTCACCAAAAAAATAAAATAAATAAATATTACGAAATATTACCAGGAAAATAATGGTGGATGACGAATATCCCTTTCTTATCCCTTTTTGTGGCCTAAATTATCGGGTAATGGATCTTCCCACATCAAATGTCTTTACATTTTATGTCTAATTTGTTACCATATTTAAGTGTAGTAATTCTATGTGGAAAATTAAGGTATTATTATATATAAATTTTTGACGAAATTGATATTTATTTTGACAAATATTTGATGAAATTAAATTGACAGTAAAGTAAAAATATAAAAACAAAAAGAGTTCTACATATAAAATTTCATTTAGCCAAAAAAATGACACTAACTCATTCAAATTACTATTAGATTTAAATCGTCTATAATGGTTGAATCGATTCGATGTAATTAATTTTTTTCAAAACAAACGAATTAAATTTTTAAATTACATTTGAATGATTCAACTATTCAAACTTAAACAAACAACCCCTAACTCTTAAAAAGTATTCCCCCATTCCTAAATAAGTGACGTTTTGGAAGAAAAAATTTGTTCCAAATTATCTGTCGTTTACAACTTTCTAAGAGAATAAATTATTTACTTTCCTGTATCACCTTCTCTCATTGTCCCAAAAAATTCTCACTCTTAGTATCAATAGTTTTCAACTTTCCATAAAGGGGTAGTGATGGAATTTTACACATATTTTAACTATTAAATGATAGTATTAAATGACTTTCTTAATCCATGTACAAAAACCTTAAACGACATTTATTTAGGAATGGAGGGAGTATTAACACCAGGGGAAAGAGCAAAGGGTGAAAGTAAGAGGAATTTAGGGTGAATTCGTAACAATTTTGAGTTTGAAAAATTTTAATATTAACATTTGAAAGTCAATATTGATCTTATAATTGAAACAAAATTAATATTTATTTTTTAAGTTAGTAGATAAAATGGGAAAAATAAAAAAAATTACACAAATTCAAAATAGTAACAGTTAAACTTTCTCTTCTACCTTAATAAAATAAATAAAATAGATGATAAATGTATTTTATGCACACAGCTGTAATTAAAGTGAAGACCAGTATTCTGTTATGTCATTTTGCAAAATCTTTTTACACATCAAACTATAATTATGATACAATTATCATTATAAAATAAAAGGTATGAGTTTTATCATTATTATTTAGAAAGCCAGTTGACCAAAATAGACCCTACAATTCTTCAATTTAATTATTATACTTAAATATATAAATTGTTATTTTTACCACCATCTAGATAGTCAACCAACTAAATTTGTCAAACAATGGCCGGGATGCATGCTTCTATTCTATCTGCAATGTCTAATAAGGTTCTAAAATAAATCAAACGGTTCAAATTTGATTTGTATTTGTTCGATTAAAAGTTCAATTTGAGTTCGACTCGAAATATAAACGATTTAAATATGAGTAAATTTTAAAATTTGATAAATTACTTTTATCATTTTTCAAATTGCATTTTTCTATTGACACTCGGATCATATTCCCTCGAAAAGTTCAAACTGTCCGAATTCAATTCGAGGTTGACTCGGTACTTAAACGTACCCCAATCAAACTATATTTTAGACTCGACAAATTCTATGAACTAAATATAAACAATTCAATACTTGACTCGACTGAATTCAATTACTTCCCTATTTATACACATCATAAAAAATCAAAATTGGAGGAAAATAAACAAGCATGGTATATGCTAAGGTGTACCACTCATTGTCCTAATCTATGAAATTCTTTTATTTGGCACATCCTAATAGATTTTGGATGCACATGAACTTCATGACTTTTGAAACAAAATCATTACGAAACATAAAAAAACATGTAATAATCGATTAAGTCATTCTCAAAAGTATAAAAAATTAATCGAATTATAAATGTGACGTATGTTTGTGTATATATATATATATATATATATATATATATATATATATGAGAAGTAAGAATTAAAAATAGTTTTATTCTAATTTATTCTATCTTATTACATAGATTTTAACGCTGACGTAATTAAATTTCGTTATATATATATGAGAATAATTCATAGCATGTATTTGATATAGATCAAAAATGAGCATACATCATCTCTATCGTTCAATATAAACACCAACGGTCGATATTAGAACTGAAAAATTTAACACACTACTATTAGCAGTGGATGACAGATTACATCCGCCACTAATAGTAGCGGATGACAGGTGTATTCACCTACTAATAATAATAGTATCGTCGTTGAAAATAATATCGTTGTTCATTATTAATGAAGTAGCGAATAAGGTAAATGGTTATTATTAATTATTATTAATAGTAATTGGCATTAAATTTTTAATTTTAATTAATTCTACTACATCATCAAAAAAATACGTCAATCAATTAGACTACGTGCACAACCGTCCAACTAATTAGCTTAACTTTCATCAATGGAGTTTTAACCAATAAAATTTAATATTTATAAACATTAGAATAGATATTAATTATAGAATAGAATATTATACCATTTGACCCTGTCAACCTGCCATCTCCTCCAATTCAGAAACATGGATAAGTAGTAGTACAAAATTCCCACACGACATTTCTTTCTTATTTTCAACAAAATTAATTTTACTTATTTGAGTTGCACTAGTCAATTTAAAATAATAATAATAAAATTAAAATCAAACTTGATCAAGAAAGAATAAATAAATAAATAAATAAATAAATATTTCAAAACCAATATGATTGCTTAACAAGTAGCCAAGTGTAGGAAACTTTTTCAATTACAAGCTTCTCAATCTGGGGATCTGAAACCAAGTGGATTAAAATTCATCCCTACAATCCCTTGTATATTTTATAACTAATATTTTACAATTTTGATTTAAAATTTATTTATTTATTTATTTGAATTGAACACACAAAATGTGTGTATCATTATTCTAGAAAGCCAGTTGACCATAAAAATCATCAATTTAATTATACTTAATAGATTAGTTGTCATTTATATCATTATCTAGATAGTCAACCAAGGTTGGATGCTTTTATACCATGTCTAACGTTGCTATAAATCTACATTTGTACACATCAAAAATGGAGTACAATAACAAAAACATGGTATATGCCACCAAGATGCATCACTCATTCTCGTAATCTTCCAAAAAAATTAATCAGCCCTCTTTGGCACATAGGAGGTATAGATTGTTATCGTAATATATAGTATTATTTAATAATACATATAAATATAATAATAATAAATTATGCAAAACAGAAATAATGTGGAAAATGAAAAATATAAATCCAGGATTCTTTGAATTCACAAAGTTCTCTTTAAAGAAATTTATTCCCCACGACGATCTTTGAGGTTAATTGAATAATTGCTTCCCAAGATAAAACGGATTTCAATTCTTAATTAGTAGCATTACAAAATTAAGAATTCATCGAACCAATTTCTATGTTATGCAATGAACTAACATTGATAATTAAAAATGCATGCATGAAGAAAACTAGGACTTACCGTTAGTGCAACACTATTTGACAGATAACAGGATTTGTAGAAACGGAAAACGGGATTAACAGGGAAGGAACGGATTGCGTATAAAACGGGATTTAATATATGCTTGTAAGCAGGGAGAAAGAAAAAAATGTTATCTTTGAAATGTTTTCACACCGTTTATTTATAGAATAATTCTACAGCATATGGGAGCAACCGCCATCAAAACTACGTAGTTTAAACAAAATCTGATAAACAGATTTTGCCCAAAAAGATATATATTATGACCCGGGCAAACCCGAATCCGAATCTTTACCATTAATTTTTTCTATTCAATTTTAAATGGATTTGAACAACATAAATATATATTTTATCAAACCCATTTCCAACATAGATTTTGGATGCACATGAAATTGTTAAGAATATTCGGCATATATATATATATATATATATATATATATATATATATGAGATTTTATAATCATGCGGTACCTCAACAATCTCTCTCTTAACTTAACGCGTGATCTCTTTATTCACATCGGCACCAAGTTTCCTCGAACTTTAAGCATACCCTTTTGAGCATTAGTCAATACGAGTCACCTTATTCAATATCTCTTGTTTGATCCACCAAACCAAGAGTCTCTGCCTGACAAGCTTATCTCTCAATATCTCTAGGATGTTATTAGCTTTTGGTTGTATTCTACTCTTCAACAACTCAACATAATACTCTATTTATACAGTAACTCACAAATCTCGTCTTCCTATTCAAAATAAGACGCTTCTAAAATAATATTCATACCAAAAATAAGATTCCTTCTCCGGTCCAACATAAATGACTTTTGTAACAACATCATTACGAACATAAAAAAACATGTAAAATATGAGAAAGGTTTCTCAATTTTTACAATAGTTGAGATTCAAGTTATTCTCACAAGTGTAATCAGAAAATACGTCAATCGGCTAGACTGCACAACAATTAACTCAATTGTAGGAACAAAAATGTTATCATCAGAGTAATTATAAAAATGGACAATATCTTATTAATACTACAACTTGTTCATAATAAAATTCATTTATTTTGAAACTTGACATCCCTCTTAAACGGATCTAATTACCATAAACTTCATAAGAATCCATTTGTTAATGCATGAGTAGAAATCACCGACGCACATGTGTTGTGATTAATCAGACGATCAATTAAACAAAGTTAATCTTCACATCTAACCACTTCACTCGGAGGTTCCAAAAATTTTAAAAAAAAATTGAGTCTAATTGGTAAGGTCTACGAGAGGAGGACATTTCATATTAGCGGGACTAGCAGGTCGTACTCTGTGCCCACAAGGTCAAGCCATCAGGTTGGATTATATTCAATTTGACCTTGGGGGAAGGGTCAGGGGACGGGACAGGAGGTTGGAGGACAGGACGGAAGGGGGGAGGGGGAGAGGGGGGGATAGAGAGTACACCAGTACAATTGCTTAAGAAGTACCCAAAACTTGTAAAATTACAAGCTTCTCAATCTTGGGACCCGAAAGCAAGTGGATTAAAGCATTTAGGAGTTGTTTATCCAATCCAAAAGCACTTTTGGAGATTTACAAGCAAGCAAATTCACTCTAACATTATTTATAAATACTAATAAATTAATAAATTGCTTCCGACGTTATATAAATTGCAAAGGAAGGTGTCATCGACAAATGAAATGATTCGCTTTCAGTATTTCTTGCACAAACTTGAAACTTGTGTATGTAATTCAAAATATGTGAAGAAAAATGTTAAAAAAAATTAAGAAAAGTGGGAAGGATTATGAAAAGTGATTTTCCATTATTTTCATGAAGGGATAGAGAGTTGATCGTTAGTATATTACACAGCCAGCCTAATAATATTGTAATTGCAACTTACTACAATAATATAAGACAGATCATGGTCTTCAACTTTGGGTAGTATTGTAGTAAGATCCAACTTTTGTTTGTCAAACCAAGCAATTTAGCATTACATAAAATTTCCCAATAATAAAAATGTACAACTGCAAAGGAAATTGGGTAGAAAAACACACCCATAAAAATGGAATAAACAAATTCTACAAGCCAGCCACAACCTAGGCCAACTAGGGATGACCAACACTACTACGTTCAATAATTCTATATCCCCTCTAGCGGTATAAAAATCTTGTATATATTACACCATACCTACCCAACTGGGGATGGCATGGGCTTTCCTCACACCAAGGCAAACACCCGACCCAAACACTGCCAACAAAAATAAACGCAACTTTCCTACACCCCTTAATAGTGATACTTACAACAGCCACTATGGTTTGAATTCTTCAAAGTTGTCCGAACTGCTCCATGTTTATGAATGTCTATGTGCACCAGGTGGTGCCATTGGCATTGGGAAGTTAAAATTAAGTTGCACGCCTGCAAATTGGGGAGCCTCCACGTAGGGGCTCTAAAGGTGGTTCCAATTGTATACAAGTTAATGCACGGAAACAGGAGAACTAACAAGTAAAAATACACAAATTTTGTAAGTATAGAATGTTAATCAACACATTTCTTCCATTCATAATGTAGACACTAAACAAGCACAAGTACAGTAAAAATAACTAACAGCAATCCATAAAGCATGATAGGCAAGTTTGGTTAGCTAAGAGAAGTCATAATTTTCTGAACTACCAACTAAATATAAAGACCTCAAACACAAAACTCGAACAATCTCAAATTAATCATTTCTCTCTCTTTATCAGTATCTTATTTGCGATTCCTGGAATACTTGCTCTGTAAGAATGTGAAGATTTGGAAAACTTGCTATGCCTTTCATGAAATGTCCAAAATGTATAAGAAACAAAAAGATTGCTATAGTGCTATCATTACTTTTCTAATGTCATAGTCTTATTTATAATATTTTGCCCTTACTATCATAGATTACCATAAAAAAATTCCTAAACGTATTTTTATATATAGTCGGTCCGGTAAAACGGTTTAATTGCAAGTATATTAACAATGGCCATTTTGCTTATTATCATTATGGCCATTTTCTTATCAACATGAAACAATATTTGTGATAACTATGAATGGAAGCACTTCAGAAATTCAATTCAAGCTTGAAAAAAAAGAAGAAAAAAATCATTGCACTATACATTCATATTGGGTTGCAATGCTCCAGTAAGATGCCGTTCTATTAATGCAATTTTGTAACAAATTCTCTTTTCTTTTTCTTTTTCTATTTTGTTTGTGTGTGTTTGTTATTTTCCCCCTTCAGCCTCTCTCACATAATCAGTAATTGATTCATAGAGGTAAACAAAATATAATCTCACTTCCACAACAAGGTACACCTACTTCATCTTTTTATACATTTTGGCAATAACGACTGAAAATAGCATAAAAAATTAAACTTGTTATATATAAGTATATACATTCACATTTTTAAAAATTGCTTGTAAGATGTCTTGCAGGTCAATGAAGTTTTACTTTCATACAAATAAGTGTTCTACTGCATGATAGAGGTTCTATAGTTTTAGCAGGGTACGAACGACAAGACTGCTGACCCTACAATGGTTATGAAATTTTTTAAGGCCTATGCTTGAATATTAGTCAAATTCCATTATTTTGTCGACTTCTTTGCGAGCACCTGGGTAGGGATATCTCAAACATCCATTGATATTGAAGCCTGGACGGATGTCCTTCATTCAAAACTTAGTATTTTCAGTTTTAGTTCTTAATCCTCCTTCGCATCTTTCTCTAATAAAAACTTCTTTGTATCTAGTAAAAATAATAATTCCTCAAACTCGAATCATTTTCTACTTAACTACGATGCAAGTGTCCATCATACAGCTCATGAAATAGTCATTTCTAACACTTCATGGTTTCTGCAAAAAGAAGTACTTGTAGTTTATGCATATCATGCAGAGCTAAGATGATTTATTAGTTCAGAAAGGAAAAAAAAATAGCAAGAAACATATCTACGTTATTGGAGCAGTTGAACCTATATGTGACAAATTGGTAGAAAAACCATCTAGGTAGTTTGGACATAAAAAAAAACTAGTAAGAAAGAGTGACATGTTATACCAAAATACACTTGGATAGAGATAATAAAGACGGACTTAATAGCTTGTTCTTTAACGAGAGAGATGCACGATAAAAAGGTTGAATGATGAAACTGACGCGGATGAGACAAAGAAATTATTTAAGATTGTTAATAAAAATTGCATTTTATTATTTTAAAGACAAAAGTGATGTAATTATTTATATTTTAGGTATTAAGTAGAATATTCTAGAGCTTTAATTATAGTAGATATTATTTGTTTCCATATTTAATTAGATTGCCTAGGATTTACTTGGTCGTTAAGTTTAGGGTTTTCTTATTGTCCTGTATAAAGTGATGTAGCCCATCATTTTTATCTATTGAATGAGTTTGATAGACTTAGTGCTTTTTATTATTGATATTAAGCCTTGTGTTTGTGGCTTTTAGCAGAATTAATAATAAATTAGAAAGCCTCAAGTCTTAATGCAACACATTCATTATTTCTAAATATCATGAGCTTCTGGTAGCAGACAAAAGCAACAAGAGAAAATATAAACTTAAGAAGAAAGCCAATAAGGGTACCTGTGAAGTGAATGCAGTGTAAGATGTCTCTTTGGGACTTGAAGATTTTGGTGAACCACTTGGAGAACCAGTATTATAACTTGATTCATTTCCATTCAGTTTATGGGTATTACTGCTCTGTGCATTTTCACTTTCATTGCCATTGGTTTTGACCCTCTATACTCCATGTCATTGTTTTAAAAGTATCAGGTACTCGGTGGAAAAAAAACAAAATAACCAGAAGATATTAATAATATCAAGCTAGAAAGAGTACCTGAAATATTTTACCCAGAGTTTTTAATCCCTTAGCTCGTGCACGGAGTTCCTCTTTTTTCACATTGCTGTCTTGAAGAACCTGAAACAGAACATAAATACAGAACCGTAACACAAGATTAGATATACCATAAAGGTAACACAGAGCTAACCCATTACAAACACTCAAAAAAAAAAAAGAAGGTGGGGGAGTGTAAACAACCATATGACAAACGTGGGAAAGAGTGGCTTCAATATCAGCTACATTAAGCTTCCAAAGGGAATCAATCATCAACTTCTTGTGAGACTGCATGTATTCTTCAAGTTCTTCCTCGGTGTAGTTTCCTTCTGCGCTGAGGTGCCGTTTCATGTCCTCTTGAAGCTGTATCAACGCAATTGCACCTATGACGGCCAACAAAAAAAGAAGCTTCTTTAAACATCATAACAGTTCGCAAAACCCTACAGCTTTTACTAACTTCAGCAACAAATTATTGTGAAACAAATACATTAATATAAATAACAATTAGATTTATAAAATGGGCCCAAAGTTTAGTATATAAAGACATCAAACTCTCTAACTCAAAACCAGTTGGCTATGAGAAGAGTTGACCCAAATCATTATATACTAGACATATTTTCTCAAGATATTCAATGTGGGACAAAATATATACTCTATTACTCCCCTCATGTGTAAACTGGTGTATTGAGGGTTGCACGTGGACCTGACGAATATGAAGACACAAGATAAGCAAGCTCAGAAGAAGCTAGTCACACGACAAGCCCAAAAGAAATCTAGTAAACCACGGGCAACTATTGGCCCAATTGATAAGTGATACTAGTTCAGAAATTGGTAACTTTGACCCTTAAGAAATGAACAACAAGTGGGTTAATTAGGCCAAGGATAGCCCGCTTTGATACCATGTTAAAAGCCATATTTAGAGTTGAGAGTAAACAAAGAATTGATGAAGATGAGAGATAAGCACTCTGGAACTTATCGCGTCGGCAGAGGAGGTCCCACGCGCCAGTGAACAACAATGTTCTGCTACAATGCCAGTGAATAGTAATTTGCTACATTACTGATTAACAATGGTCTTCTACAGTACCAATGAACCAAGCTCTAATACTATGTTATATTTATAAAATGAACCCAAAGTCTATTATATAAAGATATCAAACTCTCTAACTAAAAATCAATTGGCTATGAGAAGAATTGGCCCAAGTCATTATATACTAGACATATTTTCTCAAGATATTCAATGTAAGAATGATATATACTCTAACAACAACCACGCAACCAAAGAACAAAATATCACTTCCATGTATTCATGTATTGTTCAGTCCAGCTTGTAGAAATGTTACAAAGAAGTTTGTCATTCAGGCTATAGCTGGTCTCAGGAGATTTTTGCTTTCAGTTGTTTGGAAAATAGAACAGTAAGATTGTTTAAATAAAATTTAGTTTAATTCAAGGCAAGCAAGCATTACAAGAGACGATACGAATACAAGAGCCACTGCTGATGGCATGCACCAACAACGCATTGCCATAAGATTAAGGTCAAAACAGTTGGTGACTGGGGTTCATAGCCGTGTTGACCCTGTTGCCTATGGTGAACAAAGAACAACGACGCATACCCCTCACAAAGATGGAAATTTCATAGTTACAGCTCTTTCTTGGACCCGCATACCCGATAGGCTGAGAGAGCACATAGTTCAATAACAACTACACATCAAAATGATAATGCTTGAATATAGTTAAGATGAACACATGAATTTAACTATGGCCACATATATACAGTGTAGATTTGATTGAAGCCAGCACTATACACTAACCTGTTGCTGCTGTTACTTGAGATTTAATGAAGTGTCCTTTGTTTCTAAACCACTCGGCAACAAATGGCACGCCCAAATAGATCGCCTTCTTCCCAAGTTCTTTAGCTGACTGTCTTGCATATATATAGCCAATTGTATTCAACATATCAACACCATACGCTGTGGAAAGTGGTAAAGATGTTAATTAGAAAGACTAATAGAGCATTTTTTGCTTTGCAACAATATAGACGACAAAGTAGAACATAATAATCAAGGGTTCAAATTCATTCTTGGAAGCACCTTACTTTTGAATTTACCAAGATATTTCTGAACCATGATCAATGTCAGTCTTAATATCGCTTAATGAATGCAAAAAATAAAAATGGAAAAAAACTTTCCTCCAAGAAAACAAAATATGGTTCTACTTGGAGGAAATTATTCGGCTAACCTTAATAGTATTGTAACCCCTAGTTGGTGTTGAACACCTTTTGAGTGTTCAAATTAATTTGTTGTAGACAGGAAGATCATTATACACCCGGCATGTATATAATTATTATCATACTTAAGAAGTGTGGATTGCCCGTACTGCATCAATTAGCAGCGGGAAAGATACTATGTGAAGTAATGCTAAGAGAGTTCAGCAAGAAATCAGTATTGTTGGGCCGTACACCTTCTCACAATTGTTACATAGGAGCAGATTGTTCAACTTGCAGCAATATTAGAAAATTACATGATCCAAAAGCAACATATGAAAGATAATGTTGCTAAACTGTTCAGGGGCACCGAAGCAGAGACGTTATTTATGGACAATGTAGCACAAACTGTTTGGTGCTATAGACAAGTTAAGGGGATTTTAATGTTTGTAAGTCTTCCATCATATGTTTCTACATTATAATATTGTGCCAGCTCTCTGAGTTCTTCTACACTATTTTTTCACCCTATTTGAGGATTTTCAATATTTTCCCCTCCAATAAACTTGGGCTTCGATATGAACAATATACCCTCTTGTACTTATGGATGCATCACTCAAGCTTACTGCTTACCAGAAAATTCCAATACACTTGTTTCTGAAATTTCTGGTACCGAACACTATATCATCTCAAATATAAACCCTCTTCATTGATAAACCTTTCTTCCATCTCATACCACCATAAACTTGAAAATAACACCATCAAAATCTGCCACCCAAAAACCAAGAGCAGACAGCTTAATCCAATTCACCAAATTATACCCTACATTAATTCATGTAAGAACTCTACCCTAGTTGCCTCTACTAGGACTGCAGATTGAACTATATAAGAGAACAAATTATGAATTAAGAAAGTTCTATATGAAATCTGACCAGCATTGGAGAGCCTTGATACTTCCGCTTCAGCATCTCTAACAAAATCTACTTTATTTCCTTGCACATAAAGGTTGAGTCGATCCTTAAGTATCTCAGCAAGCTTCTCTTCTCTTTCCTTTTGGACAACCTGTAGTAAAAAAGAACTTGCAAAATCAGATAATCAAAATTTGCAGGAAAAACTGTTAAGAATGAATTTTTGATATTATATGAAGTTAAATTTCTGTCCACAAATCTATCTAAGGCCACAAGTGTCGATTATGTCTACATTTCCACAAAAATAATTTATCAATATTTAGCTTGAATACTCAACATAGCATATAGTGCAGACTTGCAGTATTCTTTCATAGCACATATACATTCAGCCGGATGTTTTAAGAAACTTGTAGGAGTTGCAAGGTGCTTAAAATACACTAAAATTAATGAATGTCAAATGTCACAAAAAGGAATTTTCCCAAACACAGGCCAAGACGAAAAGATGATGCAAGAGGAAAATGCCATTTATAAGCCCTCCGATCTCTCAGAACATCATTAAGGCCGTGACTGCAGGTCTAAGTTTCATTCAGATGATTCAAAGATCCCAAAAAGGATGTATATCTCTGTATAATGTGTGTGTATTTTAGTCCCAATGGACATGATTAGGTGATACTTCTTTTATCAAAAATAAATAGCAATTGAAGTCCTATTTTTTTAGGTGTGTTGAAGCATCCAACTTAAAGCCATTTGACAGTAAGTGAGAGGTCTCTTCAAGTTGTATGATGAGTACAAAAGTTTTATTTGACCAAAGTTGAGTGGATGATTGGATTTTGAATCCCAACACGCCCCTTAGGTGAACTGTGGACAATGAAAAGAAGGGTAACGCAACTAATGTGGGCCTGAATATGTAAATGGCTTGCACATGATGAATGAGACTTAACTCTAATACCATGTTGAAGCATACAAGTTAAAACCTTGGAGAGGCCCCTTCAAGTTATCTATAGAGTACCTAGACCTTATTTGTCCAATGTGGAACTTTGAATCTCAACACACCCTCTATGTGGACAACACATATAGATAATGCGTATTTTAAGACATGCCAAAAACATAACAATACATTACATTGTTAATACACTTTTATATTCTCAAATACTCCCTCCGTTCCATGATAAAAGTCCTTATTACTATTTTGGGTAGTCCCATGTTAAATGTCCATTTTTCTTTAATAACCAAACTTTTACACATATTTTCCTATTATACCCGTAGCATTAAATATCTCATACTTTTCTTATTCTAATTCTCTCTCCATATTTAATGACATTATTATGGACAATTTTGTCATTTTATTCATCTTCTTAATATGCGTGAAAAGTCCACCAGGACTTTTATCCTAAGACGGAGGGAGTATTTTATGTCATAGTGTGGTAAAGATTAGATAAAGTGCATATTATAAATATGTTTTCAACACGTCATAAGATCCATGCCGAAGACACCTAAAAACTTGGGACATTCTTTGCTAGACATAGTGAGTATAAGATAAGATTTACCGACACCTCAGCAAAAGAGGCACAATGTCTGGAGTAGATCTACAAAATTTTCCATCTATGAATCCACAATACTTTTTGAGTGTTTATGGAACCTAAATTTTTTTGTTTTATCTTTTTGTGTTATCACAGATGTCCATGAGAATCATTTAAAGATGCCAAATCTCCACATTGGCTAATGGCTAGCAAATGAAATAATGTCAATAGTGCATATTCAGTGTGCCCAAATTAACATGAGCAGGAAAGCACAGAACAGTTATAGAAGAGATATTAGAAAATAACACTTCATGTGACAAAACAATCAATTTCTGGCTTCCAATATATAAATCTACAGGATTGAGATAAGAATACACATGATGGGTGGGATTCAATAACTTGAAGATGTTATACAGTAGAGAGTATTCAAAATATTGAAACTTTTACTAGTCACAACTCCAAACCTACTACAAGAGCACAATAATGCGCGTTCACTAACAAGAAGTTTTATTCATTTTTTATGTTTTAAAAAAAGGCTTTATTCATATAGAATAATATACTCAATAGTGTTTACCAAAACTTATACCCTCATTTTCTCTTGCAACTTTTTAGCATCAAACTGTTCGCCTTCTGTGAAGATATCCAGCGAAGCCATTGATGCCATGGCAAGTTGTCCAATGTAATCTTCAAACAGCTCACTCCCAAAAAGCATAGCAAAAATAGCAGCAGGATCAATGATCGCCTCACTGAAAAGAAGAGAAATTATGCATATCTATATAAGATTAAATTGTCGCTCAACTAAGTAACTGAATAAAAAAATTCCATGTACAGTTTGAATATATACTACTTGAGGACCCTAATTCCCTAAGACTATAAATTTTAATCATTTTGAATTGGAAAAAGAAGAAAAAAAAATAACTTACGTTGAGATTCCTGATTTCCCATAAGCATCATAGGCTTGCCTTTGTGCGGGATCACTCAGCACTTGATAAGCCTCTCCCAAAACCTGAACTCAAAAGAACAGAACTTTTTATATATAGATATGATATAAGTATGTATAACAAAAGGAGATAGTAATAAAGAAGAGAATCTCACAACAATTTTGACAAACATGTAAACCAGATCCAGGCACTCAAAGACAACAGACGTGTCCATTGCTCTCTTATTCCTTAAGGACTATATCACATGTCAAGATCAATTCATTCAATCTGTGTACGTATATATCCATAAATGGGACAGAGACCTATTCAGTAAAGCCAACAGAAGCCCTAATTTTTTAGAGGAAACTTTTAATACAGCAAAACCAATGAATGAATGAAAAGTTAAGAGTTAAAATTAAAATTTTATTCTAGCTATGTAATCCTTAGTTCTTGCTGTATCCTTTTCTTATGCAAGTACGATTGTAACTTTTAAGTTATAAACAACAAATAAGAGTACTCAAAAAGAAAAGAAAAAATGGGGGAACATGAAATATTATATTCACAACATGAGAATGGAGTGGGTCTCACCTTCACGTAATAGGAGGACTTGTGGTGTAAATTAACTCCCAATATCACATCAGAACATGTAAGACATACTGAATTGTAAATAAGGTCTTCAATCTATTTCTACTAAGAGTACTAACAACTTGCATTACTTTGGGGTGAACTACTGGTGGACCAAGATGATCCAGATACTCTTGGGACAGTGCCACAGTGGATCATGTTTTGTGCTAAGACCATTCAATGGTAACAGAGCAAAACCTGGCCAGGTATGCAAACAAAGTGTTGTGGGACAATATGTGCTACATTGTATGGCCAGTGGAAGCCACGTCTAGAATATGTTAGAGCCACCTCTAACATCATGCATTGTTCGGGGTTGATCGATTGTTTAGTCTCGACGACAACCGATATATTGTAATGACTTTTGGATGGGCTTGTGATGGTCCAAGATGACCCGACTACTCTTGGGGCAAACAATAAAGTGTCGGATCCAGATAGAATTCAAACTTGGGCCATTGCACGGGGAACTAGAAAAATTACTTGTGGGAAGAGTATTACTATTACCCCCAAAAAAATGATGAAGAAAATTTAACAATAAAATCAATAGATATATAAATTATAAAAAAATGAAATTTTACACTTGCCTGAAAATTTTGTGCAGCAAGAGGATCATTTGGGTTTTTATCTGGATGAACTTTTCGTGCCTGCAACCCACAAAAATAATGCGTCAGAAAAAATGAAAAATAAAGCATCCACGTGTCCTTAATACTTATCAAGATGGCATGCAAGGAAATAACATTATACATGAACACAAAGAGATAACTACAAGATTTGTAAATAAACATAAATTAAAATGCAAGGAGTTAAGGTTAAAGATCAGGTCTAAATTATCAAAAAGTAAAGGAACTTCATATATTGGGTGCACTGCTATTAAGTATTTCCCTGAAGGATAAACCCACCGAGGTAGAGATAATAAATCAAAATTTTTGCAATCATGTTCAAAATTGTATCAATACTCAATAGAAAAACACAATTAAAAAGAGAGTAAAGGAAAAACTAAATAAATAAAATCACTAATAGGTCTGCATTCATCGAAGTATGCACAAAGGGAAATATTGTTGACAACATAACACATGTCCTACCTGGAGAACAATTGATATGGGATCCTTAAGCATCAACCCCCCCCCCCCCAAAATCCACACCTCCACCTCAGGTTTCATTTTTATAGGGTGATTACTTGTGCATAGCGAAGAGGGTGAATCTAATGAGCATTATATTGTCCAAGACATTTAGTTATATTTGGTTTCAAAGAATTATGAGGCTGCAAAGTTCAATTGGCTTCAAAGTTGATCATCCATCATCACAGAGTAATTGTGTGTTTACTTTCAAACATGAAATGTAATGCAAAATCCAATTGAACCGTAAAAGACGGTCCACATCGGTTGCCAAGATAATTTGTGCGGTTGTTATAGGTTTGGCCTCAACTCTTGGACAACTAACTTTTTAAAGTGGACAAGATTGCATCAATTTTGTACTTACGGGTCGGAACATGTAAACGGGATGACCTATAGGAAGGGTTATCTAGAGGCCAGAGCGTTGGGTCAATGTCGCTAGAGTGAAACGTCGTAGTTGGGTAAATGAGCCAACGAGGATATCGGCTATTCAAGGTGGGTGTATAAGATGCGAAGCCCAAACTGAACTATAAAAGACAATCCCACATTGATTGCAAAGATAATTTGGTATGGGTTTATATAGGCCTTGTCATCTCCTTGGAGAGCTAGCTTCTGAATGTGGGAAAAAGGGTTCAGGTTTTGTATCAAAATGAAAGCTTTTCACCTGTTTTTCTTTTCTTTTTATTTTCGAATACTATGCATAAAAAAAATATCTTTTTTTATGGAATGGTATGCATTAAAAAATTAACTTTTTTTAAAAAAAAGGTAACTTTATTATGTATAATACCTAATTTTCTACACATTTAAATATCTGCTAAGGCTTAGCTTCGATTTAACTTTAAATTTTAAAACCCTAAAAACGTCTCCGGTCTAAGCAACTTCTTCCTTGCCCACGTTGATGATACTATAGTCGCATCATATCACAAACCCAAGTAATCAAATGAGAGTAAAACGCAAATTTAAAGACTTGAAGAAAAGTTGAGTGATATATATACCTTAATGTAATAAGCTTTTTTAATGTCTGCTTCAGTGGCGGTGGGGTTAACCCCAAGAACATCATAGTATTCAGTCTCCTTCACCATGGATCTTATTAAACTCTACTCTCTCTCTCTCTCTCTCTCTCTCTCTCTCTCTCTCTCTCCTTCAATTCTTCCGATTCAGGAAAATAACGAAACAACAAGAAATGGGAAGTTGCAATGAAACACAGAAAAGACTTGAATATTTGAACTAAAGAGATAAATTGTATATAAAAAAAGAACACCCGGGGCGGGGTCCCAAGTCGCGTCGGATAGATAGTGATGTAATAAGAACGAAAACAAAAAAGAAATTGGAAATATAAATATTTAAAAAAGTTTTAAAATTTTATTTACTAGTCTTTGAAATTGACAAGTCGCTAGATTAGATTACGCGGAATTGGGAATTTTGATTTTTGACGTTACATTCGTTTTGCGTCAAGGACAACCGTCCGCTATGTTTTTATTTTTCTCTTTCTTTCTCGATTAACATTTTCCTGGTGCCAAAATATGAAATTAAATTTGTGTTATGAATACGATTGTTAACATTACCCATATGGGCAAAGGTGCAAAAATATTCTTGATATTTATACGGATGTCTTACTTTCATTTTAAACTAATTTTTTTTTTAAAAGTACCCTTAACGTTATAAAATTCAGCCCAATTATGCCCCTCCCGTTAACAGACTTGTCACCGAGTCAAACGGAGCAGACACGTGGACAAAATTTGCTGACGGAGCAAAAATAAATTACTACCTCCGTCCCATAATAAGTGATTTTTTAGTTTAAATCACACATACCAATACACAAGTTAAAATGGCAAAAATACCCTTAATATATTTTCTTTTCAAGTTGAAGAGTTAATGAGTGTCATTTAATTGTTGTGGTGGTAAGATCTAATAAATACCATTGAACGATAAGGGCAAGATATATGAGAAAATATTCAAAAATTGTATTGGAGCCTAACACATCACTTATTTTGGGAAAAATATTAAGTTCTAAAAAGACTTATCAGAAGACCCCAAATTATTAATAAATGAAATTTAATTCTCTATTTATTATTTTGAAATAGAAGGGTTGATTTGATTAATGTGGTTAGTTGTAGGTAAAATCATAAATATTTTAAATAAGCAAGTGGTTATAAAATACTTATCATTGTTTCGGGGAATATTCGTTTGGTACGTGGAATATTCTTCATTGCACGGGGAATATTAAATGACGATTACAGACGCTGTGTAAACCCATAACTAAAAGAATTGGATGAAGAAAACGACAAGTATGAAGTTGTTTATAAATAACGGCGTAGTTATTACAGATTAATATTGTTGGAATATTAAATTGGTTAAAACACAACGATGTCTGGCGTTATCGCATAAAATGGCGCGCAGATTGCACCAATTATTGATTCATACGTAAAGTAATGACTACTCAATAATTATTACGGTAATTATCGCTCAATATTTTATTTTATTGATTCAATAATTCACGTGTTGATATTTTATATTATCGTTGTTTCAATAATTGTCACTACACAAAGATTTTTCATTCTGAAAGCAATAATTCATATTATCCGAATAATATTATTAGAAAATATTATTAGCAATGTCTAAAAATTTTTGTCAAGGAGAGGTTTGGTCACCTAATTGCTTGCCAAGAAGAGGAGAGATCCTTATTAGGAAAGTTCCCCTCTCTGAGGAGCAGGCTCTTAGTTGCCAAGATCTTGTGATTCTGTAATATTATTTATGAATAATTAATTATTGATTTATATGATAAGGAAAATATTCATTTTATGTGGATATAGATGGAGAAAAATTTTAAAATGACAATTATTAAAAATTGATATTTTATCTTTTCTGATAAAATAATATTTTATTATATTATTATAATATAATAATGGTGATATTTTTACAATGAATGTGTGATATATGAGTATATGAGGAGGAAGAGTATTTTTGTTGCATTAAATGATGAACACATATTTTGTGTGTCAGTGGACCCCATTTCTTGATTGAAATTTGATTATTGTAAGACCCCAACTTATTATTAATAAAATTTAATTTTTTCTATTTATTATTTTGAAATAAGCGGTTGATTTGATTAATGTGGATAGTTAGGGGTAAAGATACGTAAATATTTCAAAATAAGCAAGTGGTTATAAAATATTCATTGTTGTTTAGGGAATATTCGTTTGGTCGTGAATATTCAGACATCGGGGAATATTCGCATTTACTGACGATAAATGTATGTGTGTGTAGGCCCCATAACTGAAAAAGCGATTGGATGAAAAGAAACGACAAATATAAGTTGTTTAAAAATAATCTACAGTAGTTATTATCAAGATTAATCGTTAAAAATAAATTGGTTAAAACACAAGAAGATATACCAGTATTCGCACCAATTGTTGATTCTTACGTAAAGAAGGCACTACTCAATAGTGGTTATGTAATTCTTATTCAAAGATTTTATTGAGTTAATAATTCTTTGCGTTGATATTTTATATTCTTTCATTGTTTCAATAATTGTCATTATACGATTATTTTTCATTATCGCTAATAATTCATATTATCCTGAATAATATTATTAGATAACATTATTGGCAATGTCTAGAAAGTTACATCTAAGGAGAGGTTTGGTCACCTAATCATGCGCCAAGAAGAAGAATTTTATCGGAAAGTTCTCTTCCTGCAAGGAACGCTTGTCATTGTCGATATTGTGATTGATAATATTATTTATGAATAATTAATTATTGATTCATATGATGAGAAAAATATTAATTTTATGTGGATATAGATGGAGAAAATTTTATTGTGACAATTGTTGAAAATTGATATTTTATCTTTCCTCGATAAAATAATTCATTTAAATATATTATTATATGTTAATAATATAATAATGGTGATATTTTTACAACGAATGTGGGATATATGAGTATACTGAGGAGGAAGAGTATTTTTATTTGCAATAAATGTTTAAAACATGTTAAACATGCGTCGATTGGACCCCATTTATCGGTGAAATTTGATTATAGCTTTGTAAAATCGCTTCGCTTGTGGATTTCGGTCAATTTCTATTTGGAATTTGGAAAACTTTCTTCTGCAAAGTTGTAGAGAATTGAATTTCCTATAAAAACTCGCGAGATTCGAATTTTCTGATGAAAGGGCTATTTATTATGAATTATGAAGTTCAAGCTCAAATAATTGATTTTGGAAGTTTAAAATATTTTTAATTACAAAAACGTTTTTTTGTGTTTGGTTAGCCTCATTAAACACATGCAAGTTGCTGAATTCAGATGGTTCTAGGTGCGTAGAGAATTTGTAATATAAATAATATTATTATATTAAATTTTTCGCTTTTTGTGTTCTAAGCGATTTTCATAAATAGGTGCTTAGGTTAGAATTGAAAATCACACCGTAAAATCAAGTTTTCTCTCTATATTATCGAGCGTATTCTTGTGAGTATTTTGAGTATACTTTGAGTATTGCTATATACGGCAAGTCCAAGTCATAGCCTTATATCCTGTTTCATTTAGAAATCTCGATCTTTCGAGGTAAGGATGTTAATTTCTTCTCAAATGATATTATTTCTTCAATATCATTATGTGAAATATTGGTTGGAACTTTTTATCAAATTTGGAACTTTTTTTCATGTCGGGTTTTCTTATTCATGAGTTACTTATTCACGAAGTCTTATTCATGAGTTACTATTCACGAGTTCTTATTCACGGTACTATTCATAAGTAAGGCGTGAAGATGTTTTTGTGGAATTTTTATCTTTTGGTGTCTGAGTTACTTATTCACGAAAAGCAGACTATTCACGATATCTCAACACTATTCACCGAAAAATAAAATTTCTTCTTTTTGTCAAAATATCTATTCGGATACTAGCTTTGATTGTATCCATGTTTTGATCATTCTTGAGTTTTACACCACTATGATTATTTTTGAGGTATCTTTTAAACATGGATAAAACAAAGTACTAATCCTTAATCCTTAATCCTTGTCATTTTGTTTCATTGGATTCGTTTTTTAAAAATATTTTTCATCATCCTCGCCTTAAATGATGATATTATGGAATATCTTTGGCTGTAGAAGTCAAAAGATGAATGATTTTGAAGAATATCTTTGGCCCGTAGTGCAAAGATGAGCAGTGTTTAGATGAACATGACTAATCGATGAATATCTTTGGCCCAGTAGTGCAAAAGATGAATATTTGATTCCAGATGTATATTGATTGATGTTACTGAGGGATAAAAGATGAGCGATGAACTTTTAAATTCATACATAGAAGATAGTAGTTTGCATTCTCTACTTAACTCTTCTAATGAATTATTATTTTCATTGCGAATATTGATTTAAAATTTGTTGTCTATCAGATTCTATTAGATTTTTCCTGTTGAAGACTAACGATAATTTGTTGATATTATCTTAGTCATAATATTCTTTATCGAGCTAGTTGAGCTCACCTTTTCCTTTTGTTCCATTTTTCTCGGAGGCGAGAATATAAGAGTATGCAGTCGGGGTATGAAATGAAGATTCTAGAGAGAGTTGTTTAGTAATCCTCACCATTTTGTAAAATAATATATCAATAAATGTGATGAGTATTTATTTGAGTATAGATATTGTCTAAAAGATAATATTTGTATTTAAACTCACAGCTTTCTTGTTGTAATAATAAAGTTGTAGTTGTTTACGCACCGTGTATTGACAACTCGAATGGGTGATGTATACCTATTTTTGAGGCGTCACAGTTGGTATCGAGCTTAGGATATGATCTCTGGCGGAGATCGGGGAATAGAACTAGAGAGGAGGGAGATTTAATAAATCCTTCGCTAAAGTGTGTCCTACCCAAGCTTATTTGTTAGTTGATCAAGATATAGGGATATTATGTGATATATTGATTTCCTTAATTAACCCTTGTTTTATGACAAGATTTGAGAATGTCGAATCGAGAATATTAACAATGGAAATGAGACCGTAGAGACGCTCAGATTTCACCAACGAGGAGAACGTGCAACAGTGGCAATGTTCCTCCCGTGAACAACATTAATCGGCGAGATGATGAACGAGAGAATGTTTAGAAGCTTTTTGCAGATTCATGCAAAATCGCACGAGGAGACTCGTGTTCAAAATCTGAGGAGGAAATGATAAGAATTCACGGGTTGTCACAAACCAAGCAGTTCAAAGAGTTGGGACCACCGAATTTAAGTGGAAAGCCAGATCCGATCATGGCGGAAACATGGGTCAAGCAAATTACCAAGATATTCGATGTCTTGGGATGCACGGAGAGAACGAAGGTTCCATTCGCCACCTTTATGTTCCGTGGCGAAAGGAGATTCATTGGTGGGAGTCTCGTGAAGCGTACCCATCCAAACCAAGACTCAAAGATGTCTTGGGAGACGCGTTCAGAACTATTTAATGACAAATACTTTCCGAAAGTGTTCATCTATATGAAGGAAGTGGAGTTTATTAGACTCGAGCAGAACAACATGACGGTGTCTCTCAAGACGAGGCAAAGTTTGCAGAGTTATCCAAGTTTGCACCTCATTTGGTGGAGAATGAGGAACGATGACGCGGATGTTTCTTAGAGGTTTGAAACCCAAGATAACGACAATATCTCATTTCTCATAAATTTTCTCTCTATTCGGGATGTTGTAAGCAGGCTCAATTATTAGAGCGAGATAACGAAAGTACGGTCAACCGAGGACCATAACCGAAATCGTACAGTAGATAGTAATCAATGTAATAATGATAACCAGCGGAGAAAGAAACAGACGGACAAAAATGGTAACCACTCTGGTGGTAATCATGGCCATAAAAATAGAAGAAGCGAGTCAGGAGGAGATTTTAAAAGAGGAGATTTAACAACTAACCGTGTGAAGACGACAAGGTGCGCTAGCAAGAAGAATCGGTTCTAAGGGAGGAGAACGACCACCGGTCATATCTTATAAATGCGGAAAGAGGGACATATCACCAAACCGTCCACAACAGATTCAAGGTATGCTATACTTGTGGAAAGGAAGGACATATCGCTTTCGAGATCAGACGCAGTAGTGAAACCTAGTTCGGTGAGGAGCGGTGACTCAAAAAGATCGCCCCGTAAAAGTCAAAGTCAACGATTCCGGAAGAAGCGTTTGTTGTGATGGTCAAAATGCGAGGAACCCAAACGAGGTGATCACGGTAAGCTATTTATAAATTCTTGAAGTTTATACCTTACTTGATACGGTGCTACCCATTCATTTATCTCTCCGCATGTGCTCAACGCTTAAACTTGACTCGGAGAAATTAGACTTTGACCTATCTGTGGAAACTCCGTTAGAGAAACTTTCATCACATCCATCGCTTATAAATCTTGTTTGATTCAAGTTGGCACCATTACCTTACCATTGACCTTATCTCTTTAAAAATACTTGCTTTTGATGTGATTGTAGGATTGATTGGTTAACTACTCATCATGCCAAAATTGATTATTTTCGTAAGGTTGTTAGTTTTCATATTCCTAACCTTGACTGTTATGTTAATTCAAGCAACTTAACCATTAAAATCAATCACATCATATCTAATCATAAAGCTATTCGTTTATTGAAAAACGGATGTCAAGCTTTCTTAGCCCATGTTATGGATTTGAATAAAGACATGTCAAATTTGAATAATATTCTGTTGTTATTGACTTTCCGACGTATTTCGAAGAACTTCCCTGCCTTCACCCCGTAACGTGAAGTTGAATTCTTTATTGATCTTGAACTGGTACAAAGCCCATTTCTAAAACCCCATATCGAATGGCTCTATTGAACTTCAGAGTTAAAGGTCCAACTACGAGGAATTGTTGGACATCGGTTTCATTCGTCCAAGTACATCTCCTTGGGGTGCTCTGTTTTATTTGTAAAGAAGAAAGACGGGAGTATGCGACTTTTGTATTGACTATCGGAATTGAACCATGTCACCATCAAGAATAGGTATCCTCTACCTCGTATTGATGACTTGTTTGACCCGATTCTGAGGGCACAATTCTTTTCAAAAATCGATCTTCGATTCGGATATCATCACCAAGATTAGAGGCGAGGATATTCAAAGACCGCCTTTGAACTTCGGTATGGGCATTATGAATTCTTAGTCATGTCTTTCGGACCGACTAATGCTCTACTGGCTTTCATGGATATGATGAACCGAGTATTCAAGGAATATTTGGATCGATTCGTTGTTGTTTTTATTGATGACATCCTCATATATTCCAAAAGTCGTGAAGATCATGAGCACCATTTGAAGTTCGGTACTCCAAAGGCTTCGTGAAAACAAACTATATGCCAAATTAAAGAAATGTGAGTTCGGGCGAGGAAGTAGCATTCCTTGGGCACGTGGTGTCGAAACATGGAGTATCTGCTGATTTTGGCGAAGATTCAAGCAATAAAAGTTGGGAGCAACCGAAGTCGGTGATCAAAGACGTAGCTTTTGGGCTTAAATTGGTTATTATCGGAGATTCGTGGAAGGATTTTTCTCGAATCGCTACTCCATTAACTCGGCCTAACTCGGAAGGATACAAAATTCGTTTGGAGCGAAGAACGCGAGAAGAGTTTCCAAGAGCTTAAGAGGAGACTTATTTCGGTGATTTGTTCTAACAATACCATCGGTTCTGGATGGATTTGTTATCTACAAATGATGCTTCGTGCAAAGGGTTAGGATGTGTTCTCATGCAATGTGGGAAAGTCATAGCCTATGCCTCATGACAACTTAAAGAGTATGAGAGGAATTATCCTACTCATGATCTAGAGTTAGTAGCGATCGATTTTAGCGTTAAAGATATGGAGGCACTATCTATATGGGGAGAAAGTGGAGATATATTCGCACCATAAAAGCCTTAAATATTTCTTCACTCAAAAAGAACTCAACACGCGGCAAATGACGTTGGCTCGAGCTATTGAAATACTACGACCACACTATTCAATACCATCCCGGAAAAGCGAATGTGGTGGTGACGCGTTGAGTAGAAGATCATATCACGCGGAACGAGTGCGATGATGTCAAGTATACACATAGAGCCAACTTTAATAGAAAAAGTTAAGGTTCTTTCAAGCCACCAGGCCGGGCCGTCGATGCGTATGAAGAAGAAAGTACAAGAAGGAGCTATTCCTAAGCGAGAATTGATGAAGAAGGAATACTTCGAGTCCACTTTAGACTTTGTGTCCCTAACGACTCGATTTGAAGTACAAGATTATGATGGAGGCACACAATACACCATTTGTAATCCATCCGGAAGTACTAAAATGTATCGTGATCTTGACATACATTTTGGTGGAACAATATATGAAGAGAAATTGTAAAGTTTATCTCGATGTGTTTAACTTCATTAACGCGTGTAAAGCGGAGCATCTTGTACCTAAGGGTCCGTTGCAACCACTTGAGATTCTCGAAATGGAGGTGGGAACACATTACCATGGATTTCGATTACGGGTCTTCCTACGGTTTCTCAAGGCATCAATGTTATTTGGGTTATTGTTGATAGATTAACCAAGTCCGCTTTCATTTCTTGCCGATCACGGAGACTTATTCCTTGAACGTCTTGCTAGTAGTATGTACGTGAATGAAATTGTGAGGTTGCATGGCATGCCCAGTATCCATAGTTTCGGATCGTGACCCGAGATTCACTTCAAGATTTTGGGTTAGCTTGCAAAAAGCTATGGGCACGGACGATTGATTGACAAGATACCATCCTCAAACAGACCGACAATCGAAAAGGACTATTCAAACTCTTGAAGATTTATTAAGACTCGTGTCCTGACTTCAAGGCGGTTGGGATATGTATTTACCATTGGTGGAATTCTCCTACAACAACAGTTATCAGCATGTATAGTGTAGCTCCATTTGAAGCATTATATGGAATGAAAGTGTCGCTCTCCAAAGTATGTTGGGGACGAGGTGGGTGAAGCAACACTTTGTTGGGGACCCGAGTTGGTATGTATGACTCACCGAAAAGATTCAAATTATTCGACAACGATATACAAAAGCGGCACAAGATTCCATTTAAAGAGTTATGCGGATCTTCATCGAAAGGACGTGGAATTTAGTATAGGGGATCATGTATTATCATGCGAGTTGCTTCCATGGAAGGAGTTACAAGATTTGGGAAGAGAGAAAGCTCAATCCACGATTTATTGGTCCATTTCAAATTCTTGACCGAGTAGGAAATGTAGCCTATAGACTCGCGTTACCTCCGAGTATGTCTCGTGTTCATAATGTGTTTCACATATCATGCACTTCAGTAAATATGTGAAAGACCGAATCACGTTATAGAGTTAGAACCAGGACGAGATAGCCAAGACTTAACGTATGAAGAGGTACTGTCAAGATTTTGGATAGGAAGGAGCATGTCCTACGCTATGAAAGGTCATACCCACGGTTAAAGTTTTTTGGTGGAGGAATCATGCTATAGAGGAAATGACACGGGAATTGGAAACGGAAATGAAAGCGAGGTATCCTCACCTTTTCAAACACTACCCAAATGCGTACGCCAATTTCGAGGACGAAATTTCATAAGGAGGGAGGTTGTAAGACCCCAACTTATTATTAATGAAATTTAATTTCTCTATTTATTATTTTAAAATAGTAACGGTTGATTTGATTAATGTGGATAGTTAGGGGTAAGATCATGCAAATATTTTAAAATAAAAGTGGTTATAAAATATTCATTGTTGTTTGGGAATATTCGTTTGGTCGTGGAATATTCGATCTTTGTCGGGAATATTTAAATGATCTGACAAATGCATGTAAATGTGTGGGCCCCATAACTGAAAGCGATTGGATGAAGAAAACGACAAATATAAGTTGTTTAAAAATAATCTACAGTAGTTATTCACAGTTATCTTGTTAAAATACCCGGTGGTTAAAACACGGTATTTTGCAGTATTGCACCAATTGTTGATTCTTACGTGAAAGAAGGCACTACTCAATAGTGGTTACTGATAATTATTATTCAAAGATTTTATTGAGTTAATAATTCTTTTCGCGTTGATATTTTATATTCTTTGTTGTTTGATAATTGTCATTATACGGTATTTTTCATTATCGAAGCAATAATTCATATTATCCGAATAATATTATTAGATAACATTATTGGCAATGTCTAGAAAGTTCATCTAAGGAGAGGTTTGGTCACCTAATTGCGGCGCCAAGAAGAAGAAATTCTTATTGGAAGCCCCCTCTTCCTGAACCCGCACGGTTGTCAATATTGTGATTGATAATATTATTTGTGAATAATTAATTATTGATTCATATGATGAGAAAAATATTGATTTTATGTGGATATAGATGGAGAAAATTTTATTGTGACAATTGTTGAAAATTGATATTTTATCTTTTTTTCGATAAAATAATTCATTTAAATATATTATTATATGTTAATAATATAATAATGGTGATATTTTACAACGTAATGTGGGATATATGAGTATACAAGGAGGAAGAGTATTTTTTGTTGCAATAAATGTTTAAAACATGTTAAACATGCGATTGTGGACCCCATTTATTGACTGAAATTTGATTATAGCCTGTAAAATCGTCCGTTTGTGGATTTCGGTCAATTTCTATTTGGAATTTGGAAAAACTTTCTTCTGCAAAGTTGTAGAGAATTGAATTTCCTATAAAAACTCGCGAGATTCGAATTTTCTGATGAAAGGGCTATTTATTATGAATTATTGAAGTTCGAAGTCTCAAATAATTGATTTTGGAAGTTTAAAATAATTTTAATTACAAAAACGTTTTTTGTGTTTGGTTAGCCTCATTAAACACATGCAAGTTGCTGAATTCAGATGGTTCTAGGTGCGTAGAGAATTTGTAATATATATAATATTATTATATTAAATTTTTCGCTTTTTGTGTTCTAAAGATTTTCCTATAAATAGGGTCTTGGGTTAGAATTGAAAATCACACCGTAAACCCAAGTTTCTCTCTATATTATCAAGCGTATTCTTGTGAGTATTTTGAGTATACTTTGAGTATTGCTATACTGTGCAAGTCCAAGTCATAGCCTTTATATCCTGTTTCAAATTTAGAAAATCGATCTTTTCGAGGTAAGGGATGTTAATTTCTTCTCAAATGATATTATTTCTTCAATATCATTATCTTTGAAATATTGGTTGGAACTTTTATCAAATTTGGAACTTTTTCATGTCGGGGTTACTATTCATGAGTTATTATTCACGAGTTACTTATTCATGAAGTTACTTATTCACGATTCTTATTCATGGTGTACTATTCACGTAAGGCGTGAAGATGTTTTTGTGGAATTTCTATCTTTTTGGTGTCTGAGTTACTATTCACGATACTCTGTGACTTTATTCACCGAAAAATAAAATTTCTTCTTTTGTCCAAAATATCTATTCTCGATACTAACTTTGATCAGATCCATGTTTTGATCATTCTTGAATTTTACACCATTATGATTATTTTTGAGGTATCTTTTGAACATGGATAAAACAAAGTACGAATCCTTAATCCTTAATTCTTCACATGGTCGTTGTTAAATCTCCTCTTTTTAAAATCTCCTCCCCGACTCGCTTCTTCTATTTTCATGGCCATGATTACCACCCGTAGTGGTTACCATTTTTGTCCGTCTCATTTCTTTTCTCCGCAGTTATCATTATTCATTGATCGCTATCTACGATCACGATCCTCGGTTGTGGTCCTCAGTTGACTGCAGTACTCGTTATCTCATTTCTAATAATTGAGCCACATTTACAACATCTGAATAAAGAGAAAATTTATGAGAAATGAGATCTCGACGTACGCCGTTTCAAACCTCTAAGAAACATCCGCGTCATACGTTCCTCATTCTCCACCAAATGAGGTGCTGAACACGGATAACTCGCAAACTTTGCCTCGTCATCGAGACACCGCCATGTTGTTTTGTTCCAATCGATGAACTCCACTTCCTTCATACGACGTAACACTTTCGTGAAAGTATTTGTCATTAAATAGCTTCAAACGTCTCCCAAAGACGCCTTTGAGTGCGGACCGATGGGTACGCTTCACGACTCCCACCGAAGAATCCGCTTCGCCACGGAACATAAAGGTGGCGAATGGAACCTTCTGTTTCTCGCGCATCCCAAGACATCGAATATCTTGGTAATTTGTTTGACCCATGTTTCCGCCATGATCGGATCTCGCTTTCCTTAAATTTCGTGGTCCCAACTCTTCGAAGCCGCTTGCACGTGACAACCCGTGAATTGCTATCATTTCCTCCCGTATTTTGAATACGAAGTCTCCCAAATTCGATTTTGCATGAATCGCAAAAAGCTTTTAAACATCCCTCGTTCATCATCTGCGCCGGTGGTGTTGTTCACAGGAGGAACATTGCCACTGTTGTAGACGTTCTCCTCGTTGGTGAGTACAAAGGCTCTCCACGGCCTCATTTCCATTGTTAATATTCTCAACGACATTCTCAAAATCTTTGTCATAAAACAAGGGTTAATTAAGGAAATCAATATATCACATAATATCCCTATATATCAATTCAACTAACAAATAAGCTTAGGTAGGACACACCAAGCGAAGGATTTACTCGTCTCTCCCCTCATAGTTCTATTCCCCGATCTCCGCCAGAGATCATATCCTAAGCTCGATACTAATATGTGGACGCCCCCAAAATAGGTATACATCACCTATTCCGAAAGTTGTCAATACATGGTACGTAAACAACTACAACTTTATTATTACAACAAGAAAGCGTGAGTTTGAATACAAATATTATCTTCTGCATAATATCTATACTCAAATAAATCCTCATCACATTTATTGATACATGATTTTACAAAAATGGTGAGGACTACTAAACAATCCTTTCTAAAACCTTCATTCCATACTCCGACTGCACTCGCTTATATTTATTCCTCCCGAGAAAAATGGAACAAAAGGAAAAGGGTGAGCTCAACTAGCTCAATAAAGAATATTATGACTAAGATAATATACAACAAATTATCGTTAGTCTTCAACAGGAAAAATATAATAGAATACAATAGACAACAAATTTTAAATCAATATTCGCAATGAAATAATAATTCATTAGAAGAGTTAAGTAGAAAATGCAAACTACTATCTTCTATGTATGAATTTAAAAGTTCATCGCTCATCTTTTATCCCCGTAACATCAATCAATATACATCTGGAATCAAATATTCATCTCTGCACTACAAAGCCAAAGATATTCATCGATTGGTCATGTTCATCTAAACACTGCTCATCTTTGCAGACCACGGCCAAAGATATTCTTCGTAAATCATTCATCATCGCACTACAAAGCCAAAGATATTCTTAAGAAATCATTCATCTTTGCACTACTGCATCAAAGATATTCCATAATATCATCATTTAAGACCGAGGATGATGAAAATATTTTTTTAAAGAAACGAATCCAAAGTGAAACAAAATGACAAAGATTAAGGATTAAGGATTCGTACTTGGTTTTATCCACGCCCAAAAATACCTCAAAAATAATCATAGTGGTGTAAAATTCAAGAATGATCAAAAACATGGATACAATCGAGTTAGTATCTAGAATAGATGTTTTAGACGAAAAAAAAGAAATTTTATTTTTCTATTGAATAAGACAGTATACGTGAATAAGGTCAGATATCGTGAATAAAGGTCAGATACGTGAATAAGAAACTCGACACCAAAAGATAGAAATTCCACAAAAAACATCTTCACGCTTCATGAATAGTACTCGTGAATAGTAACTCGTGAATAAGAACTCTTCATGAATAGTAACTCGTGAATAAGAACTCATGAATAAGAACCCATGAATAAGTAACCCCGACATGAAAAAGTTCCAAATTTGATAAAAACTTCAGATCAACATTTCAAAGATAATGATATTGAAGAAATAATATCATTACGGAAAAAAAATAATATCCCTTACCTCGAAAGATCAAGATTTTTAATTTAAACACCAGGATATAGGCTATGACTTGGACTTGCACCAGATATAGCAATACTCAAAGTATACTCAAAATACTCACAAGAATACGCTCGATAATATAGAGAGAAAACTTCAGTTTACGGTGTGATTTTCAATTCTAACCCAAGACCCTATTTATAGGAAAAACGCTAGAACACCAAAAGTAGAAAATTTAATAAAATAATAATATAATTAAACAAATTCAAGCCCACCTTAGACCAACTGAATTCAGCACATTTATGTCACATGTGGGATTGCAAAAACGTTTTTCTTAAATAAAACAATTAAAACTTCCAAAAATTAATTATTTCGTAACTTCGAGCTTCAAAAATTCATAATTAATAGCCCTTTCATCAGAAAAATTCGAATCTCATGAGTTTTATAGGAAATTCAATTCTCTACAACTTTGCAGAAGAAAGATTTTTCAAATTCCAAACAGAAATCGATCGAAATCCATAAGCAGGCGATTTTATTGTGTTATAATCAAATTTCAACCAATAAATGGGGTCCACCGACATGTTTAACATGTTTTAAACATTTATTGCAACAAAATACTCTTCCTCCTCAGTATACTCATATATCCCACATTCGTTGTAAAATATCACCATTATTATATTATTAAAATATAATAATATTTTAAATAAATTATTTTATCGTAAAAGATAAAATTTCAATTTTCAACAATTGTCACTATAAAATTTTCTCCATCTATATCCACATAAAATCAATATTTTCCTCATCATATAAATCAATAATTAATTATTCACAAATAATATTACGTAATCACAATATCGACAACCGTGCGCGGTTCAGGAAAGAGGGCTTTCCAATAAGAATTTCTCCTTACTTAGCCAAGCAATTAGGTGACCAAACCTCTCCTTAGAGCGTAACTTTCTAGACATTGCCAATAATGTTATCTAATAATATTATTCAGATAATATGAATTATTGCTTCGATAATGAAAATACCGTGTAATGACAATTATCAAACAACAAAGAATATCAACGCAAGTAATTATTAATCAATAAAATATTGAGCGAAGAATTATCGTAACCATTATCGAGTAAAGTGCCTTCACGTAAGAATCAATAATTGGTGCAATACCGGTGTGCCATCTTGCTCAACAACGCGTATTAGTGTGTTTTAACCACCGGGTATTCCAACAAGATAATCTGTAATAACCACGTAGTTATTTAAAAATAACTTATATTTGTCGTTTTCTTCATCCAATCGCTTTTCGTTATGGGGCCCACACATGGTTTCATTGGCGTGCATTTAATATTCCCAAACAAAACGAATATTCCACGACCAAACGAATATTCCCCGACAACAATGAATATTTTATAACCACTTGCTTATTTTGAAATATTTGCGTATTTAACCCTTAACTATCCACATTAATCAAATCAACCCTTACTATTTCAAAATAATAAATAAAGGAAATTCCTTTTTATTTAAAAAATTTCGGGGTCTTACAATTACTATCATATTTTTCCCAATGGTGAGTCTTCTCTTGACTTATCATTATCTCAACTGTCTCAAATTGAGAATTATACTTCAAACAAACACCAAAATTATATAGGTAGTGCTCGTAAATATACTCAGCAAGTGAATGAGCACAACCCTGTCTTATGATGACATGAGGTTGTATGTCATTAGACATCTTGTATAATAGTGGCAAAACTCTCTTCCAATATTGGGTTCGCCTCTCCCTATATGATTCACCAAATATAACTACTAAAAGATGTATACAACACACTTGTCTATATTGTTTAGGGAGAACTCCACAGCTAGAGACCACCGTTCTATTCCTTTCATTTACCCCATTCAATTCAGCCTACACTTTTATTACCTGAAAGGAATTATGAAGCAAAAAGGTGAGCACAACTAGCTTAGTAAAGAATATCATGACTAAAGATAATTAAATTATCAATAGCCTTCATCAATAACAAATCGTAGATTTAGAACATATGGTAGATGATAAAATTTCAACCATAGTTGCAATTGAACGAAGCAATCCATTAGAAGAGTCAAATATAATAACACGACCTATTATCTTCTTCATGTTAAAAGTCCACCAACAATGTTTTATCCTCGTAACATCAATCAGTTCCTTTCCACGATTATATGAATATCTCATAATCATATTTGTGATTCTAAATTCCACTTCGCACTCTGTGATCTAATTTAATTTTCATCACATGTCTTTACCCGAAACATCAAAGATCATGGTTATACCAAATCACGATTCATGTTCATAATCATACTAAAAATTCATCTTTGCACTACGGGCCAAAGATATTCATCCATGATTCATCTTCGCACTAATCGGCCAAAGATATTCAACAATGTGTCATCTTTGCACTACGGGCCAAAGATATTCATTAACAGATTCATCTTTTGCACCATCTTGGCCAAAGATATTCATCAACAATTCATCTTTGCACTACTGCCAAAGATTTTCCTCAACGATTCATATTTGCACTACAAGCCAAATATATTCATCATCAGATTCATATTTGCATTATAAAGCCAAATATATTAATATCTCAAAGATATATATAATCATTTTAGAATTTATATAAACAATAATTATAACCATGTTGATCAATTCACCTTTGCACTTAAGCTAAAGATATTCAATTATAAATTCAATGGTCATGATCATACCAGTCACAATTCAACTTTTCACTACTGGCCAAAGAGAACCCTAGCCATGATCATACCAATAATCTACTCATCTTTACACTCCAGTGGAAGAAAATTTCAACATCAGGGTTATAAAAATGTTATATATGATAATAAAATCAATATAATCAATATATAGTTTTAATCTCCTAGAGTAATATTCATAAATCAACTATAATTTGGTTAGAAAAAGAAACCAATTTTGTAGTGAATAAGACTAGTGAATAATAACTCGTGAATAAGAACTCGTGAATAAGTAACTCATGAATAGTAATCCTAACACAAAAGGTAGAAATTCCACAATAAAATCCATACCAATATTTTAAGATAATGATATTGAAATAATAACATTTCTTAAACTTATAAACAATTTATTTTAATTGTTTACACTTTACTAAATAATGCATTTAATCATCATAAAATGCCAAACTTATAAGATTTCATCACCAATAACCAAAACTCTCATAAAAAATCTGCATATACCACATATATGATTCTCAAGCCATAAAATCATATTTTCCAATTTTTTTCCTTCACATAATATATTTAACTCATTTATTCATAACTTGTCCATTTTCATGAAAAATACCAAATCAGTTCCAAAAATATTTTTTTTCTTGAATTTAGTAGAATATAGTCCCATATTGAACATATATTTTTCTTAGAATTTTTAAAATTCATTTACTATTTTTAATATGGCCAAAACCGCCGAATATTTAGACATTTATCATAAATTGTACTTTTATCCAAAAATTCCAAAATTCACAGAGTACACTGATATTATATAGATGTACTCCCAATAAAAATTTCATCAATTTTGGAGTTAACCATAAGGAGTTATAAGCGCTTACTTTTAAAATAGTCTTTTCTCATAAAATTCATAACTCTTAATTTATACATCCAAAAATCACCATTTTTGGACACAATTAATAAAACTCATCAACATATCATTTCAAATTTTTTCAGAATTTTCTGAAGGTCAGAAGAAGTACGAACTAAAAAACATAATAACCCTTAAAATCTCTTACCTCAAAAGAGCAAAGACTTCATTTGGAATATCGGATGAAAAACCGAAGGAAAATTCTACTAAATAGCAACTCTCAAAGTATCTAAATACTCTCAAAATATGCTTGATAATATAGTGAGAAAGAAAACTTGTTTCTGGTGTTATTTTCAATTCTAACTTAGCCCTCTATTTATAGAAAAATTTTAGTAGACTTGACCGCAACTCGATGGCTTTTACTCGCTACTATTCCCACCCACCACATTTGAAATAAAATTCAGCATATTTCTTCACCAACCACAAGTGGGGCCCACTCAATTCTAGAATTTTCCACCAAAATCATTTATAAACCTAATTTCCGAATTAGTCACCTCTTAAAATTTATAACAAATCATACGTTCATTTTTAACGGTTCAAAATTTGTGGACATATACTCAACATATATATGTATAACATATCCAAAAATTATAACGATCCAACCATACGATTAAAAATTATAACTCACTTAATATATCTCAAAAAACACTAGTTTAATTTTTAATACCTTCATTCCACAAAAATATCGATAAAATACCTCAACATTAATTTCTTCATTTATAAACACATAAATAAATTCATCATTTATATCCACATCAAATAAATATTTTCTTATCATATAAATCAATAATTAATTATTCACAAATAATATTATGTAATCACAATTATGACAACCCGTGTAGCTCCTGTGAAAAGAGGGGCTTTCAATAAGAATTTCTCCTCACTAATAGCCAAGCAATTAGGTGACCAAACGTCTCCTTAATGTAACTTTTTAGACATTGCCAATAATGCTATCTAATAATATTATTCAAATAATATGAATTATTGATCCGATAATGAGAAATATTGTGCAAAGTTGATAATTATCAAACAACAATAATATAAAATATCAACGCAAGCAATTATTGAATCAATAAAATAAAATATTAAACAGTAATTACTGTAACAATTATTGAGTAGTGCCTTATTATGTAAGGATCAATAATTCAAAAATAATGTAAAACCGTAGTGCCATCGTGGTAAACACGCCAGACATCAGTATTTTAACCACCGGGTATTCCAACAGTGTTAAAGGTAACGATTACGCCGTTATTTATAAAAACTTAATTTTGTCATTTTCTTCATTCGACAGTTATTCTGTTATGGGGCCCACAAATGGCTGCGCTGTCGTACGAATATTCCCTGACAGATAGAATATTCCATGACCAAACAAATATTCCCCGACAACAATGAATATTTTATAACCACTTGTATATTTTGAAAAAAAATTCATATATCACCCTTAACTTTAACTTTTATCAATTTAACCATTTACTGAATAGTAATTATAAGAAAAATTGAATACTTTTATTTCATAAAATTCGGGGTCTTACAGATACTAGTTTTGATTGTATCCATGTTTTGATCATTCTTGAATCTTACTCCACTACTGGTTATTTATGAAGTATTTTTGAACTTGGATTGTTTAAAGTACGTAATCCTTAATATTTATTCTTTTGTTTCATTTGGATTCGCTTTTCTTTTAAAATATTTTCATCATCCTCAGTCCTAAATGATGATATAATTGAATATCTTTGGCACCGTAGTGCAGCAAAGAGATGAATGATTTCGATGAATATCTTTGGCCCGTAGTGCAAAGATGAGCAGTGTTTAGATGAACAGTGTTTAGATGAACATGACCAATCGATGAATATCTTTGGCCGTAGTGTGACGCCCCAAAATAGGTATACATCACCCATTCTAAGTTGTCAATACATGGTACGTAAACAACTATAACTTTATTATTACAACAAGAAACTGTGAGTTTGAATACAAATATTATCTTCTGCATAATATCTATACTCAAATAAATTCTCATCACATTTATTGATACATTATTTTACAAAATGGTGAGGACTACTAAACAACTCTCTCTAGAACCTTCATTCCATACCTCACTGCACTCGCTTATATTCTCGCCTCCCGAGAAGAAAAATGGAACAAAAAGGAAAAGGGTGAGCTCAACTAGCCCAAAAAGAATATTATGACTAAGATAATATACAACAAATTATCATTAGTCTTCAACAGGAAAAACTAATAGAATACAATAGACAACAAGTTTTAAATCAATATTCGCAATGAAATAATAATTCATTGTAAGAGTTAAGTAGAGAATGCAAACTACTATCTTCTATGTATGAATTTAAAAGTTCGTCGCTCTATCTTTTATCCCCTGTAACATCAATCAATATACATCCGAAATCAAATATTCATCTTTGCACTACATGCCAAAGATATTCATCGATTGGTCATGTTCATCTAAACACTGTTCATCTTTGCACCTACGGCCAAAGATATTCTTCGTAAATCATTCATCATCGACTACAAAGCCAAAGATATTCAATAATATCATCATTTAAGACCGAGGATGATGAAAATATTTTTAAAGAAACGAATCCAAAGTGAAACAAAATGACAAGGATTAAGGATTAAGGATTCGTACTTTGTTTTATCCATGTCCAAAATACCTCAAAAATAATCATAGTGGTGTAAAATTCAAGAATGATCAAAACATGGATACAATCAAAGCTAGTATCCACAATAGATATTTTAGATTTAAAAGGAAAATTTTCATTTTTCGATGAATAGGTGCGTGTTTCGTGAATAAGATCAGATACGTGAATAAGGTCAGATACATGAATAGTAAATCTCGACACCAAAAGTTCCAAATTTGATAAAAACTTTAGATCAATATTTCAAAGATAATGATATTGAAGAAATAATATCATTACTTAAAAATAATAATATCCCTTACCTCGAAAGATCAAGACTTCTAAATTAAACACAGGATATAAGGCTATGACTTGAACTTGCACCATATAGCAATACTCAAAGTATACTCAAAATACTCACAAGAATACGCCGATAATATAGAGAGAAAACTTGAGTTTTGGTGTGATTTTCAATTCTAACCTAAGACCTATTTATGTGAAATCGCTAGAACACCAAAGCATAAAATTTAATAAAATATTAATATATGTATAAAAATTTTCTACACGTACTCATACCAATTGATTTCCAACTCTTAACACATGCCTACAAATAACAAAAACGTTTTTCTAACTAAAAATATTTTAAACTTCCAAAATCAATTATTTTGAGCTTTTGAACTTCAATAATTCATAATAAATAGCCCTTTTGCCAGAAAATTCGAATCTTGCGTGTTTTTATAGGAAATTCAATTCTCTACAACTTTGCAGAAGAAAGTTTTTCCGAATTCCAAACAGAAATTGATCGAAATCCACAAACGGGCAATTTTACAAGCTATAATCTAATTTCAGTCAATAAATGGAGTCCACCGACATGTTTAACATGTTTTAAACATTTATTGCAACAAAAATACTCTTCCTCCTCGCATACTCATATATCCCACATTCGTTATAAAAATATCACCATTATTATATTATTAAAATATAATAATATATTTAAATGAATTATCAGAAAAAGATAAAATTTCAATTTTCAACAATTGTCACATTAAAATTTTCTCCATCTATATCCACATAAAATCAATATTTTTCTTATCATATGAATCAATAATTAATTATTCACAAATAATATTACGTAATCACAATATTGACAACCGTGCAAGCTCCTCAGAAAGAGGGCTTTCCAATAAGAATTTCTCCTTCTTGGCGCCGCATAAATTAGGTGACCAAACCTCTCCTGTATGTAACTTTCTAGACATTGCCAATAATGTTATCTAGTAATATTATTCAGATAATATGAATTATTGCTTCGATAATGAAAAATATTGTGTAATGACAATTATCAAACAACAGAATATCAACGCAAAGAATTATTAATCAATAAAATATTGAATAGTAATTATCGTAACCATTATTGAGTAAAGGCTTTCACGTAAGAATCAATAATTGGTGCAATACCGGTGTTATTCTTGTATTTTAACCAATTTAGTATTTTAATAAAGATTAATGGTAACAACTATTTGTTATTTTTAAACAACTTATATTTGCTCGTTTTCTTCATCCAATCGCTTTTCAGTTATGGGGCCCACACATGGTCGCTACACTGCGCCGCATTTAATATTCCCACGATAAAGATACGAATATTCCACGACCAAACGAATATTCCCAAACAACAATGAATATTTTATAACCACTGCTTATTTTGAAATATTTGCGTATTTTTCCCCTAACTATCCACATTAATCAAATCAACCCTTACTATTTCAAAATAATAAAAAGAAAATTAAATTTCATTAATAATAAGTTGGGGTCTTACAACCTCCCTCCTTATGAAATTTCGCCCTCGAAATCGACGACGACTGGTGTTTCAAAAGGTGAGGATACCTCGCTTTCATTTCCGCTTTCCAATTCCTGTGTCATTTCCTCTATAAAGATGATTCCTCCACGTAACTTTAACTTGTGGTATGACCTTCATGGCGTAGGACATGCTCCTTCCTATCCAAGATCTCGACAGTACTAACTCTATAACGTGGTTCGGGTTCTTTCACATATTTACTAAGTATGAGATATGTGAAACACATTATGAACACGAGACATACTCTTGAGGTAACGCAAGTCTATAAAGCTACATTTCCTATTTGGCCAAGAATTTGAAATGGACCAATAAATCGTGGATCGAGCTTTTCTCTCTTCCCAAATCTTGTAACTCCTTTCCATGGAGCAACTCGCAACAATACATGATCCCCTATACTAAATTCCACGCCCTTTCGATGAAGATCCGTGATAACTCTTTTGTCGATCTTGTGCCGCTTGTATACGTTGTCGAATCATTTGGATCTTTTTCGTAGTCATACGTACTCAACTCTCAGTCCCAACAATGTTGCTTCACCCACCTCGCCCCAACATACCGAGAGCGACACTTTCGTCCATATAATGCTTCAAATGGAGCCACACCTATACTTGCTCGATAACTGTTGTTGTAGGAGAATTCCACCAATGGTAATACTTATCCCAACCGCCCTTGAAGTTCAGGACACGAGTCTTAATAAATCTTCAAGAGTTTGAATAGTCCTTTCGATTGTCCGTCTGCTTGAGGATGGTATGCTGAATCGAATCAGTAAATCTGCGCCCATAGCTTTTTGCAAGCTAACCCAAAATCTTGAAGTGAATCTTGGGTCACGATCCGAAACTATGGACACAGCATGCCATGCAACCTCACAATCTCATTCACGTACATACTAAAGAAGACGCTCAAGGAATAAGTCTCCGTGACGGCAAGAAATGAAAGCGAGACTTGGTTAATCTATCAACAATAACCCAAATAACATTGATGCCTTGAGAAACCGTAGGAAGACCCGTAACAAAATCCATGGTAATATGTTCCCACTTCCATTTCGGAATCTCAAGTGGTTGCAACGGACCCTTAGGTACTAGATGCTCGCCTTTACACGTTGACAAGTTAAACACATCGAGATAAACTTTGCAATCTCTTTCTTCATATTGTTCCACCAAAATGTATGTTGAAGATCACGATACATTTTGGTACTTCCAGATGGATTGCAAATGGTGTATTGTGTGCCTCCATCATAATCTTCAGACTTCAAATCGTAGTCGTTAGGGACACAAAGTCTAAAGTGGACTCAAGTATTCCTTCTTCATCAATTCTCGCCCGGAATAGCTCCTTCTTGTACTTTCTTCTTCATACGCATCATCTCCGGCCCGGTGGCTTCGAGTAACCTTAACTTTTTCTATTAAAGTTGGCTCTACGCAGATACTTGACATCATCGCACTCATTCCCAAGATATGATCTTCTACTCAACGCGTCACCTACCACGCTCACTTTACCGTGGATGGTATGAATAGTGTGGTCGTAGTCTTTCAATAGCTCGAGCCAACGTCGCCGCCGCATGTTGAGTTCTTTTTGAGTGAAGAAATATTTAAGGCTTTTATGGTCCGAATATATCTCCGGTTTCATCCCATATAGATAGTGCTCCATATCTTTAAGGCGAAAACAATCGCCGCTAACTCTAGATCACGAGTAGGATAATTCCTCTCATACTCTTTTTTAAGTTGTCGCGAGGCATAAAGGCTATGACTTTCCCACGCCAGATGTGAACACATCCTAACCCTTTGCTCAAGCATCGCCAGATAACAAATCCATCCAACCAGATGGTATAATATAATAAAGGTGCCAGAAATAAGTCTCTCTTAAGCTCTTGGAAACTCTTCTCGCATTCTTCGCTCCAAACGAATTTTGTATCCTTCCGAGTTAGCCGAAGTTAATGGAGTAGCGATTCGAGAAAACCCTTCCACTAATCTCCGATAATAACCATTTAGACCCGTAAAGTTACATGACATCTGGCCACCGACTTGGTTGTTCCAACTTTCAGATTGCTTCAATCTTCGCCGTCCACACGGATACTCCATGTTTTGACACTGACGCGTGCCCAAGAAATGCTACTTCCTCAAGCCGTAACTCGCATTTCTTCAATTTGGCATATAGTTTATTTTCACGAAGCCTTTGGAGTACCAAATTTTCAAATGGTGCTCATGATCTTCACGACTTTTGGAATATATGAGGATGTCATCAATAAAGACAACAACAAACCGATCCAAATATTCCTTGAATACTGGTTCATCATATCCATGAAAGTCAAGATGAGCATTAGTCATCCGAAAGACATGACTAAGAATTCATAATGCCCGCATCGAAGTTCTAAAGCGCGCTTTGAATATCCTCGCCTAATCTTCACCGATGATATCCAGAACTAAGATCGATTTTTGAAAAGAATTGTGCCCTCTCAGAATCGGTCAAACAAGTCATCAATACGAGGTAGAGGATACCTATTCTTGATGGTGACATGGTTCAATTCCCGATAGTCAATATAAAGTCGCATACTCCCGTCTTTCTTCTTATTTAATAAAACAGAGCACCCCAAGGAGATGTACTAGACGAATGAAATCGATGTCCAACAATTCTCGTAGTTGGACCTTTAACTCTGAAGTTCAATAGAGCCATTCGATATGGGGTTTTAGAAATGGGTTTTATACCAGTTCAAGATCAATAAAGAATTCAACTTCACGCTCGAGGGTAGTAATCGGAAGTTCTTCAGAAATACGCCGGAAAGTCAATAACAACAGAATATTATTCAAATTTGACGTGTCTTTATTCAAATCCATAACATGGGCTAAGAAACTTGACATCCGCTTTTTCAATAAACGAATAGCTTTATGATTAGATATGACGGTGATTGATTTTAATGGTTAAGTTGCTTGAATTGCATAACAGTTGGTTAGGAATATGAAAACTAACAACCTTACGTAAAATAATCAATTTTGGCATGATGAGTAGTTAACCAATCAATCCTACAATCACATCAAAAGCAAGTATTTTTAAAGAGATAAGGTCGGCGGGTAAGGTAATGGTGCCAACTTGAATCAAACAAGATTTATAAACAATTGGATGTGATGAAAGTTTTCCTAACGGAGTTTCCACGAGATAGGTCAAAGTCTAATTTCTCCGAGTCAAGTTTAAACGTTGAGCACACGCAGGGAGAGATAAATGAATGGGTAGACCCCAGATTATCAAGTAAGGTATAAACTTCGCAAGAATTTATAAATAGCTTACCCGTGATCACCTCGTTTGGGTTCCTCGCATTTTGACCAACCACAACAAACGCTTCTTCCTAATCGTTGACTTTGACTTTTCCGGGATATCTTTTGAGTCACCGTCTCATTGAACTAGGTTTCACTACCGCATAATCTCGAGCGATATGTCCTTCCTTTCCACAAGTATAGCATACCTTGAATCTGTTGTGGACAGTTTGGTGATATGTCCCTCTTTCCCGATTTATAAGATATGACCGGTGGTCGTTCTCCTCCCTTAGAACCGCTTGTCACGCAAGACCGCTGCCTTCACATGGTCGTTGTTAAATCTCTCTTTTTAAAATATCCTCCCGACTCGCTTCTTCTATTTTCATGACTATGATTACCACCGTAGTGGTTACCATTTTGTCCGTCTCGCTTTTTTCTCCCGGTTATCATTATTCGCTGACCGCTATATCTCGAGTACGATCCTCGGTTATGGTCCTCGATTGAACATACTCGTTATCTCGCTTCTAACAATTGAGCCTCATAACAACATCCGAATAGAGAGAAAATTTATGAGAAATGAGATATATTCGTGACGCCGGGTTTCAAACCTCTCAAAAACATCTCGTGGTTACACGTTCCTCATTCTCCACCAAATGAGGTGCAAACCTCGATAACTCTCGCAAACTTTGCCTCGTCATCGAGACACCAGATTATGTTGTTTTGTTCTAATCGATGAACTCCACTTCCTTCATATATACGAACACTTTCGTGAAAGTATTTGTCATTAAATAATTTCGAAATGTCTCCCAAGACACGCCGAAAAGTACTGGATGGGTACGCTTCACGCACTCTCACCACGAAGATCCGCCTCGCCACTAAACATAAAGGTGGCGAATGGAACCTTCGTTTCTCTCCGTGCATCCCAAGACATCGAATATCTTGGTAATTTGCTTGACCCATATTTCCGCCATGATCGGATCGGCTATCCCTTAAATTCGTGGTCCCAACTCTTTGAATCGCTTGGTGTGACAACCCATGAATTGCTATCATTTATTTCCTCGTATTTTGAACACGAAGTCTCCCTAAATCGATTTTTTGATGAATCGCAAAAAACTTCTAAACATCCCCTTGTTCATCATCGCTTTCGGTGGTGTTGTTCACGGGAGGAACATTGCCCGACTGTTGACATTTCTCCTCGTTGGTAAAGATGAGACATCTCCACGGCCTCATTTACTCCATCGTTAATAATCTCACGACATTCTCAACATCGCCATAAAACAAGGGTTAATTAAGGAAATCAATATATCACATAATATCCCTATATCTTGACCAACTAACAAATAAGCTTAGGTAGGACACACTAGCGAATGATTTACTCTGTCTCTCCCTCCTAGTTCTATTCCCCGATCTCCGCGGAGATCATATCCCTAAGCTCGATACCAACCGTGACGCCCCCAAAATAGGTATACATCACCCATTCCGAGTTGTCAATACATGGTACGTAAACAACTACAACTTTATTATTACAACAAGAAATCTGTGAGTTTGAATACTAATATTATCTTCAGACAATATCTATACTCAAATAAATCTTCATCACATTTATTGATACATTATTTTACAAAATGGTGAGGACTACTAAACAACTCTCTCTTGAACCTTCATTCCATACCCCGACTGTACTTTCGCTTATATTCTCGCCTTCCGAGAAGAAAAATGGAACAAAAAGGAAAAGGGTGAGCTCAACTAGCCCAAAGAAAGAATATTATGACTAAGATAATATACAACAAATTACCGTTAGTCTTCAACAGGAAAAATCTAATAGAATACAATAGACAACAAATTTTAAATCAATATTCGCAGCTGAAATAATAATTCATTAGAAGAGTTAAGTAGAGAATGCAAACTACTATCTTCTATGTATGAATTTAAAAGTTCATCGCTCTATCTTTTATCCCCGTAACATCAATCAATATATATCTCGAATCAAATATTCATCTTTGCACTCTGAGCCAAAGATATTCATTAATTGGTCATGTTCATCTAAACACTGCTCATCTTTGCACTACGGGCCAAAGATATTCTTAAAAATCATTCATCTTTGCACTACGGGCCAAAGATATTCAATAATATCATCATTTAAGACCGAGGATGATGAAAATATTTTTAAAGAAACGAATCCGGTGAAACAAAATGACAAGGATTAAGGATTAAAGATTCGTACTTTGTTTTATCCATGTCCAAAATACCTCAAAAATAATCATAGTGGTGTAAAATTCAAGAATGATCAAAACATGGATACAATCAAAGCTAAAGATCCACAATAGATATTTTAGAGCGAAAAGGAAAATTTTTATTTTTCGATGAATAGTCTTGCCGTGATTCGTGAATAAGATCAGTATCGTGAATAATGCCAGTATATGTGAATAAGAATCTCAGACACCAAAAGTTCCAAATTTGATAAAACTTCAGATCAATATTTCAAAGATAATGATATTGAAGAAATAATATCATTACTAAAAAAATAATAATATCCCTTACCTCGAAAGATCAAGATTTCTAATTTGAAACAGGATATAAGCTATGACTTGAACTTGCACAGTATAGCAATACTCAAAGTATACTCAAAATACTCACAAGAATACGCCGATAATATAGAGAGAAAACTTGAGCTTTTGGTGTGATTTTCAATTCTAACCTAAGACCCTATTTATAGGAAATTGCTTAAAACACCAAAAGCAGTAAAATTTAATAAAATATTAATATATATATAAAAATTTTCTACATTACTCATACCGGCTGATTTCCAACTCTTAACACATGCCTACAAATAACAAAAACGTTTTTCTAACTAAAAATTTTAAACTTCCAAAAATCAATTATTTCGGAGCTTCGGAGCTTCAATAATTCATAATAAATAGTTCTTTTGCCAGAAAATTCGAATCTTGCGTGTTTTTATAGGAAATTCAATTCTTTACAACTTTGCAGAAGAAAGTTTTACCGAATTCCAAATAGAAATTGACCGAAATCCATAAAGCAAGCGATTTTACGTGCTATAATCAAATTTCAAATAATAAATGGGGTCCACCGAGCATGTTTAACATGTTTTAAACATTTATTGCAACAAAAATACTCATCCTCCTCAGATACTCATATATCCCACATTCGTTGTAAAAATATCACCATTATTATATTATTAAAATATAATAATATATTTAAATGAATTATCAAGAAAAGATAAAATTTCAATTTTCAACAATTGTCACATTAAAATTTTCTCCATCTATATCCACATAAAATCAATATTTTTCTTATCATATGAATCAATAATTAATTATTCACAAATAATATTATGTAATCACAATATTGACAACCGTGCGGTTCCAGGAAAGAGGGGCTTTCCAATAAGAATTTCTCCTTCTTGCGCCGCAATTAGGTGACCAAACCTCTCCTTAGATGTAACTTTCTAGATATTGCCAATAATGTTATCTAATAATATTATTCAGATAATATGAATTATTACTTCGATAATGAAAAATAATTGTGTAATGACAATTATCAAACAAAAAGAATATCACGCGTAGTAATTATTAAATTAATAAAATAATGAATAGTAATTATTGTAATCATTATTGAAAAGTGCCTTCACGTAAGAATCAATAATTGGCAATACCGGTGCCTTCTTGTATTTTAACCAATTTAGTATTTTAACAAAGATAATTGAGTAATAACTACTATTTGTTATTTTTAAACAACTTATATTTGTCGTTTTCTTCATCCAATCGCTTTCACGTTATGGGGCCCACACGGTCGTACGTGTCTTGTCATTTAATATTCCCCGATAAAGACGAATATTCCACGACCAAACTAATATTCCCTAAACAATAATGAATATTTTATAACCACTTGCTTATTTTGAAATATTTGCGTATTTTACCCCTAACAATCCACATTAATCAAATCAACCCTTACTATTTCAAAATAATAAATAGAGAAAATTAAATTTCATTAATAATAAGTTGGGGTCTTACATGTAGTGCAAAGATGAATATTTGATTTCAGATATATATTGATTTATGTTACAGGGATAAAAGATAGACGATGAACTTTTAAATTAATATATAGAAGATAGTAGTTTGCATTATCTACTTAACTCTTCTAATGAATTATTATTTTCGCTGCGAATATTGATTTAAAACTTGTTGTCAATTGTATTCTATTAGATTTTTCCCTGTTGAAGACTAACGATAATTTGTTTTATATTATCTTAGTCATAATGTTCTTTACTGGGCTAGTTGAGCTCACCCTTTTCCTTGTTGTTCCATTTTTCTTCTTAGGAGGCGAGAATGTAGCGAGTACTAGTCGGGGTGTGGAATGATTGTTCTAGAAGTCGTTTTAGTAGTCCTCACCATTTTATAAAATAATGTATCAATAATTGTCCGAGGACTTATTTTGAGTGTGGATATTGTCTAGATGACAATATTTGTATTTAAACTCACAGTTTTTATGTTGTATTAATAAAGTTATAGTTGTTTCTGTACCATGTATTTTGACGACTTAGAATGGGTGTTGTATACCTGTTTTGGGGGCGTCACAGTTGGTATCATAGCTTAGGGATATGGTCTCTGGCGGAGATCGGGGAATAGTACTAGGAGGGGAGAGACGAGTAATCCTTCGCTAGTGTGTCCTACCTAAGCTTATTTGTTGGTCGGTTATAATATAGGGGTATTATGTGATTTATTAATTTGTTTAATTAACCCTTGTTTTATGGCAGTATTTAAGAATGTCGACTGAGAATGTTAACAATGGAGTAAATGAGACCGTGGAGACACCTTTGCTCACCAACGAGGAGAACGTGCAACAGGCTGACAATGTTCCTCTTGTGAACAACACCACTGAGCAGATGATGAACGATGGTATGTTTAGGAACTTTCTAGAATTCATGCAAAACCAAACGAGAAAGACTACTGTTCAAAATGCAGGTGGAAACACTGGCAACTCACGGATGGTCACCGCTAAGCAGTTCAAGGAGTTAGGACCGCCAGAGTTTTTGGGAAAGCCAGAACCACTTACGGCAGAGACGTGGATAAAGCAGATCACTAAGATATTTGATGTCTTGGGATGCTCGGAAGAAAAAAGTTCCTTTCGCCACTTTCATGTTACGAGGAGAGCAGATTATTGGTGGGAATCAGTAAAAGCGTACTATTCTCACACCGCGATTGAAGATGTCTTGGGAGAAGTTCCAAGAATTGTTCAACGACAAGTACTTTCCCGAAAGTATTCGTCACATGAAGGAGGTAGAGTTCATCAAGTAGGAGCAAAACAATATGAACGTGTCGTAGTACGAAGCTAAGTTTGCCGAGTTGTCCCGATTTGCATCCCATTTGGTTGATAATGAGGAGAGAATGACGCGAATGTTTCTACGAGGTTTGAAAACCAAAATACGTCAATACCTCATTTCTCACAAACTTTGTTTATATTCAGATGTTGTGAATAGGGGGCTCGATTATTGGAGCGCGATAATGAGTCTACTCAATCAAGAATAATGACCAACAACTCGATGATAATCGTATTCATGGTGGTAACGGTCATCGGAACAATGATAACAATCGTGGAGGAAATTATCATGCTAGAAATGGTAACCACTTCGGTGGTAATCTTAGCCAAGATAATAGAAGAAATAATTCAAGTGGAAATTTCAAAAAAAGAAGATTTAACAATGATGGGAAGACGTCGCCACCAACACCAAAGAACGAATTTTAGGAGGAGAAAGACCGCCAGTTAGATGCTACAGATCGCGGAGAAGAGGACACATAAGTCCAAACTGTTTCACAACCTTCCAAGGTATGTTATAATTGTGGAAAAGAAGGTCATATCGCTTTCGAGATTAGACAGTAGCGAAACCCAGTCTAATGGGATGGTGACTCAAAAGGTCATCCGGACAAGTCAAAGTCATCGGTGCTTGGAAGAAGCGTTTTTTCGTGACTTCTCAAAAAGCGAAGTAACCCAAACGAAGTTAGCAGGCAAGTTAGTTAATTATAAATTTTGCATGGGTTATACCTTATTAGATACCGGTTCTACCCATTCATTTATCTCTCCTACTTATACTCAACGTTTAAACTTGACTCGGAGAAAATTAGACTTTGACTTATTTGTTGAAACTCCGTTAGAGAAACTTTCGTTACATCCATTGTTTATAAATCTTGTTTGATCCAAGTTGGCACCATCATATTACTCCGTGACCTTATTTCTTTAAAAATTCTTGCATTTGATGTGACCTTAGGGATTGATTGGTTAACCACTCATCATGCTAAAATTGATTGCTTTTGTAAGGTTGTTAGTTTTCATATTCCTAAGCAACCTGTTATTCGAATTTAAGCAACCAAACCATTGAAGTCAAACTCTTTTATATCAAGCCGTAAAGTCATTCGTTTATTGAAAAACGGATGTCAAGATTTCTTAGCCATGTTATGGACTTGAACAAAAATACGTCAGATTTGAATGATATTTCTGTTGTTAGTAAAATTCCTGAAGTATTTCCTGAAAAAATTTCTGGCCTACTCCCAAAGTGTGATTATTGAATTTTGTATCGACTTTGAACCAGGTACAAAACTCCTTTCTAAAATCTCATGGCTCCTATTGAACTTCAGGAGTTAAAAATTCAACTGTAGAAGTTTGTACCCGAGCCTTTATCTGGTGACTTCCTTTGTGGAATACAAAGCCGCACTCTCGTGGGGATGCCATATTCGTGCGATAGTAAACTGATAGGTGTCATTGTGACGTGTTATCTAAGGTTGGGATATGAGTCACAGTTGAGAGCAACCTAAGTCAGTAATCGAAATACGTAGCTTTCTAGGCTTAATTAGTTATTATCGGAGATTCGTTTAAGGATATTCTCGAATCGCTATTCCATTAACGCAGCTGACTCGTAGAGATACAAAATTCGAATGGAGCGAGGAATATAGAACTCAATATGCGGCAACGGCGTTGGCTCGAGCTGTTGAAAGATTACGACTATACCATTCAATATCATCCTGGAAAAAACGAACGTGGTAGCTGACGTGTTGAGTAGAAAATCGTATGTGATTACGAGTGCGATATTGTTAACACAAATACCCATTTCATACGACTTACAGAAGATGGAGATAGAGTTAAAGATTCCAAGAACCTGCGTGAAGATAACGAATATACTATTAGAATCGACTTTAATCGATAAATTGCTCAAGCTACAGACTTGGAGTTGATGAATATGAAGAAGAAGAAGATGCAAGAAGTAGTTATTCCAAAAGCGAGAATCGGCGATGTGAGGAAATCTCAAACCTTCGATTTATTAGTCCATTTGAAATCCTCGATCGAATAGGAACTGTGGCCTATAGACTCGTTTTACCGCCAAGTATGACGCGTGTTCATAACGCGTTTTTTACGATCGATGTTACATAAATATGTGGACGACCGAACCATGTTATTGAGTTAGAACCAGACGAGATACCAAGACTTAACGTATGTAAGAGGTACTGTCAAGATTTTGGATAAGAAAAGAGCACGTCCTACGATCGCCAATTTCGAGGACGAAATTTTATAAGGAGGGAGGTCAGAAGACCCCAAATTATTAATAAATGAAATTTAATTCCTCTATTTATTATTTTGAAATAGTAAGGGTTGATTTGATTAATGTGGTTAGTTGTGGGTAAAATGCATAAATATTTTAAATAAACAAGTGGTTATAAAATATTCATTGTTTGTCGGGGAATATTCGTTTGGTCGTGGAATATTCTTTCATTGTTGGGAATATTAAATGCGATGCACAGCGACCATGTGGGCCCCCAGAATTTAAAAAGCAATTGGATGAAGAAAACGACAAGTATGAGTTGTTTATAAATAATAAACAGTAGTTATTCACAATTATCTTGTTGGAATACCAGTGGTTAAAACACGATGTCTGGCACAGACAAATAAGCATTACCTGCACGCACACCAATTATTGATTCATACATAAGAAGGCACTACTCAATAATTATTACAAAGAATTATTATTCAAAGATTTTATTTTATTGATTCAATAATTCACTGCGTTGATATTTTATATTATTGTTATTTCAATAATTGTCACTACACAAAGATTTTCCATTATCAAGTAATAATTCATATTATCCTGAATAATATTATTAGAAAACATTATTGGCAAGTTGTCTAGAAAATTACATCTAAGGAGAGGTTTGGTCACCTAATCAATGCTGCGCCAGTAAGAGAGATCCTTATTCGAAAGCCCCTCTTTCTCTGAAGAGCGGCACAGTCACAAGATCTTGTGATTCATAATATTATTTGTGAATAATTAATTATTGATTTATATGATAAGGAAAATATTCATTTTATGTGGATATAGATGGAAAAATTTTAAAGTGACAATTGTTGAAAATTGATATTTTATCTTTTTCGATAAAATAATATTTTATTATATTATTATAATATAATAATGGTGATATTTTTATAATGAATGTGTAATATATGAGTATATGAGGAGGAAGAGTATTTTTGTTGCATTAAATGATTAACACATATTTTGTGTGTCGGTAGACCCATTTCTCGATCGAAATTTGATTATAGCTTTGTAAAATCGTCTCAGATGTGGATTTGGTCAATTTCTGTTTGAAATTTGGAAAACTTTCTTCTACAAAGTTGTGAGAATTGAATTTCCTATGAAAAGTCGTGAAATTCAATTTTTCCGATAAAAGGCTATTTATTATGAATTATGAAGTTAGAAGTTCAAATAATTGATTTTGGAAGTTTTAATTATTTTTTAAAAGAAAAACATTTTTGGTGAGTGTTACACATGTTATAAATGTGTTATGTTGCTGAATTCAGATCTAGGAAGGTTGGTGTAGAAATTATAATAATTATATTATTATTATATTAAATTTTTTGCTTTGGTGTTCTAAGCAATTTTCTATAAATAGGGTGCTTAGGTTAGAATTAAAAATCACACCAGAAACTAAAATCTTCTCTCTCTATAATATCGAGCGTATTTTGTGAGTATTTTAGTACTTTGAGTATTGTTATACGGTGCAAGTTCTTTCAAAGACTATATCCAAAGATTCCAATGTAATATTATTCTTTTCCGAGGTAAAGGGTGTTATTTTCTTCTCAAATGATATTATTTCTTCAATATCATTATCTTTGAAATATTGGTTGGAACTTTTTATCAAATTTAGAACTTTTTCATGTCTGAGAGTTACTATTCATGAGTTACTATTCACGAGTTACTATTCACGAGTACTATTCACGAAGCATGATGATGTTTTTTTTGTGAAATTTCTATCTTTTGGTGTCGGATTTACTATTCACGTATACGGAACTATTCACGTATACGACACTATTCACAGAAAAATTAAATTTTCATTTTTCGTCCAAGATATCTATTATGGATACTAGTTTTGATTGTATCCATGTTTTGATCATTCTTGAATCTTACTCCATTACTGGTTATTTATGAAGTATTTTTGAACTTGGATTGTTTAAAGTAGGAATCCTTAATATTTATTCATTTGTTTCACTGGATTCATTTTCTTTAAAATATTTTTCATCATCCTCAGTCCTAAATGATGATATAATTGAATATCTTTGGCCCTGTAGTGCAAAAGATGAATGATTTCAGATGAATATCTTTGGCCCGTAGTGCAAAAGATGAGCAGTGTGTTTAGATAAACATGATTAAGTGATGAATATCTTTTGGCCAGTAGTGCAAAGATGAATATTTGATTCGGATATATATTGATTTATGTTACTGAGGATAAAAGATAGATGATGAACTTTTAAATTAATATATAGAAGATAGTAGTTTGCATTATCTACTTAACTCTTCTAATGAATTATTATTTTCGCTGCGAATATTGATTTAAAACTTGTTGTCTATTGTATTCTATTAGATTTTTCCCTGTTGAAGACTAACGATAAGTTTCTCCCTGTCTATTGTATCGCTGTGATGAAAGTTTCTCCCAACGGAGTTTCCACTGATAGGTCAAAGTCTAATTTTTTCGGAGTCAAATTTAAGCGTTAAGCATAAGTAGAGAGATAAATGAATGGGTAGCAAGACCAGATTCAGTAAAGTATAAACTTCACAAGAATTTATGATTAATTTTACCCGTGATCACCTCATTTGGGTTCCTCGATTTTGACAAATCACAACAAACGCTCTTCCAGAACCGTTGACTTTGACTTTTTCAGGACGGATCTTTTGAGTCACCGTCCCCTCATTGAACTAGGTTTCGCTACCGCATAATCTCGAGCGATATGTCCTTCCTTTCCATAATTATAGCATACCTTGATTTGGTGTGGGCTTTTTGGTGATATGTCCCTCTTTCCGCAAGATTTATAGCATATACGACCGGTGGTCGTTCTCCTCCCTTAGAACGATTCTTGCCAAGACTGTCGTCTTCACATGGTCGTTGTTAAATCTCCTCTTTTAAAATCTCCTCCCGACTCGCTTCTTCTATTTTCACGGCCATGATTACCACCAGAGTGGTTACCATTTTTGTCAAAATCTTTTTTCTTTCTCTATCGTTATCGTTGTTTTGTTGACCGCTATCTCCGGATGATCCTCGATTCAGGGTCCCTCGGTTGACCGTACTCGTTATCTCGCCTAATAATTGAGCCACATTTTACAACATCCGAATCAGAGAGAAAATTTATGAGAAATGAGATATCGACGTATCTTGGGTTTCAAACCTCTAAGAAACATCCGCGTCATCGTTCCTCATTCTCCACCAAATGAGGTGCAAACCTAGATAACTCTACAAACTTTGCCTCGTACTTAAGACACCGTCATGTTGTTTTGTTCTAATCGATGAACTCCACTTCCTTATATACGACGAACACTTTCGTGAAAGTATTTGTCATTAAATAGTTTCAAACGTCTCCCAAGACATCTTTGAGTCTTTCTTTGGATGGGTACGCTTCACATACTCCCACCGAAGAGTGGTCGCCTCACCACGGAACATAAAGGTGGCGAATGGAACCTTCGTTCCTCCGTGCATCCCAAGACATCGAATATCTTGGTAATTTGCTTGACCCATGTTTCCGCCGCATGATCGGATCGACTTTCCCTTAAATTCGTGGTCCCAACTCTTTGAATCGCTTCATTGTGACAACCCGTGAATTGCTATCATTTTCTCTCAGATTTTGAACACGAGTCTCTCAAATGCGATTTTGCATGAATCGCAAAAAGCTTCTAAACATCCCCTCGTTCATCATCTCGCCGGTGGTGTTGTTCACGGGAGGAACATTGTCACTGTTGCACGCTCTCCTCGTTGGTAAAGACAGCATCTCCACGGTCTCATTTACTCCATTGTTAATATTCTCGGTCGACATTCTCAAATACCGCCATAAAACAAGGGTTAATTAAGGAAATCAATATATCACATAATATCCCTATATACTAACCAACTAACAAATAAGCTTAGGTAGGACACACTTAGCGAAGGATTTACTCTGCTCTCCCTCCTAGTTCTATTCCCGATCTCCTTGGAGATCATATCCCTAAGCTCGATACCAACCGTGATGCCCCCAAAATAGGTATACATCACCCATTCCGAGTTGTCAATACATGGTATGTAAACAACTACAACTTTATTATTACAACAAGAAAGCGTGAGTTTGAATACAAATATTATCTTTTAGACAATATCTATACTCAAATAAATCCTCATCACATTTATTGATACATTATTTTACAAAATGGTGAGGACTACTAAACAACTCTCTAGAACCTTCATTCCATACCCAGACTGCATCATCGCTATATTCTCGCCTCCTGAGAAGAAAAATGGAACAAAAAGGAAAAGGGTGAGCTCAACTAGCCCAGTAAAGAATATTATGACTAAGATAATATACAACAAATTATCATTAGTCTTCAACAGGGAAAAAACTAATAGAATACAATAGACAACAAGTTTTAAATCAATATTCGCAGCGGAAATAATAATTCATTAGAAGAGTTAAGTAGAGAATGCAAACTACTATCTTCTATGTATGAATTTAAAAGTTCGTCGTCTATCTTTTATCCCTGTAACATCAATCAATATACATCTGAAATCAAATATTCATCTTTGCACTACATGCCAAAGATATTCATCAGTTGGTCATGTTCATCTAAACATACATTCATCTTTGCACACTACTACCAAAGATATTCATCGTAAATCATTCATCTTTACACTACAAGCCAAAGATATTCAATAATATCATCATTTAAGACCGAGGATGATGAAAATATTTTTAAAGAAACGAATCCGGTGAAACAAAATGACAAGGATTAAGGATTAAGGATTCAGACTTTTTTATCCATGTCCAAAATACCTCAAAAATAATCATAGTGGTGTAAAATTCAAGAATGATCAAAACATGGATACAATCAAAGCTAGTATCCGAATAGATATTTTAGACGAAAAAGGAAAATTTTTATTTTTCGATGAATAATGCCATATTCGTGAATAATTGTCAGATACGTGAATAGTCTGCGTATCGTGAATAGTAATTCACACCAAAAGTTCCAAATTTGATAAAAACTTTAGATCAATATTTCAAAGATAATGATATTGAAGAAATAATATCATTACTGAAAAAAAAATAATATCCCTTACCTCGAAAGATCAAGACTTCTAAATTTAAACACAGGATATAAAGCTATGACTTGAACTTGCACCGTATAGCAATATTCAAAGTATACTCAAAAAACTCACAAGAATAATTTCGATAATATAGAGAGAAAACTTCATTTTACGGTGTGATTTTCAATTCTAACCCAAGCACCCTATTTATAGGAAAACGCTTTTAACACCAAAAAAAAAAAATTTAATATAATAATATATTTATAAAAATTTATCTACGCCAACCTTTGAGAATTTGAAATCAGCAACCTAACAGATGTAAAATGAGGCTCACAAATCTAAAAAACGTTTTTCTTTTATAAAATAATTAAAACTTCCAAAAATCAATTATTTCGGAGCTTCGGAACTTCAATAATTCATAATAAATAGCCCTTTATCAGAAAATTCGAATCTCGCGTATTTCTATAGTAAATTCAATTCTCTACAACTTTGCAGAAGAAAGTTTTTCCAAATTCTAAACAAAAATTGACCGAAATCCACAAACAGGCGATTTTACACGCTATAATCAAATTTCAGCCAAGAAATGGGGTCCACCGACATGTTTAACATGTTTTAAACATTTATTGCAACAAAAATACTCTTCCTCCTCGTATACTCATATATCCCACATTCGTTGTAAAATATCACTATTATTATATTATTAAAATATAATAATATATTTAAATGAATTATTTTATCGTAAAAAGATAAAATTTCAATTTTCAACAATTGTCACATTAAAATTTTCTCCATCTATATCCACATAAAATCAATATTTTCCTCATCATATGAATCAATAATTAATTATTCACAAATAATATTACGTAATCACAATATCGACAAACTGCAGTTCCCGTAGAAAGAGGGCTTTCCAATAAGAATTTCTCCCTCTTTGTAGCAAATTAGGTGACCAAACCTCTTCTTGTAATGAGTAACTTTCTAGACATTGCCAATAATGTTATCTAATAATATTATTCAGGATAATATGAATTATTGCTTTGATAATGAAAAATCTTGTGTAATGACAATTATCAAACAACAAAGAATATAAAATATCAACGCAAACAATTATTAAATCAATAAAATAAAATCTTTGAGCAAGTAATTATCGTAACCATTATCGAAAGTAGTGCCTTACTACGGAAGAATCAATAATTGGTGTAATCCGAGTGCTACTTATGTTTTAACCATAGAGTATTTTAACAAGATAATTTAGTAATAACCACGCCGTTATTTTTAAATAACTTATATTTGTCGCTTTCTTCATCCAATCGCTTCCAGTTATGGGGCCCATAAAAGATCGGCAAGTCGCATGCGAATATTCCCCCAAACAATACGATTATTCCACGACCAAACGAATATTCCCCGGCTAATAGTGAATATTTTATAACCACTTGCTTATTCAAATATTTGCGTATTTTACCCATAACTATCCACATTAATCAAATCAACCCTTACTATTTCAAAATAATAAATAGAGGAAAATAAATTTTATTTATTAATAATTTGGGGTCTTCTGTAAGAGATGAACCATCGTCAAGAATTGCTCCTTGGTTATCCGTCGATGATTTGATGCAGATTCAAACCTCTTCAAACAGCTTCAATTCATTGCTTTTTCGCCAGAAAATGGAAGACTCGAATACTACTCACCATCGCAAAACAGAATTGGGGATTGACTCATGTTTGGGCTTTTTGAGCTTGACGTCAGTCATGAAATCGATCGACTTAAATCATCAGGATGAGCCAGCTTGTGATTATCCGCGTGAAATCGATCAGGATGAGTCAATCATGAAATTGGTCGACTTAAGCTTGTGAATTTGGGTTATATTCATCAGATCACATTAATATTTTTTGTTTTAATTATTTGCCATGTCAATAAATATTTTTGCCACGTGTTAACCACATCATAAATAAACTAACATCCATTTGTCTAGCTGTCATTTTTTTAACGGGAGTGGCATATTTGAGCTACGTTTTATAACGTTAGATGTACTTTTGGAAAAAAAATTAGTTTAGGGTGGAAGTGGGACATCCGTGTAAACATCAGGGGCATTTTTGCACCTTTGCCCTTACCCATATGTGATATCAATGTGTAATTAATGGAAGTGGTTAGCATAAATTTTATTTTTAGGTAAGTTGATCAATTGACTAATAGAGTGGTGACACGCAGACGAGACTTTATGTGTGTCAGCATTCTATTGGTCACCAAAAAATAAACGTCATACTAACTGGATCCGTAATTAATATAGACTTTGACCTCCATTATTAGATAGCTAGCTTTTCAGGAGAAAATAAATATTTGAATCTATATCGTAACAATTTATTTTTTCAAAAAATAAATAGTTGATGTATTTTGAATTCAAAGATTTAATTTTAGAAATTAATAAATTTATATTTTAAAATATTTTAAAATAATTTTGTGTCTTAAATTAATTTCAAAAAATAAATAGTTAGTCGCATGTTTAAAACTGAAAGAGGAGGAGTTCATATATATATAGGGGACTGATACATAGCAAAAAGTATAAAAAAGAGATTTATGATATTTTATCTAAATATCTAAAAATCCATATAGCTCCCGTCCGTTGTATATATATATATATAGAGAGTAAAGATCAAGAGCATTATTCTTAAATAACATTCTTCCTTAAATAGCACTCCTTTATTAAAATGGTTTTGGGATCAAAGAAACTAACATTGACACTGCTAGTTTCACATTATCAAATCAGGGACCAATATGCATGGTAGGGAACTTTTGTTCCCCCAATCATTTTTTTTTTCAAAATTATGCTCTCTTTTTTATGAATATTTAGTACGAACTCTTAATTTAAAATATGATACCTGTAATATATAAAATTGTCAAAATAGGTATATTAAAGATGCCATCAATTATACATTTCACCCATTTTTAAAAATACATATTTAACATTACAAACATTAAACTTAATGACAAAATAAAATTAATTGCAGGAAGGATTGAGATGACACCAAAAATAATTTATGTCGTTAAATATATATTTAGATAATTAAATGATAAAGTATAACGAAAGGAATCATAGACCATTTGTCACTTACCCATCAACTTTGGAAAAAGGCAGACACGTAATTAAAACATGCATGGCTCAAAAGTTTCAAATAAAGGTAAAAGTTATTACAAATAATTTTGAGCTCAAGCATTTTGCAGTTACTTTTCATAAGTTATAGGAATACTACATTTGATAATTCCATCTGTTAATGATTTGTAAAGATGATTCATTTGAATTCTTAAATTCACAATATTTTTTATTATTTTCACAACAAAAACGTCGTTGTAAATGAATATAGCAACGGTAAAAATCGTCTCTATAGGATCTATAGCGACACTTTTATTTTGAAAATAATATTTTCTGTTGTGAATTTAACAATTTCCTTCTATAAATTGTGTCTTAATATAAAAGTGTGTAATTTGTATATATTCTTCCATATAATAATAATTATTATTAGGAAAAATATATATACACAGCTGTGCAGTACACAGTCGACGACGGGTTTTTTGGGTTATGGCGACGATTAATATTTTGGTCTATGGTGAACCGTCGTTATAACCCAAAAAATCGTCGTCATAACACGATTGTGTACTGTACAAGTGTATTATTATTACAGTACAATTAAAGTCATAAAAACACGTGTGTTGATTTTAATTCCAATATTATTAATCCTAGAATTATAATTATAATATTAAGACTATTAAGCTATTTTATAATGGCAAGACTAATAGTCCCAATACTAAATTTAAAAATAAACACAAAACTTGATATTAATATTCATATCCAATATAATATTTGCAAACAAACAAAACATTATTTTCTAAAAAGAAAACAAATCTAAAAGGATTTCAAAGAGAGTACATATAATTTTGTGAGCAATTGTGTGAAGTCCTTGAAAGTATAAAATGGTGAAAAGATATCCATATCACAGCAGGACAGGAGTATTTATTTAGAAACAATTGTCCATTTTTGGCTGGGGAATTTCAAGTAGTTTATTTATAGAGCGAAACAGTTGATATAAAGAAAGAAGGAATTAAGCAGTTGGCGGCGGCGATGTCGAACGCCGTCGTGAATGGATTGGCGGGAGCTGGTGGCGGAATCATAGCTCAAATCATTACTTACCCTCTCCAAACGGTATCAACTGAGAACTGAATTGATTTTCAATATTTCAATTTCTGATTCTGATATTAAAAGCAACTGCAAACCTATCAACATTTGGTTGCGCTTGAATATGTAGGTGAATACGCGGCAGCAAACCGAGAGAATTGCCAAGAAAGTTCCGGGTTCTTCTTTATCGGCCCATCCCAGTTCTCCTCCTGCACGCGGTACGCTTCTTCAAATTGTCCAGGTTACCATTCCGGAATTCATCTATTTCGCTTTTTAACTGCCCCAAAATTTCCCCCTTTTTTTGCGCCAAAAGTTATATATATATATATATCCATTTTTTTCGGTTTTCAGGTAGTAAGAACCGAAGGATTAGGAGGACTGTACAGTGGCCTGAAGCCTTCCCTGCTAGGAGTTGCTGCTTCACTAGTTCGTTTCTTTTTATACTTTTTTGTTTGTGTTCCTTGTGCATAAAAAATTGTTTGCACGTTTGTTTTCCGTGTGCATACACAAAGACGAGATCAGGGTCTGCAAGGATGATAAACAAAATTTATAATCCTACTCCTTTTGTTTGAGGAACTCAATGTTGTACTTCTTTGCAATTTAAATTGGGTTAAGCTTGGTGAGTTGGTAAAGACCTAGATAAGTTTTTCAGCACTTGCTTAGTTCATTAGACTTCAGATGGATTAAATAATTTAAATCCCTCTATTAATTGACGGAAACGAGAATTGAAGTACAATTATAGCTCGGATGTTTGGTACTTTTATTTGTAAGTTCCTGAATACTTAGCTTATACTAGTATTTGGAAAATGGGTTAAGCTTGTATATACGTTTGCATATTGTCAATCAATTGAAATATATCGGAGGTTCTTCCAATTTGCAATTTCTATGTCATAGTAGGTATAGCGGATTTGAGAGATTGCTGAATTCCTGAAAGCAATGGTTAGTTGTGGATGGATAATAGCGTGTTGTCCAAGAGTTCTAAGGATATTTACGTATTTCACTTTAATTATGTCACCTAGCAAAGAGTGAGCATTATTTTGTGACTATTCTGTTGAGGGATGTCTAGGTGGTTGTTTAGTCTTGTAATTTGGGACCGTTTCCTGTGTTTCTGATGTTGATTTGGTGCTAACCATTTTGAAGTTATTCAAAGGCCTAATAATACTTGACACAATTCCTCTAAATACACTAAAGTTTAGTATCATGTGAAGAACATGTTCTTTAATGAGCACTTCCAGACACTTTTTTCAACATGTTTGATTCCAACAACTTGGCTCCTTGCTTTTATCTAATTTTATCCTTTTGATTCTTTCAGGGAATATATTACTATTTCTATCAGGTTTTCAAAAACAAAGCCGAGGCCATTGCAGTTGCCAATAGAATCAAAGGACGCGGGGATGGCTCAGTGGGCATGTTTTCTTGGCTTGTTGTGGCAGCTCTAGCCGGGTTAGCAATCCATTTATATGATGTCAAAACATGAACAGATCTCAATTTCATTTTTATTTTGTGTTTAAGGTGTTAAGACATCTTTGAGAGCTTCATTGACTGTGGTTTGGATTAAGCAATGTTGTCTAACAATCATATTAGTGATAACTTATTTTTAATTGATTTTGTTTTGTGCAAGGTTTAGTTTAATCCGCATTGCAATGCCACAAATACATTTTGCTTGCATTCATATCTTACTGCAAAGGGTTTATTTGCAGGTCACTGAATGTATTGCTGACAAACCCAATATGGGTTCTCGTGACTCGCATGCAGGTGTTTTTTTCCATTTTTATTTACAGTATTAGTTACATGAATTTGGTAAAACCTTTCACATATTTAGCAGAAACCTTATTCTGTTAGTAAAAGATTCCTAATTGTCGGTAATATCATATGATGAATACATTTTAGTTATGAAAATTTGTTGACTTGTTTTCATATGAAGAAGATGAAGGTCGTTAGTGTTACATATGTATGTTTCTGAGATTACGTCACTATATTCCATTTGGGAAAGGTTAATGGGTTTACAAGATGGTTACAATATAGTTTTTGTCAGTCATATACCACATGTCACTATGGAGCAACCAGTTTCTGAGAAAATACTTTTTATCGTGGTACACTGTATCTATGTCCGGAATAATGTGTAAACTGTCTAGTATATAAGCAATATCAATATGTATATTATTTGATGCACTTTTACTTCACCTTTTTTAAATGATAATTCCAGGCATCATTGATCTAGTGTGGACCATTTGCTTATCCATTGTGCATGGCTAGGGTTATCTAGAGTGTTTAGTATCAAGTGGAATTTGGAAGTGTTTTGGAAGGTCAAAGTTAGTATTGCCTGGCCTATTGTGGGCTTCTATTTAGACCTCAATGATAGTATGTACATTTTTATTTCTTACACGTGGTCCATCTTAGCAAGAATATCAAATTTGTGCTTGAGAATTGCCAGATTGTGCACTTCCGACTAGATTTTTAGTGTGGTGACTCGTCTTCATGTGACACATTTCCTGTATTATTCATCTAGCTGCTTAATGTTGGGATTTGTCATTCGTGTAGTAGGCCAGCTCAGAATCCTTGATTTATAAGACAGTTTCAAAACCAGGAGCTAGAGTTGATTGAACTTAAAAAGGCAAACCCCCTTGGGGCTAAGAGGAGACTTATATGGAAGGGATGAAAATATGTCCAGTTCTTTATCAAATTTGGCCACTTAGTCATCTAACAGATACTCTAACATGGTAATTCCTGAAACAGTATTTGGAAGGTTATGAGTCTTTTGTTTGTTGCTCTATTTTGCAGGGGGGGAAATGGGGGGGATGGGGACTTGAATGTATTTTGACAATTTGTAAGTTGAAATGGAGAAGCAAAATTTTGGTGTTGGTGCTGTCTTTTCATGAGAATTGAACTACTGGTTGAGATTATACACTTCTTCATTGATACGTGGCAAGAACGTATTTTTAAATATTGACTGTAAGGCTGTAAACGAGCCAAACGGTTCGGGCTCGACTCGAAAAAAACGAGCAAGACTCGAATTTGTTAATAATATGATATTATGATCCAAATCTGAGCATTAAAAATAATTCGAATAAAAATATGAGTAGAATCTGAGCAAGGTTATACTCGACTTGTTTAAGATTCAAACTACTCGAATTCTTGATTGTGATTCGATACATAATCGATTGATACATATTCAATTAGATATTCGATACATTCTTTTATAATATATACAAATTTAAATCAAATTAGGATAATTAATTATTATTATTTTGTTTTGTTTTTAATTTTAATTGTGATTTTATATTTGTAAAGTGTAATAGTAAATATATTTCTCATTTCTAAGCAAAATAACAAATTCAATTTATAATTTTATTTATTATAAAACTAGTTATTATGTGGAGACTCGAATTCGAGCTTGAATTTGAAGCTCTCGAGTAGTTTGAATATAATTCGATCTGAGTCGGATCGAATTCGAGTAATAAATATTCGAGTTGAATCGAATCTGAGTAGAATTTTTTAAATACAATTCGAATTCGAGTACGAATTTATCATTTCGAGTCGAATTTGAGCAACTCTCTGTTCGCTTCGGTTCGACTCGTTTACAACCTTAATTGACTGCAATGCTCCATATCGACTGATAAGGGCTTTTTGGTTACCGGTTCACATCCCAATATAGCGGTGAGAACTAAAATCACATATGGTGTTGGTGTCATATTGGACCATGTTGGACCAATATGGCGTCATACTGGCCGATATAACCGTTCCTCTCCAAAATCACTTTCTCCCCAATATTCTGCTTTGCAGTTCTCACCCATTTAATGCTCTAATCTCCTTTTCATTTGTAAAATCGTAATATATTGGTATTCATCTGTTTACAATATTGTATTCTAAATTTTTGTCATTAATTCTATTTGTACTAAATACTTCGAAAAGTTATAATTGGGGCTAGAATTACGTATCAAAAAAATTAATTTGATTCAATATAGTGATCTGAAAGTTAAATATTCATAACTATACTGACATTATATGTTTAATTGAATAAAGTCATATATATGTGTTGCATAAGTAAATATTTCATAGAGTTAACTTTCGATTAGGTTTGAATTGGTAAAAAAAAAAACATCCACGCCTCTGGTGCGTGCAGCCAATATGCTATGCTCGATAATCAATTCACTCCGTGTAACATGACAACATCCGATTCACCCCGCATCACCGCGATAGCAGTATATTTAAAACTATGGGCAGGAGACTTTGTGGCCACGTTTCTATCACTGTAAAAGGTTTTGTTGGTTGTATGTGTATGGTTCAGTTGTATGGCTTCCACCTTCCAGGCTGGAAAGCAAATGAAGAAACCTTGGAATGCAGTCTCTTTATTATGCTTGATGTGGTCTCTTAGAAGAGAGGAATTGAACATGCTTCAAAGGACAGAGCTCCCGGTTGATGTTAAGTTTCGGTCTCAGTTTTCATTGATTTTTCTTTTTTCTTTAAATAGGGGGTTTAGGTTCTTAGTTATATCTGCATGTTTAATTCTATGCAGGGTGTGTGCATAATCTATGTTTGGGTGGAGAGTCTATGGGGGTTTTATCTTGTATATTTATTTTTGCTCGTTTTTTCACGTACCTCTTGGGAACATGGGCTTGGCAGTTTTATTGGATTTTCCTTTCATTTTTATTTTTATAAATGTTTTGATATTAAACTGCAGGATGCCCGTGATTGAATGTACCTTTGTCTTTAAATGCATCAACGATCTGATGGACTACTTAATATTGTTATTTAGACACATACTCAAGCAGAAAGGAAAACATTGGAGGCAAAGAAGGAAGCTCTAACAAGGGAAGCTTCTGAAAGCAATTTGATAGGTTCTTCTTTACAAGAAAAATTGGCTGAACTTGATTCAATAAAACCTCATCCCTATGGAACATTGCATGCGGTTGGTATTCTTTACTTTTTAAATTTTTGGTAATCTAGAGAATTGGTGTTTTTATTGTTTAAGTTTTCTCCATGATAATATTCCTGTATGTAATTTTTTTGCGTGCAAATACTTTTTTTTGGCATTAGAAAGGCAATTCATAAATTTTCTTTTCTTTTAATAAATTGGCACCATCAATCAAATTTATGCTGACATGATGTGCAGAAATAATTTGGGCATCGCATTGTGCTGAATGGTTCGAAACTTAATCCATTTCGTGTATTCATATGGGATTTCATTAGCTTGTTGAGTTGGTTTATGCTTGTTTCCTTATATGGAAAAGATGTCGAATGTATATATACCTCTGTGTGCTTGTGGGTACACTTTCTCCAAAAGTTGACAAGCTAGGTGAATACGTAAAACGGTAAAAGAAATTCTTTCTTTTCCATCACTTTGGCATGTATAAAAAAAATATTGTGACATTTCATTCTTGCAGTTCTTTCAAATCTATTATTTTTCATATATCGTTGGGAGATTCCATCGTTTATAATCGAAAAGAAGGTTCACAAGAGGTTTGAATCTGAACATGCAGAGTGCACCGAAAATTTTAAAAATGGCATCAAAAGAATAAAAAGATCCCCAAGGCCAATCTCTAGAGCTTCTCTTCTTTTATAATAGACATTTTGTTGGTTATTGTATGATCAATCTTCTTTTTGGGGTTATTTTATTTGCTTGTAAGTATTGATGTGCCATGACAGGTAAGCGAGGTTTATAATGAAGCAGGAATTGCTGGATTCTGGAAAGGCATCATCCCAACACTTATCATGGTTCGTTCTAAATTCTTTGTTGAAATCAGCTTAAAGTGTGATATTAAGTTACTGCTGGTATAGTGATGACAGTGATGTTCCAGGTTTGCAATCCATCGATTCAGTTCATGATTTATGAGAGCTCCTTAAAGCGTTTAAGGGCTAAACGTGCAGCTAATAAACAAGGCTCAAAAACTGTAACTGCTTTGGAGGTAAACCCTGTCTAGTTAGTAGACTTGCAAAGCCATCTTAATATTTCTCCATTATTGTTTTTGTAATCAGCTCAATTCGTGGCTCTAACTCCCCTATAGTTTTTGATGTACCAAGTTTTGGGTGATAGAAATTGTTACAGTGCTACTCAGGTATGGTAAAGGACATGGATCTTAAACAACCGCTAGAGCCTATTTTTTCCTAAATTAAACCACTCTCGAATTGATAGAAAATCATTTGCGTCCAATATGCAATAGGGAACCCACTTGTCAAATACAATAGTGTATAAATTGTGGACTTGTCAAATTTCGTTATTCTAATTTATACTCTTTCGTGTGATTAGGTTTTCTTATTGGGAGCCATTGCGAAACTTGGAGCTACTCTTGCAACATACCCATTGTTGGTTGTTAAGGTAAAGCAATTCTACTTTGCTTCTGCTTATCACTTGTAAAAGATATCCTTGAAAGGTATTTCTTAATGCCTTTCAACAATAGATGAATTGCCAAACCCTTCTGCAAAAGCTTGTCGGAGTTGCTCCTTAGCAGCATGAAAGCTAATTGGAGTTGCTCCCTAGCAGTGTGAAAGCTTATGGAGTTGCTCCTTAGCAGTGTAAAAGCTTATCAGTGTTGCTCCCTAGCATCCCTATGTTGAAAGGCCTTTTAGGCTTTTTGTTTGGTGAGACTGAAAAGAAAGGAAAACGTAAACTAAAAAATTATCAGAACAGCTTCAGCAGTCCATTAAACTTAACAATAATATTATAATTAGTGTTAGATTTTTTAAGAGTATAGATTGGTGGACTTGTATTCATGAAGAAGGTTTTCTGTTAATTATCATTTTTCTTCTATCCTTTTCCCTTCCCTTCCCTTCCCTTGAACTTTTCGAGTTTGAAATGTAGTGATACTATGATAGGGTCTCATGGCTTTAGGATTTAGGAAACAAACTTTAAATCAGGGGCTAAGACATAAGTAGAAGTTTCGAGAGGAGTTCTAGAAGTAGTAAGGTTAATTATAGGCAGGGACCTAATTTTTTTTGTTGAAGTTAAATAAAGAAAACTTGAACTAGTCATAATATTAACTAATTATAATAATGTTTACAAATTGCAATAAATATTCATAATCTAAACTAAAAAAGAAATTTTAAATAAAAAATATTTAGATACAATTTAGAAGACAAAAGTAGAATGAATTTACGTTTGTTTATATTTGTATTTAAAATATGAATGAATTTTTGCCCCCTCCAAGTTTAACTCTTTAACTCTTAAATTTATTCATGAATATTTGCCCCTACCCCTATCTATTAAATTTATTCACTTACATATTTTTGCCCCTACCCTATATTTTAATTGAGAGTATATAATTGAGAAAAAATAGAGGATGGTATAAAAATTTTCCTAACACCCAAAAAATATCCACTTTGATGCCCCCTAATAATTGCATCCTCCCTGATTATAGAAATGTAGGTAAACCTGAATATATAAACTATATACATCAATCATTATATATGGATTTAGATTAAATGGAGTAACTCAGGCTTAAAAAGTATATTCATATTTCAATTTAGAGGTTATTTATTTATAAGTGGCCCAAAGAGAAGGTTTATAAAAATGGTGATTCTTATATACTTTATAGAATAGTCAATCATTCATATGGATTTAGGTTAAAGGACTAACTGCTAGTATTCAAAGTATTGATAGTATAATTAGAAAATGGGTGAAACGCAAAGTATTGAAGTATAATTTGAATGCAAAGAAAGCAAAGATAACATGCAGGATGGTAGAAATAAGGGCTCAAACACAAACCTTACGGAAGAGGGAAATTTGAAGATACGCTTCTTTTCCATACCCGAACTCTTGAGACTACTAATGATACATTTATTTGTTAAAGCGTGTTGAAAAAGAAATTTGAAAATTTTAAGTTGCAATTTTGGATTTTTCAATAGGTTTGGTTTTCCCTCAAGTGTTTCATATTTCAAAAAACCTTATTAAAGCAGATTATTCTAAAGCTTGTAGCTAGTTATAAATACATATCATGTATGCTTTTTCATATATGCAATTTCAAGATAAATTAATAGAAAGTGTAGGAGCAACAACACTGCAATTTGCCTCTAGCAAAGTAAATAGAATTTTAGTTCAACCCAACATTCTTCTTCAAGCAGTTTTTCATTTCTTTTTCCCAACAAATTTGGTATCAGAGCTTGTTATATCATACCTACCAGCTTCTTCAATGGCAACAACTTTAGCCTCAATCATGTTTGCTTACTCTCCCAGTCAAGTCCCTATATTTGACGGAGAACATTATGATTATTGGAGCAGCCAAATGAAAATTATCTTTATCTATGGGAAGTGGTTGTAAACGGATATGTAGAACCTCCCAAAATTGGAAGCTCTGCAACCTGGACTAATGCACAACAAAAGGAATACAAGGAAAACAAGAAGGACGCAAGTGCTCTCAGATTTATACATCAAGGTGTAAGTAAATCTATCTATCCTAGAACTTTTGGAGTCTCCAAGGCAAATAATGCATGGGAATTACTAAAAAAAGGAGTTTTTGGGATATGAGAAAGTCATCTCTTTAAAACTACAATCACTATGGAGAGATTTTGAGAATATTGCAATGAAAGGAAGTGAATCTGTCCAAGAATTTTTTACTAGAGTCGCTGAAATCATAAATCAAATCAGAAGCTATGGAGACACTCTATGTCAAGAAAATTGTTGAAAAGATTCTTAGAAGCATGCCTACCGAGTTTGATTATGTAGTTGCTGCAATTGAAGAATCAAAAGATCTATCAAAGCTTACCATGTTTGAGCTTATGGGGTCACTCGAAGCATATGAACAAAGGATGAAGAGATCTACTGAACAACCTATTGAACAAGCTCTTCAAGCCAAACTGAATATCAAAGATCATGAACAAAGACGAGGTTCTGCTCAAAAATGGAGATCTTACGGAAGAGGGCAATGCAAAAATCAAAGTGGAAGGGGCAGACATCAAAATCAGAAAACTAATTGTGGCAGAATGGAAGAAAAGAAAATTCACATCAAAATCAAGATCTCACCGAAAATACTTTGAAATAGAAATCCGGTAATTCTGACTTTTATTGCATTATTTGTAAAAAGTCAAACCATGAATCAAGAAATTGCCTATTTAGATGCACCAAATGTAAAGTCCCTAGCCATTCTCAGAGAGATTGTTGGTTCCAAGATAAAAAGGGAAAGGATGAGGCAAATTTTATGAAGGAAGATGAAGAAGATCAATTATTTTTGTCAAGTACAAAAGCACAGAATGATCGAGCAGATTTTTGGTACATTGACAGCGGCTGCAGTAACCATATGACAGAAAATCGACATTTTTTGTGGAGTTTGTTCATAATTTCTCATCGGCCATTAAGCTTGGTGATGGAAAACTACAAAGGACTGAAGGAAAATGTGTTATTGCAGTTCATACGAAGGGAGGTAACAAAAAGTTCATTGGTGATGTTTATTATGTTCTCTTTCCACTAACTTGTTAAGTGTTGGGAAATTGTTGAGGAAAGGTTATTATATGCTCTTTGATAATACTTGTTGCAAAATAATTGATAAGAAAGCCAATGTCAGTGGCAAAAATTGAAATGACCTCAAACAAAGTTTTTTCATTTAAGATGCATCAAGAACAAAATTTTGCTTTTAAAAGCGGAAGTGTTGATAATTCATATTTGTGGCATTTGAGATATGACCACTTGAATATAAGAGGGCTGAAGTTGTTAAAAGAAAACCATATGGTTGTTGGACTTCCTCACATTAACTCACAATCCAATGTGTGTGAGGGTTGCATCTATGGGAAAATGCACAAGCTTCCATTTTCAAAGTTTTCTAGGCGATCAAAAGGTATGTTAGAGCTGGTAGATGCTGACATTTGGGGACCTTCTCGGACTCCTTCTCTCAATAACAGAAGATACTTTATTCTGTTTGTTAATTATTTTACAAGAATGATGGGTGTATTTTTGTGCAAGCATTCTCAACATTTTTTCAAAGCACTAGTAGAAAGGAGTCAAATGAAGACTAAGAACCGATCGAGGTGGAAAATTTTCTCACACTTAATTATTCAAGGATAATGGCATCCAAAAGCACACCCCGAACAAAATGGAGGCGGAGAGAAAGAATCGAAAAGTGGCCTCGTTGTTCTAAAAATGAAGACTCTAAGTTCGGGAATCGAGGCTCGTCGAAAATTTATCCTGATTTAGTCCCACGTCCAGACTTAGTTTCGGCGACTAGTCGAGGGGAATCGGAACAAATCGGAATATATCGGGGTAAAAAACATAACATGGAAATGTTTGGGGCCATAGTGTAATTTATGGATTGTGTATAACTTTAAAATTTAAACCCTACCTCTCGCCGACCCTTCTTGTTTAAAAAATTCGATTCGATCGACGAGGCGACGATCGCCGCTACTTTTCTTCTAGCGTCGATCGTTATCGCTACCGCTTCTCCTTCTTCGATCGTTATTCTGCCGACGCTGCCGCTTCGACGATCGCATACTTGATTGCCGATAACCGCCGATCGACGACGCGACAGAGTAGACGATCGCCGCCGCCGATTTACTTAAAAATCGAATCTTCATCATATTCCGGCCGCCTCTCTCTCTCGCTTTTTCTATTTTTTTCAGCGGTTGCTTCTTCTTCATCTCTAGTTTGTCGGTAGTTTGTCAATTGAATCTTGATATAAGGCTTATAAGGCATAAGGTTTATAAGGCTTAATTAGTTCCTTAGTGGGAATTAAAGAAAAGGTTGGATAAATTAATTTAGTTAATTTTAGTCAATTGTTATATTTCATTTTAATTTTTAAATTTTTTTCAACTATAAATTAAATTATTAAAATCGACTTGATTATAAATTAAATTATTAGAAATTGGATTTGTTAAAGCATCAAACTATTTGGTTTTACTTAGTTTTCATGTTTTTATTTGATGATTTCAGGTTACTTATGTTATTCTACTCGCTTTCAAGACTTATGGTGAGGAAGGAGAATATATATTTTTTAAAATTGAAAATCCGACTAGCCGATTAATCCCTAGTCGCTATGCCATGAGCCAACCCATACGGGACCGACTTCAATGACTTTTAGAACATTGGATGGCTCAAGCATGTTAAAAGGAAAAGGACTACCTAAGAAATTGTGGGGAAGCGGTAAATATGCTATCTATATTCTTAATAGATCACCTACAAAAGTTGTTCGTAATAAAACTCCAAAGCTTGGAATCATCGAAGCCACTTGTGGATAATTTTAAAGTATTTGGTTGTGTTCACTAATTCTCTATCAAAATAGGGACAAATTTGATGAGAAGGGCTAGAAATTGCTATTTATTGGTTATAACAGCAAATCTAAAGGATATTAACTTCTAAACCCAGAATCGAACAAGCTAGTAGTTTTTAGAGATGTAATATTTGATGCGATGAATACATGGGATTGGAAAGAGAATTTGACATCAAGTCACGATAAATATTTTGAACCATTGGCACTTTAAGAAGACAATTCTCAAGAAAGCTCCTCTCAAGGTCTAACAAACTCACCGTCATCAACAAGTCCACCACCAACAGATACAATTGATGATGGTGATTATGCTTCAGATTCTCCACCAAAGAAGTTTCGTTCTCTGCAATAGATTCTTAATTCATATGATGTTGCACTTTTAGCCTTTGAGTCGCAACATTTTGAAGAGGCATGTAAACAAGAAGTATAGGTGAAAGCAATGCATGAGAAAATCTCAATGATTCGAAAAAGACATGGGAACTTACTGATTTGCTAAAAGGAAAACAGGTGATCAGACTTGAGTGGATCGTTTTAAGTTTAACGAAGATGGTTCCATTCAAAAACACAAAGCTCGACTCGTAGCGAAAGGATACTCTCAACAGCCTGAAGTAGATTTTACAGAAACATTCGCTCCGGTTGCTCGTATGGTGACTATACGGACTGTTCTTGCAATTGCAGTCCAATTAGAACTAGATGTGTTTCAACTTGACGTGAAATCTGCATTTTTGAATGGAGAATTAGCAGAGAAACTTTATGTGGAGCAACCTCAGGGGTTTGTGGTACAAGGAAATGAAGATAAAGTCTATCGACTTCAGAAAGCATTATATGAGTTAAAACAAGCTCCTAGAGCGTGGAATAGCAAGATCGGCGGCTATTTTTGTGAAAATGGATTCCAAAGAAGTATAAATTAACCGTCGCTTTATGTGAAGAAGGAAGGTGCAAAAGATTTTCTCATTTTTTGTTTATATGTTGGTGATTTAATTTATATGGGCACAAAAAGGGAGATGGTTGAGGAATTCAAAAGGAAGATGATGGAGAACTTTGAAAAGAATGACATGAGATTAATGAAATATTTTCTTGGGATCCATGTGAAGCAGTTGAAAAGCGAAAATTTTATTTCTCAAGAAAAATATCTTGATGATCTGCTCAAAAGATTTCACATGGAAAATTGTAAACCAGTCAATATTCCCATGGTTTTGAATGAAAAATTACATTAAAATGATGCTGGTAAAATTGTGGATGAAAAGATGTATAGAAGCTTGGTTGGCTCTCTGATCTACCTTACTTATACAAGGCCAAATATCATGCACGCTGTAAGCTATGTGTCTAGATTTATGAATGAACCAAGTAATTTACATTATGCTGCAGCAAAGAGAATTCTTCGGTACCTTCAAGGTACTAAACATCTTGGCATCAAATATGAAAAAGAAGTGGACATCAACTTGGTTGGTTATTCGGACAGTGACTGGCCGGTTCGCTTGATGATCGAAAGAGCATCTCTGGATACATATTTTGCTAGGGATCAAAGATAATCTCATGGAGTTCAAGAAAGCAGAAAACAATTGCATTGTCATCTGCTGAAGCAGAATATTCAGCAACTACCGAATCAAGTTGTGAAGCTATTTGGCTAAGAAGATTTCTACTAGATTTGCAGCAAAAGGCTCATGAGCCTATGATAATTTACTGTGGTAACATGTTAGCTTCCTGTTTTTCATGCAAGGTTGAAGCACATTGAGGTGAGGCACCACTTCATTCGAGATTTGATTAGAAAAGAAGAAGTTTACTTAGAGTTCATCAACACCAATGAACAACCTGCAGATATCCTCACAAAGTCTGTTGGTTTTGAAAAACTTCAAAAGTTCAAGAAGCAGCTGAAAATTACAAATTAAAAGGGGATGTTGAAAAGTAATTTGCAATTTTCAAAGTCAATATATCTGTTGGATTTTTCATAGCAGTGTTTGGTTTTCCCTCAAGTGTTTCATATTTCAAAAAGCCTTATTAAAGCAGATAAGTTCTGTAGATTATTCTAGAGCTTGTAGCCAGTTATAAATACATATCATGTATGCTTTTTCATGTATGCAATTTCAAGATAAATTAATAGAAAGTGCAGGAGGAGGAGCTCTGTAATTTGTCTCTAGCAATCAATTTTCTAGTAAATAGAATTTTAGTTCAGCCCAACATTCTTCTTCAAGCAGTTTTTCATTTATTTGCCTCAACAGTCTGACTGTAGTTATTTATAAGTTACTATGCTGTTGGCCAGTCTATATCAGTTCTATGGTTTTAGAATCAAGGTTATTTTGATAATAATAAATTTACATGACTGTCATAATAATGGTCCATAGCTCTTACTTTATTAGTTTATGATGGGATCCTTCAATATTGTTTTAGTATGTTTCTTCTCTATCTCCCTTTTCACCTAGGTTCCTGCAATTTACCTAGCTATAAGATTTGGATATCATTTTTTTCAACTCTACATATGAAAGGCCTCTTTCGAGTAAGCCAATTCATTTGGGACTCTACCGTTCAACTCTTTTTCCTATTGGGGGTAGAACTTGAGGATCGGGTAAAATATCAATCTGATAGGTATGTTTCTAATAACTCATGGGGGATATTATTATATTCCCACAATTTGGTAATTATTACAAAGCTTTACTGTTCTTTACAGCCCTAGCAACATAAAACTGGCAAAATCCCCCAACCACTGTTGTTCGGTACTGTCAACAGTTTCTGAACAGTGCTCCAATTGAAGTTCCTTATTCTTACTTTTTGTTTACATATAAAAGACTTGAGCATGGATATTTTCCCAATTGTTTACGCCAGTAAATCCATAAAAACATCATGTAATGATATTTGCCCTCTGCCCTAGATCAATTTCAGTATGATTAGAAACGATGGTGTGTGATGCATCACCAATTCACCATTCATGATATTGCTAGTGGAAGGGGAGGACTTGAGTTAGATGAATTGTTGCTTCTAGAACAACAGTCCACCATAAGAAAATTCTAGGTTCACTGCTTCAACTTATCTGCTGATGTCCTACATAGGATATTTTGTGAGTAGATATTCCTTAAATTTATTATATGGACTTCCTTGTTTGTTCTGTAAAGTACAAACTCCTAACAGGATTGTAGAAAATAATACACAAATAAATTTGACTTCATTGCACCAAATTTAACTTTGGTGCCTATTTTGATCTTTTGATTTGGACAATACAGAATATGACGGTCTTTATATATATATATATATATATATAAAATAGTAAAATGGAGTGCAGTGTGTACTTTTAAACTGATCTACGATAGTACTCTCTACTTTCGTAGACTGTGCAACTTTAAAAGTTACACGGTTGTGCACCTCTATATTCCCCATATATATATTAATTTGACATTTGCTTACAAGTTCCTTTTTGTTTGCATTCTTGTGGATGACTATGCAGTCTAGGCTTCAAGCAAAACAAGATATTGGTGGGAACATGTCATTAAGATATTCAGGTTTGCTATCAGATATGTGTTTTCAAATTATCAGTTTGGTTTTATTCAAACTCATCAATAAAATTACCATCTTTACATCTTGCTTCTTCTATGCAATTTGTTATACTTGGGTGCATTCTTTTGCTTTCATCTTCTATGTTTCTCTCCTAGATTCACCATCATCAACACCAAACCACACATACCTCACTGGTCTGACTCACCAGCATTTTCTCAATTTTAAATTAAGTTTTCAAAGTAAGCAATATATTTTATTAGAAAAAATAATGTATATTTTTTAATAGTAATTAGTGAAGGAAAAATTAAGTGTAAAGAGAGGGAGGAAATCTCCACTCCCTAGTCAGTGCATGCTTTGCAATAACCATGCTTATATCCTTATTTATCGGTTCTTTCTGGCTTTCTCTCTTTCATTCACAATGCCGATGTTTTACCTTATTCATATATTTTAGTCCTGAAGAAATGGAAAAATAAGAGCAAAAAGAAATTGATTTTTAAGAAACTGTTCCGCTAAAATTCTCTTTCTACTGTGACAGGATCCGTTCTATTCTTTCATAAAAAGAGATGCCTCCTTATGTTTTTTTTGGGGCGCAGGTACTCTTGACGCAATTATAAAGATGATACGGTATGAAGGATTTTCCAGCTTCTACAAGGGGATGAGCACCAAGATAGTACAAAGTGTCTTTGCAGCCTCTGTACTTTTCATGATTAAGGAAGAGCTAGTCAAGGCCATTTCTGTATTGGTAAATAAGCGGCCGAAATCTCTGTTGAATGTGGTGAAATAATTTCTTCACCTTTCACCCACAGTAATAAGCTTTCTTGAATTGTGTTTTAGCTTTGTAATTGTGTGATAATAATATTGTATCACATCATACAGTGCTTGCATAAACTACGATCAGAGCATTCTTGATCAATAAAGAAGAGAGCATTAAATTAAATTCCTTTGTTTGGGGAAAAAAGTACTAATTTGAACAATCAATACTTACAATTGGCAAACCGGATTTTCCATTTTGATTCATGTCTGTCTACACAATGTTATCCGCCTAAACCCTGTGCCCAGTGCCTATCTTTTTATCTCTTATCACTCACTCACTCACTGTATGTGTTAATTCTATATTTTCCATGTCCAAAGAATTGGCTTACTCTTACTCGGGAGTTGATTCGAACAGTTACAAAGTAGTAGTTGTAGAAGGAGTTGTTGGAGACCGGAGAACTTGTTGCAGTAAGCGAGCTGCAAAACGTTGCGTGATTCCACCAAATACACGCCTCCCAATACTGCGTGCCTCAGGTTCTTCAAGGACCTGCAATTGAAGTGCTTTCAGTAAAATGACCACATTCATTTTACTGAAAGAGTGTATGTGCCTAATTACTTTCACCTAAATTCACTTGCAGCATATTACCACTAATACTCTTAAAGCATTTACACACTCGAACAATGTATGTAAATAACAAGGATTTGATTCTCACACACCCCCCAATTGAAATGCTTTGGATACCATCTATAAACAAAAAGAAACAATTAATTACAAGTTCTTACCTGTAAAATGGGCTGCAAAAGGGTAGGATCAAAACTTTCTGAGGACTGTAGAAGCCCCCAAATTCTAACCACTTGTTGTCTAAGATCCATCAAGCTTTCCTGTTCGGCATCGCTCAATACAGAAGGCCCAATTGCATTGTTATTGAAAATAAAGTTCTTCAAAGGACTAGGAATAGAGTTGTATGTATCAATCATTGAGCCGAACATAACAGCTTCAGCAACACGGACAGACTCTTTAATAACTAAAGCCCTGAGCTCTTCACCATCCGGACCCAACAATAGCTTTAGCACAGGTTGCAGTGCTTCCTTTGCTGAAAAATCTCTATCCATTTTCCCCTGGACAAGCAAGTTTTCAAGTCTATTCCACCTGAGGAAAAGCAAGAGTACGAACTTAGATAACAAGTAGACTTCATGTAGTTCAGATAAGAAACATAAAAATATTATGACAAAAGTTGAAATACATGCCTGAACCTCCCATCCTTAAATAGCAATTCAATAAGAGCATCTCTGAGATATGGATTCGGATCTGTGAGAAGCCTTTTGGCAAAATATGGATATGAAGCAGCGAGCACCTTAAAATTAGGATCAGCATACAGGGCTAAACCTTCCAGAACAGTCAACGATCTCAATATCAATGCATAATAAGCTGGGACTGCAAAAAAGTTGATAGTCAATAAACTAATGTCAGAAGCACAGTGGACTGGACAATTGAAGTCAGTTATTATTATGTACAGCTTTCTTGTTCAGGTATAACAGAAGTGCTTCATGAAGTCATGGTGAGAAGTTTAGACTACATGGGTCCATTGGTTAAAATTGCAATAGTCATTTTGCCATTTATTTGTTTTTGGAACGTTTAATACTATACGCAGAACCGTATGTGAAAGAAGTTTTCTTAAAACACGCACGTGAAAGAACATTAACAGGTTATTGATAAATAAGCACGGAATAACGGAAGCATCTCACCATTAAAGGGATATTGATACAGTACAGCACCCAGACCATCCACTAACGTTTTGAAGTTGAGTTCACTCACGGTTGCATTAAGTGCATCATCAAAGAAGTTCTGAAGTGCCGGTACAATTGGAGAAACATCTACATCAGGGGACAAAAAATTTAATGCATAGTAATCACGAGCCATAGCTTCGTAGTCCCGATTAATCAGGTGAACAACATGACCAATGATCGCAGACCTTGCTTCTTCAGGAGTCTCACTCATCATTCCAAAATCAAGAAAAGCAAGCTTTCCATCGGGAGTCGCCAAGAGATTTCCAGGATGAGGATCTGCATGGAAATACCCATATTCAAGTAGCTGTCTAAGACTGCACTGGATACCAGCGTTCACCAGATCCAAAACTTTCAAACCTTGCCTCTCAATGGCTTCTTGGTCATTTAATTTGACACCTTCAACCCATTCCATTGTCAAAACTTTCACACTGGTGTAATCCCAGAATATATCTGGTACAACGACATCTGCTTTGTCAGCATACAACTTTCTAAATCTCCTTGCGTTCTGCCCCTCCTGCATAGACCTGTGAAAATTAACATTCAAACCAAGAGAATCTTGCACAACTTACCAAAGATTTAATTTCTACTTCACCTAGTTTAAGTAAACATAGCAAAAAGCATAAAACAAGCCACGGTACATATGCTTCATTTGAAAGGGTGAAAACCATGATGGGACACTTACCTGCACATAGTTGAGCTCTTGATAAACTCTACGAGCAAATTCATCTATAAGAGCAACAATGTCACTGGAAATTATGTCAACATATTTATTTATGAGGTGTCCTAGACCCCTTATCAGGTAGAAGTCTAGTCCTATAGCTTCTTCAATACCCGGTCGCTGCACCTTCACAGCAACAATCTGCCCAGAGTACTTCAGCTGAGCCTTATAAACTTGGCCTAGACTAGCTGCAGCAATTGGTGATGCAGATATTGACGAGTATATAGAATCAAGTGGAAGACCCAGTTCTCTCTCAATGCATGAAAGTGCCTCTGCATCCGGAAATGTCGGCAAAGCATCCTGCTCAGTCATCAAATGACAGTAAAAAATGTATAAGCAAATAATCCCTACTTCTAACAGGCACTATGTAAATCTTTAACTGGGACATATATTTCATTTCGTCGCACTGTCACTACAGAACCTGCATCATCTTGTGCTCACAAAAATAAAGAACGCAGCATCAACCTTCCAATCTAGAGATGATAAGTGGAAGTTTCAAGGTTTGGTGACATTGGTGCCAATGCAACTAAGATCCCAATGTAAAACTAGGTCAGACATAATCAATTCATCATTTTTTAGCAGCATTATTTTATCCTCATCAATTGATGCGTGTGTTAAATGGTTCATGCTTTAATACGGTCATATTTGACAAAGAGGAACATAAATATATTGGCATAATATGGTTCAACCATAGTACAGCCCCAGTATAAACAAATGAATACAAATCACTACAAGCTTATATGATTGTTGTTGTTACATTCAGATTACTTTCCACTGCATGCTCAACGGGAGACAGAGAGAGCTTCTCAGATTCCCAAGAATAAGTGGCTAATATGGTAGGAAGCAACATGCAAGAGGTTTAAAGTATTTATTCCAAGGCTAAAAGTGCAGAAATACAGTGAAAGTGTTTCCCTGATACTAACATCAACACATCCTGTTCATCCAATTAAATGGAGATAACCCAACCTCCTTGAACCACTAGTTCTCACTAGAGTTCTTACAAACGTATGGATAAACAACATACCAGTTGGATTTTTTATTTTTTTTTGTATGCTTCCAATAGGGAACCAAACCCATAAGCAATCAGTCATTCAAAGGAAATTGACTCCTTAAATTGTGCTCAGGCAGAATTAAATAAACAGTTGGCAGTGTATTCAAAGAAACCAGGCATGACAACTTTATTAAATTTATTCAGATGACCTCAGAAACTAGTAGAACTGTTAGTTATATTGAACAAATATCAAGAATATGTAAAGCTTCTTCTCAATGCCAAATTAAAAAGAGCCTGAACTGTGAAAAAGACAACTAATTAATTTAAACTCATACCAATTGATGACATTCATAAGCCCCAAAGTAACAAAATTTTATCTTTCATTTCCAGTTTTGCACCACTCTTGTTTGATAAAGCATTAATTTTTACTATTTTCGATATAACAATAAACCAAACTTTGATTTTAGTGACAAAACATACATAAAAATCAACTGAAAAAAGGTACCTGCAATTCAGAAAGCTCTTCAAGGTACTCAGGTGGACATAAATCAGGCCTAGTGGATAATCCCTGCCCAATTTTAACAAAAGTAGGCCCTAAGCCCGTCAAAATATTCCTCATTTCAACAGCTCTCAATCTTCTCCTTTGATCGAGCTGACCCAGCAATTGGTCCACCCAAAGCGTGAAGGCAAACGAACCAACCCCAGAAAGAATTCGAAGGGCCCTTCGCAAAACCTTAAATGGGCGAGACCCATATTTCATTGAAAGAAGTTGAGGGCTATATACAGACGCATTAGCAGCTCTGGCCATGGCTCTGGCCTCAGCTTGCATATCTTCAGTCCGATCCCGGGAAGAAGAGGGAATCGAGTAAGAGTCCAGAATTGGAACGATGGCGCCATTATTACTATTTGAATGTGAAGAAATGCGTGTCGCTTCCACTAGCGCCGCCGTTAGTGGCGTCGCTCTTCTTCTCCTCCTCGGTTTTTTGCTCTTAGGACTGAAAATCGAAATTGATGAGTCAGAGAAAGTGGAGAGAGCTAAGGGATGACCACCGCCAGAGATTAAACAGAGTGAGAGAGTAGTCATTTCCGGACCGGAGGAGGGGAGTTGAACTGAAACAGGAAAACCGGTGGGAGTTCCGAACAGGAAATTGAAGCAGAGGAGGAGAGAGAAAGAGAAAAGTCGTCGCATTGTTTTGGTTCTTTATTTGTTTTTCTAGTTTGTTACAAATTCCACCTATTTTTAGCGTGCACGTGGAATGCGTTCGCGTGTAATTACGCTCTCCTTGGAATTATTAATGAAAAATAATTAGTGTTATACAACTTGTTTTTATAATTCTATCTAATTCATCACATTTTTTATTTTAATAATTTTATTAGTAATAATCGAAATATATTAGTAAATAGTTGCTAATATTAATATCAATCCCACTAAAAATTAAAATAACTAAAATAATTTTATTGTTAAAAGTTTAAAAGAATTTTTAATTATTGAAATTTTAATGAAAAATTCACATGTTCATGTGAAAAATGTCGAAATATTTTTATTTTAGATGTTTTCATTTTTAAAAATATGTTAAGCATGTATTGTTAAATTATAATGTTATATTACATTTATGTCCTCTTAATTTTTGAAAAATAATTTAAATTTATAATAAAATGAGTCTTCTTTTAACACATCATCAGCCACATCTAATGTGTCAAAGTCGCGTCATTAATTTATGACGTGCCAACTTCAATTGAATTAAAGTGGAAAAAAATTCACAGTTTAATTACTTAATTAAAAAAATTAAAAGATAAATCACCAAAGCGGAAACAAATCGATAGTTTGAGGTAGTATTTTATATTTAAGTCTTAAATTAATTATCAGCTTTTGCACGCCACGTGTTAAAGTCACATCATCAATTATGACATGGCAGGTATAATTGAACAAAAGTGAAAAAAATTGATAGTTTAATGATTTGATTGAAAAAATTAAAAATTCAATCACTAAAGTGGAAAAAGTCAATAACTTAAGATAATAATTTATATTTAAGCGAAATAATAAATATCATAACTAGCATTGTTTTTAGATATTATATAATATTCCTAATTGTTACTTACTCGAATCCTTAAAAGATGAGTAAAATATAATTTGTACGGATCGATTAACATAAAGTTTATTTTTTGGTAAGTTGATTAATTAGTTAATAGAATCATTTACACGCATAAAATCTTGTCAAGATCATGATACATTTTGCATTCCTAGACGGATTATTATAAAATCATGATTTTTATACTTTAAATCGTAATAATACAAAATTCAGAGTTCCCAAGATTCTTCATCTATTCGCCTATAGCACCTTCAAGATTTCTTGATGAAGATTAATAAATTTACTTCAATTTCAAATTTTAAAATATTCCAAATAATCAAAAAGAGACTTTTGGGGGACCGAATGAATAATTTACATTTTACAATGGGCTACATGAAAGTATTATTATTATTATTTCAACCACCTTCAATTAAAAAGTTTTGAAGTGATCCCCCAACTCAAAATCCTTTCGGTGGATTAAGAAATTGGGTGATTGTTAGGTCTTGGCAATTAAAAGAATGGGAAGTGAAGTTGAAAAAGTATTATTTTCCTATTGACCAGAAAAAATAAATAAACCTTAAAAAGATTGAGAAACATTTTAAATTGAAATTGTTCAACTAGAGAAAAATTAATATTAGTAATCAAAAAAAGGAGGGTAAATTCACTCATTAAACCTTACTTACTCCGTCCTTAAAAAGATGAGTAAAATATAATTTGTACGGATCTGATTAACATAAAGTTTATTTTTTGGTAAGTTGATTAATTAGTTAATAGAATACTGACACGCATAAAATCTTGCATGCGTGTTGACCAACTTACCCAAAAATAAACTTCATGCTAACCACTTGCCAATTTGCACACATATTAAGAAAAAGTAAAAATAAAGGAAAAATGGTAAAAAAGTTACAAATTTAGATTATACAAATAATACTTTTATTTTATTTTTTATACTAATAGATTTTATTAAATGACATATTTACCCTTCAATTATACTTTACTTCATTCTTTTGGGGACGAAAGGAGTATGTTTTATGAAAAACTAAAATTTTGAATAATATGTAATTTTCTTTTAAAAATAAAGAATTTGTTTTTGAATAATGAAAATAAAGCAATTTGACCTTTATGATTTTTAAAATCCTGAAAAAAAAATGAAAATTAGCAGCATTTCAAACCTTTCATTGGTATATATATTTTTTACTAGTAGTATTTGCATTGAACTTTTATCTATGATTTCACAAGGAAAGGAAAAGCACACTAATATTAAATATTAATAATTACAAAACAAAATGAGGGTTTAAAATTAGTTTATTTGATTTAAATATAATTTTTACGATTTTATTTTACAATAACAAAATAAGTATTTCCTTCATTTCAAAATTTAAGATTTATTGTCTTTTAAAAAGTTAATTTGATATATATTTAAATATAAAAAAAGCCTGTCATTTTGGGACGGGAGGAGTATTTTGCTACTACTTGTTTTATTTGTCTAATCTCTGTGCTCAATCGAGTGGAGGGAGATAGTTAGAGTTGAGTTGGCCATGGCTATGGCTACTATCACTACCAGTTCTTGCCTGCTTCACTCCACCAATAAATCTTCTTCAAGACACTGTCAATTCCACTCTTCTTCTGTCACTTATCTCTATAATTCTAAGCCCAAATGGTCTTTTATCAGGTAATCTCACCTCTCATCTCCACCCCATTTCCATACTTTATCTCTCTACTGAATTTGTCGTAAAAACCATGTATATATGTATAATCCTTGTGTTGGTTACTGACTGGCTGATGGGAATTTGAATGTTAGAGATTTAGGTGAATTTGTCAACTACTTTAAAGTTTAAACTAAGCTTGACAAAAATCTTTATGGGTATGAAGTTGTTCCAATCGAATTCATCTTTCTTGTTTATTGTCAAATGAAGTTACAAGTAAAATGGGTATGTTATTTGGCAGTTTTTATCTTGAACCTCAAACTGGATATGATATTGATAGTGTCACCTCTATATAGTATCCAATTTCCAGCATAATGTAAAAGTAAAACCTTTCCTATCCAACCTTAATGTGAAGTCACACATACTAAACATATAAATTCATTATTATACTCCAAACCCACCCAATTATGTCGTCCCCCAGTTCTGTTTATGATTGTATCTGAACTTTTTTTTAATATCATCTGTTAGGAATCTTCTGTTTTTTTTTTGTCTTTAAAATAGTATCTGGCACAGTAAGGGGTTGTTCTGTTAAATTAGCTAACCACTTACCTGAAGTTTGAATGAAAAAAGAGCATATGAGATCAAGCATATTATTTCGGCAAGATGATTTGTTTTTTGGGTGTGGTAAGGAATAAATGAAGTCATTGAACCTTTGTTTTGATTTGGCTTGAAATCATACTAATTGCTTGCAGATGCCAATCAACTAGTACGGATGAAAGTAAAACAAAAAGGAATTTACTGGACAATGCAAGTAACCTACTCACTAATTTGTTAAGCGGGGGAAGTCTAGGTTCTATGCCTGTTGCTGAAGGTGCAGTTTCTGATCTGTTTGACCGGCCTTTGTTCTTTTCATTGTACGATTGGTTTATAGAGGTAATGCGCTTGTAGTTTCCCAGTACTATGTTTGAATTGATGTGGTGGAGGGCAGTTGTAATGAGAGGAAATAAAGTTCAAAGATGTCATTTTTGAGGAGGCAAAGGGAGGGAGGGACACTTAACCCCTCAAACACCCCAGTACTTTCTTTCATAATTTTAGGAAGGAAAGAGAAAAGAGGAGTTTAATGTTTCCCTCATTTGCACTTTCTTATAGTAATTTTGGCTTTTTACTCCTCTCGAAATAAACACTACATTCTTCTCCTTTCTCTGCCTTACCCAAACGAAAAAAGCCTTCGTATTATTACTTTCCATTCTTAGTGTTCAAATCGAGAGGAGGGGTAACAGCTCACCACTATCTTTTCCATTTCTTTATCTTCCTTTTTCCTTTCTCCCCTACTAATACAATACAATACAAGTACAAACACACTTTACATGATTGATTTGTGTATATTAACCTTGTCAAGTTTTAGGAAGGACCATCAGACATAAGCCAAGCTTCTCACTTCAACTGATCTGCTGATGAAAATAGCGATTACTGGCCTTGCTTTGATTTGCTACGTCATTATTCATCATAATTATGTTGCTTTTTGATATACTATCTGAGTCTTGTACCTGTATTGTAAGTTTCCAAGTGTATTATATATATTTGTGTACCTAGCTTCTTAATGCTGGTCCAGTTTTTTGTTCAATTCTTGTAAATTTTGAAGTTTTTCTTTTTCAGGCTTGTGCTCTTCTATGCTGTACATTGTTTGCATGCCTTTTATTTTCTTACTCTTAGCGGATTATTTTACTTATCAAATAATTTTCTTTTTCAATATTTATTTTGATTGAACAGCATGGCTCGGTGTATAAACTTGCTTTTGGACCAAAAGCATTTGTTGTTGTGTCAGATCCCATCGTTGCAAGACATATTCTTCGTGAAAATGCATTTTCTTATGACAAGGTATGATCTGCATAATTTTTCTCCGTTGCCCCCTCTCTCAACAAATGATAATAGCATAGTATGTTCAATTTTCATCTGAATCCATTCCCTTGTTCCTGTGTATATAACTGATTTCTGCTTATATGTAGGAACTAGGGAAGTAACGTGAAAGTAATAAAACTATGCATACAAAGCCAGCAAACAAATTTTCCATGAAAATATCATAGTTGATTCATCAATTATCATTTCCTCCATTATCTGCTGAATTTGCAATCAACTTCAATTCCTTTTAGTGTGAAATCCATACCACCAACCATTGTTTTCCACCAGACTGCTGAATTTCCTGACAAATAGGGTTCCTTTTGGAGCAGATATCTTTTTCTCCCCTATACTAACCTAATTTCTCATTAAGAGGACACTTGAAATTATAACTATTATTAACAAAATCATTTCATAATTACACTTCATATCTTAATATACTATATCTTCCATTAGGGAGTTCTTGCTGATATCCTAGAACCAATTATGGGGAAAGGACTAATACCTGCTGACATCAGCACTTGGAAGCAGAGGAGAAGAGGTATGCAGATAGATATCTGAATTAGGATTTTCCTTGACTCATGCATTGATGTTCCACCAATGAAAATGTTAAATGAGGATTTAATTGCTCACGCATATTATTAATCATAATGGAAATATATTTTGTTTCACTATGATGGTAAATAATGTAATAAAATCTTCCACTTTAGGATTTGTATGCCTATTGCTTTTGTGGTCCATCAGTAAGGCAGTAATGATAATAGGGTCAATCTTCTATACAGGAATATAGACATGTGACCATATTATGGTTACAATTAGATACAAGTTTTGTATGTGCCCATCTTTCTTTATTTGAACTTTGAAAGATATGTGCATCTTTGGTAGTTAGTTGATAGTTGATACCTATTGGAGCTATGCTTTTGGAAGAGTGACCTATTGAATTTGTTACCATCTTGTTTACAGTTATTGCTCCTGGGTTTCACACGTTATACTTGGAAACCATGGTCAAAGTATTTACAGATTGTTCTGAAAGAACAATCTTGAAACTTGAAAACCTTCTAGAGAAAAGGAGCTTGTCTGGACAAGAGACAGTTGAATTGGATCTTGAAGCGGAATTTTCAAATTTGGCATTGGACATTATTGGACTTGGTGTTTTCAACTATGACTTTGGCTCTGTCACTAAAGAGTCCCCTGTAATTCAGGTTCGAGTAGATAGGATACATATCTTAACTTTTGTTACAGAGTTGTGTGAGTGTGTCTGCACTTCAGTGCATAAAAATGTTTTTCTCTTGTTGTTACTACTGAATTTATGTTATTTAAAAGTCCTGTATTATACGTACATTGCATGAGCGCAGAAAAAGTCCGTTTTCATCACCTAGTTGATTTTTTAAGGGTTTTTGTTTCATTAGTTATTTTTTCTTTTGTGTGCCAAAACTTATGGTTTATCTTATCTGATTCCTTTTTTGGCATTTTAAGAGACTAGTCATTCAGTTGTAGATTACTGTAGCAATCCCGTTAGTTGGTAATTTAAGATCACCATTTACAATAGATTTTGCTATTGAATGAATATGGCCCACTAGTCCATTTGCAATTCTTAAGGAGTCAAATGCCTTAGACCATTGATCAACATTAGAATATAGATAAGGAGGAGAGGAGAAGCATTGGACAAATTCTCAGTTTCTCTGTCATTCAATGTGCATAAAAAGTTGAAATTCTACAAAGTTACACTGACTTATCCAATGGGAACCTAAAAATGGTTGTGAAGGTAAGAAATCTAAAACACACTTTGAAAATCCTATGGTGAAGAAGTATAACTAGCACAAACATCCTCCCGAGTATGCACTTTCCCCTACTAGAAAATGAACAAAAGGAGGAAGATGAGAAAACCTGAGAGATGAACTTCGAAGTATCAGAAGTGATCAAAGATTAAGCAAGATTAGCATCTCATCTATTTTGCTGTAGGTCAAAATTTTCTTTTTGGATCACCCTGTGCACATAGAGTGAGACTCCAAAGGGAGATGACATAACCACTGACCCAACAAAGAAAGGTTCTTGGATCCTACCCAACCAAATGTGCTCAATTTTCCTCCCTAGTCTTCTCCCTAAGAAAGCGACTCATGATCCTCTCTAAAAACTTGACTACTCCCACTGACCATTGGCATCCTAACAAAGACACGAAAATAAAAGGAATTACTACTAGGCACCAAGATTGAATCATGTAATCGTACTCCTTGAGAATTATGCCCCCAAATGGCTTTAATAAAGATGACCATGATTTGATAATCTAAACCTTCATTCTGTCACTTCTCATTCTTTCAATCATTCGACCATATATCAATTACTTGACAGTGGCTTTGTAGAATAACGGATTGTTCAATGACAGCTGAGATGAAAAGAAATTGTTATTACCTGTAGATGATAAGCAGCCCATAAATGAATTTTGAGCTCAATCTTGCACTTTTGCTAAGGCTAATTTCAAGTATTTGGTAGCTGTGCTGCAACGGCTGAAGAGATTAAATATAACACAGCTAATGGAACAAGTCAACTTATTTTAATAAAGGATTGCACACACAATTGATTGAATTCATAAATTATGTGTACGTTGAAGTTTTTTTTTTCTGAGAACTTAGCTGTAGAGTGAAAGAAGTCAAAATTAACATTGAAAACTGTTAAAATGGTCTGATTTACTATGTTTCCCTCCCGTGGTTTGTCTTCTCTCTGTGCTATGTTTCCATTTATAACTAATGGCCTGATTTACTTTGCAGGCAGTGTATGGAACTCTTTTTGAAGCTGAGCATCGATCTACTTTCTATATTCCTTACTGGAAAGTTCCTATAGCAAGATGGCTAGTTCCCAGACAAAGGAAGTTCCATAATGACCTAAAGGTGATCAATGACTGTCTCGATGGTCTCATCAGAAATGCAAAAGAGACCAGAGAGGTGAGTTATAAAGTTGGAAAATAGGAGTTAAGTAATAAAGTGTAGCCAGGGATAAGCAATCCGTCATACTTCCGTTAGATCACCCCATAGTATTTGTTTCTTATGATCATGAGGCTATACCACTGGTCTTATATCACCTTCCATTTTTTTATTTAGTAAATAATGTACTTGTAGTGGTATATATACACAATAAATCACACATTAAAACAACTCATGCCTGAATCCTGGTATTTGAATTTCTGAATTATCATGAATGTAGCAAATTATGGGTGATGAGTACATATTCTGGTGTTTCATTTACAGTTTAAAGCAAATAGCTAGCTTTTGTTAATTTGTTGAACTCGCTTGGACACTGTTATTGTAGTTTATATGATTTATCATGTGCCAAACACACCAATAAAAGAGGCCACATAAACTTGGACAGAGGGAGTATATATTAAGGAACGGGGGGGGACTTGGAGTGATGATTGGAAATCTTATCCCTTTTGAATTTGGAGGGTTTGTAAAAGATCTACAACCACATCGGTTTTGTGAGACATGCATAGTACATATAAGCTGGAATTAGTTTAAGAGATGTCCTATGACTTAAGACTTTGAGACAGTAGAGCAAACACTAGAGGTAATATAATCAAATCTTGAATGTTTCAACACCATCAGTCAACATATTATTATCTCTGGGACTGTGGATGAAAGCATAAGACATAAGTTCTTTATTCTTCATGCACATAAGTTCTTTATTCTTATGTTGGAAATTTCTTTAATATTCAAGTCATCATTCTCTTAGTTTCACTGGTTGCTGAAGACTTTTCTGCAGTATATGGAAGGAGGCTTCCATCTATATGTGTTTCGTTGTATCGAGAAGATAATATGTATCTTTTCTACTAATATCTAGATTCTGTTGAATATAAAGTAAAAACAGCTTAAAGTGTTGCTTGATAAAGCAAAGATATCAGGACCTGCATAACTAGTTATCTGTAAAACAACGTTATTCTTGATAAGCCCATAAAAAGGAAGCCAAGAGTTGTGTACATGTAAAGTGCAACCAGAGCAACTGTTTGTTTAGATAAAAACAAAATAATGTTGAGTATTTGAACAATCTAATTTAGGTATAGTACTTTTGGCCACTTATCATGATGATTGCAAGTGCTTTTGGCATGTCATCAAACTAAGCAAAACACATGTGTCCAATGTATATACTTGATCTCTTAATACATTTTATGACAGGAAACAGATGTTGAGAAACTGCAGCAAAGGGATTATGTAAACCTTAAGGTAGATATTATACTCTTGTAAAATTTCTTTGCTATCCCATAAAGACTGTTGGATCTAATAGGAAACTTTCTGAAACTGAGACAAGTAAATTTTGGCAAGTAACTGTAACCTTTTCAGGATGCCAGTCTTTTGCGTTTTTTAGTTGATATGAGAGGAGCTGATGTTGATGACCGCCAGGTAAAGTATCTGCAGCCTTTCTTTAGATGCAAGTCCACTTATCATTTCCCATTAATTTTCTTTCGTAACTGTTTTTTTTTAATAATTTCACTGAACAGCTGAGAGATGACCTGATGACAATGCTTATTGCTGGCCACGAAACAACAGCTGCTGTCCTTACTTGGGCTATTTTCCTCTTAGCACAAGTTTGTTTTAATTTTTGCATTCAGATTCCTTGTGTTATTTTATAAAATATAATATGGATTTATTGCTCTTCAAGAACACCAAAACTTTATCAATTGACATCTGTACGAGTGTGTGACTTAACTTAATATATGCCAAATTTCTTTCATGCAGCATCCAGCAAAAATGCAGAAAGCCCAGGCAGAGATTGATTCAGTACTTGGTCTTGGGACAATAACCTTTGAATCACTTCAAAAACTAGAGTATGTGACTGCTTTATTAAATACTTTCCAGTGTTCTAAAAGTCGCTAGTCGGTCCCATGTCGGTTGGTGTCACAGGGTGTACAATCTGACACAAATTTTTCGCGTCTTTGACCTCCTTGTGATGCACTGGTTCGCCTAACCAGTCAACAACATGTCACTCACACAAACCACAGTCTATATAAACAGCCACACACACAAGTCGACACGGTGTTTACAGGACAACGTCCCAACCTTTTCTTATTGCTCTCAATAACAAGGAATACAAATCTGACTAGGGCTGCAAGGCTCACTTGGTCAGTGATTTCGTGTCTAGCCAAGCCCTATGCTACATCTATATATAAGCATACAGAATTTAGGCTGCAGTTGACATCCCCAACCTGCTAGAAACCGAGATTTTGAATAGTATTCGCTCCTAACTTCCCACTAGCGGTGTGCACGCCCGTGATCTCAGAATCGCCGGAGACATGCCAGTCATGTGCTTGGAGGTTGACTGAGATCTGTAACCGCCCACAACTGCTTGTCAGTTTGGTCTTGGTCCAGCCAGCCAACCCAATCAGCCCACCGTGTCATCCCATCCTTGTTGATGTCTTAGCCCACAACGTCTGCCCACATTGTTGATGTCTCTAGCCCACGAGTTGCCCAACATGGTGCCATCAAATGCTTTGTCCAACTAGCTCGCACGAATGTCCACACGACCACGCGACTTCGCTTAAGGTGCAAGCCCTTGGTCTTCTGTGCACGTCCCATTTCGATGCGTCATCCCACCGCTTTGACCTTGTTGCATCTTTGGTACCAACCCATGCTACGCTCGACATGCCAACATGCCAAGCCCAGCGCTTTATGCCCAACGCCCAGCGTCTAACAGCAGCGTTTCGCTTGTTCATGCCTAGCTCATGAACGATCTTGGTTGATTTGATCCAAGCCACCAATATGATGTTTGACATTGTTGGAAGGGAGCCCAACAATGTCCTAATGCCCCGCACGCATCGCCCATGGCAACTGCCCATGGTCCCGGGTAACCTTCACGGAGTACCCCTCCCATATAGTAGCACTTATGAAAATTTCCAAACTGCCAGCACTAGACATCAGACCTATCTAAGGAAGCATAATGCAAACCCTTTAGAATTGATAGTTTTCTGACATGTGCCCATTTGTTGCCCAATGCCCCAAGCTGCTGCATAGTGTCACCCAATGCTGCACAAGACTGTTCATTGGCCCAAATGGCCGAGTGTCAAACTAGTTTGTTGGTTAAGTCTTGTATATAGGCTTTGCCGCCAGACAACGCCATTGCCGCTGATTCACCTGACATCGCTTTCAGAGTGCCTTCATTGATTGTCAAGGCTTGACTTGACATGCTATCTGAGCGTCCCGCATGCCAAGTGTGTGTCAACCCACTAAGGGGCTAACAGTTGGCTACCGACTAAGGAATTAATCGGCTAGTCGAATTTTCAATTTTTAAAAAAATATATATTCTCCTTCCTCCTTCATAAGTTTTGAATAAGTAGAATAACATAAGTAACACAAATCATCAAATAATTTATTAATTTAATTTATAACTGAAGTTGAAAAAATTTAAAACTTAAAATGAAATATTACAATTAACTAAAAAAATTAAATAAAAATTAACTAATTTAATTTATCCAAACTTTTCTTTAATGCCCACTAAGGAACTAATTAACTAAAATTAAAAAAATAATAATTTTGCCTACTTTGGCCAGTTTGCCGACAAACTGCTTATGCCTTATAAGCCTTATATCAGTATTCAGTTGATTGTAAACTGTTTACAAAAAAAAATAGTGAAACTGAGAGAAAGACAATAGGAAAAAACTACCGACTACCGATCGCCAAGATGAGCAAAGATCGAAGATGAAGAGCAAAGTAGCAAGAATAGCGATCGATCGGTCGAAGATCCGATTCGTCGTCGTAAGCGAAAGAATATCGTCGTCGGACGTCAACAGTCGTCGAAGAAGAAGATCCAGTCGTTCCGATTTGTTCCGATTTGCCCCGACTTTACTAACTAGTCGCCGACTTGATCCCGACTAAGTCTGCCAGCGACTAAATCAAAGGACTAGGGCTTGGTCGACTTGGCGAGCCTCCGACCTAGTCGCGGACTAGTCGGCCAACTTTTAGAACACTGATACTTTCTAACAGCAAAACCTGCACATGAGCCTGAGACAACCCCAAATTACAGGGTGTATACATGTATTATTGTATTCATATATGAGTACAGTGTATACATATATGGGTACATAATCTATTGATCTTCTAACAATTCTGTACTGGAAAAATATCATGCTATCTTTTTTTCAATTATAACAATCTTAAGATTTTACTATGTTTCCCTAGTTATCAAATTAAAATTTACAAAAAAATTTAAAAAAATTTAAATTTGATTTCTACCTTCTTTGGAACGGAGGTAGTATTGGCATTTCCGTAGTAAAATGTTCAAGTTGTACTATCGGCAATTTCATAGTAAAATGTAGGGTTTTCCCCAAACTCTAACTTGATTGTTGTGGGATATGTTATTTACATGAATGTTACTAAGTGGTCCGTGATCCATGCTTTCAGGTACTTACGACTTGTTGTTGTAGAGGTTTTGCGTTTGTATCCACAGCCTCCATTGCTCATTAGACGCTCCCTCACATCAGATTTATTACCAGGTAAAGTGCTCATTGCCAAGAAATTTTCTAGTCTACTACATTATGTTGTAGATTCTTATTTATATCTTTACTGGTTGTTTTAAGTTTTGAAGTTATATTTGAAGGAAGTTTGGTAAATTTGTCATTGGGAGTTTGTGGGAAGTTTGATTTCAATAGGAAGAAGTGAGTCCAACTTTTGGTGTCAAAATTTGCCAAGTTTTCTCTGAATGCATGTCTGAATGATGTCTTAAAAGCTTTGTTAGTGGATAGGCAATGAAGAAATACTTTTAGCCAATTCATTTTGGTATGTGATACATCCTTCTTGCGTATAGTGCCAAGACTATAGATGTAATTCATTAGGATTCTCCTCCTAACTTCTGCTCTTCTTCTCCAGTCTTTGTTCCTGCCCTTGAAGCCTTTCAAACTAACTTTCTAGCCATAGTGTGGGATCATAGAAGATCCTGTTTAATGATGCTTCTGGAAGTTCCATTTAATGTTATTCTCAGCAGTACTGCCAGTTCTTCAACGGTGCCACCATCCATTCAGTCTATTTAGTAACAAGTTAGATGAGAAATACATATTCACCTTTTGAGTCTGACATTATGAAGATGCATGATGGTGATAACATTTTCGGGCGTGTTCCTAGAAAGAATTGATTGAACAACAATAGAATAAATATTTCTACTACATGTGTGATATCTTCCCCTTTTGGTACCTTCATTACATTTCTTGCTAGCCTCTAGAAAATTATGGCCATGCTAATGCTTTAAAGGATCTGGTAACATTATTTTCAATTCTGCTCCAATTGTTTTAACTTTCACCGTGTCCTGTGCTTAACCTGAGTAAAGGTTTCTATTCTTACCATTCAAATCAGATTTATCAACAACTAATACTGAAAGTTTTATCTGGGAAAAAAATTAAAAAAGACTTGGCATGTGAAATTGTGCATAAGATGTTTATAGAGTATAGTAATTTATTTTCACCACTATCTTGTTACTCAATTCAGCAATAGATATTTTTATAAAAAGAAAGAAGTTACTGCAAATTGGATATTAGTGCTCATTTTGTGATTCCGTTGCGCTTATTAATGAATGTCTTTTTTGTTCAACTGTATGGAAGAGAGGAGATGGTGGGGAAAAGAATATCAAGGATCCCACTAAAAGCATATCAAGGATCCCCATATACTAAAACTTTACTTCAATTATGCAGGAGGTTATAATGGAGACAAAAATGGATATGAAATTCCAGCTGGGACTGATATCTTTCTTTCTGTGAGTACTTTATTTTGGGTTTCAACTGTCTCAAGTCTTTTGAACCTTAATTAGGTATCAAGAATGTTATTGTTGGTAGCTTTTTTGTTCATACATGAATATGATTGAAATTCATCCAAACAGGTGTATAATCTCCATAGATCTCCATACTTTTGGGACAAACCCGATGAATTTGAACCTGAGAGGTTTCTAGTGCAAAAACAGAGTGAAGGCATCGAAGGTTGGGCTGGTTTCGATCCATCTCGAAGCCTTGGAGCATTATACCCAAATGAGGTCACTTGCGATTTTAATAATTTTTTTTCGCAATATCTCACTTTTTTCATGATGGCTAAACAGTTTTGTGGCTGAAAAAACAGATTATCTCGGATTTTGCCTTCTTGCCTTTTGGTGGAGGACCAAGAAAATGTGTAGGTGACCAATTTGCACTCATGGAGTCCACCGTAGCATTGGCGATGTTGTTACACAAGTTTGACGTTGAGCTGAAAGGATCTCCAGATTCTGTTGAACTGGTTACGGGGGCAACCATGCATACAAAGAGCGGATTATGGTGCAAATTAAAGAAGAGATCTGACGCTCATCGAAACACTTTGGATCAGCAGCAGTAGTGAAATATGTGGGACCGTTTGTTTGTATTGTCCCACCCAAAAAAATAATAATCTAATTTTGGATTTAAGGAACGTAATGAAATGAAAAACAGTATATTTAGTTTCGGATGATATACCATTTCAATGGAATGAATATTCATTCCATTCTCTTAATCTTCATTACATTACATGTGCGAGGTGGTGGAATAAATGACGATCAAAGCAATATCTTTTCAAAATCAAACATTCTTTCTTTTATGTCGCTCCTTCTTTTATTCTATTCCTTCGATCTAATTAACATTAAAAGACAACTTAAAGGAAAAAAATTTGGGCTTGACCAAAGGAAAGAAAATATCGAAAGACATATATTCAGCAAAACAAATTTAGTATTTAATGACAGAGAAAAAAGGGCTTACAAGGCAGGAAACATATCAAAGCTCATTTCTAGCTTTCTATAAGATCTAGAGAATGGTTTGTCGAGCTCTGTTCTTCTCCAAAATGGTTAATAGTTAACAGTTAGGCAAACTTACAATCCTATCTAGGGAGGTGTTTATCTTTCAAGTGTTTTGATGTAATATTCACAGTTTCTTCCTGCAGCAAAATTAAGGTAAAGCCAAGTTTAATGAAATTACCCAATGAACATTTAACAAACCACTGTATAGTCCAGCTACTCGAAATCATACCATATTATGCAATCTATCTTGAATGCCGAAACTCCCATGCATGGTTGGTGCTCCGAAACCAAGTTGTCCCTGCAACTGCAAAATTCCAATGAGGGTCAGCACTATAATTAATAAATAAAACGAAGTTGCTTCTAGAAAGCGACGTGACCATCAAACTTGATACCAGTGCTTGCAGTCTCTGTTGCGGACTGAAATGATCAACACGAGTTGGGATTGAATTTAATTGTCCCTAAATGAAAAGAAAAAACAATATCACAAGTCGGAAACAATCAACATTTACAGTAATGCCAAAGAATTTAGAATACCACCAAGCTTAGTATAACATTATGTCCTATACCAGCCCCTGCATGCCCTGTTGGTTGGCATAATACCCATCCCGCATTGAAGGTACTGAACTCAGCTGTCCCTGCAACAAAATCAGCACAACTTAAATTAATTATTGTCAACTAAAAGGTGAAGAATCCAGGCTTTGTGAGGTGCAGTTTGGACTAGAGAAGAGGTACCTCTCCTTGAGTGCTCTGTTGAGCACTAAAATAGCCATCAAAATTTGGTGTTCTAGAGCTCAGATCCTACAACAATGTAAAACAAAAGACATCACTATCCATAAACAAATTTCAGTTTAGAAATATGCTGCTGCCACCCTTATAGATCGTACCGTTCCTTGCATGCCCAGTTGAGGAACATAGGAAATATCAAAGCTATTTGCTCTCTCGTTCAATAGCTCCTGAAATCACAAAATGAACATCATTTTTAAAATTCAAAAACAATAAATGTTAAATATTTTTGCAAAAGAATCGGTTAAATTAGAATCAAGAGATAACAAACCATTTGCTGGTTATTGACTTTCCTCCCAATTGATATTAATTCAGTTTCAGCTTGTACCTACAGTAAAATTTTAATTAATACATATTCAAGCATGCCAGTACTAAATATAACTTTTGAGACAATGACAGCATCTTCATGCTAAAAATTAAACCTTAGCTGACCTTTCTCTTCTTTTGTACTTTTTTTCTTTTAGATGCCTTGGCTATATTGTTTCCACCATTCTCTTCTTCAATGCTTAGAAACCCTTGGTTAGCCAACATGTTAGAATCTGAAACACTCCTAACAGAATTATTAGCACCCACACAATGTTTCAAGGCTTCCTCAAGTGCATAGAAGGCAATATTGTAGCTTTCCTGAGATAAAGACCCTTCTTCACCCAATTTTGTGGCAAGTTTACAGAGATCATTGAAGCGATGGACCCTGTACTGAAGCCTCTTAGAGTTTCCATTCGTAATTTGCTTAATATTGGCATCTTTTGTCCACCGCCTCAGTATATAGTGAGATGGGATGTTGGAAACACCAGATATCTGCAGAACTATCAATGCATGCCTACAAAGAAAACCTTTATATTCGAATGAACGACATGAACAACAGATGTTTGATTCTGATTCATTCCAGTTCACAACGAAATTCTGCCTCTCTTCAAAATCGTCAACCAGAAATCTTATTGTAGTCTCTCCCTCACATTCCTTTCGTAGACTACAAGCACCTGTTCCCAATACTTCAATTTGAAATTTCTCGAATATCGCATGTGTGTAAACCATTGACATTTGTTTCTCATAGGGTGATAGGGTTCTTATTGTGGGCTGTTTGTTTCGTGTTTCAAAATCAGCTTTGGCCTCCTCCACGTACCTGTCATGCAGGAATATTTTGTACTGATCAAAAAACTCCTTAAATGTAGTTTCCCTTTCCATGTATTTGTCAAAGAGAGAGGGTATACTATCACATCTTTCAACTGTAGATAATCCAGCCAAAGAAGTATCCGTCATATAAGTCGGGGCCCATTTCTTACGATCTTCATACAGTGATTGGATCCATTCATCCACCCTAAGTTCAAATTTATCAACCATTTTCCACCATCTTTTTTCAAAGTCATCATCTGTCCAAGATTGATGTATGCATTTTCGAATTTTGCTACAAATGTTTCAAATCTATTTATTGTATGACCCAGATTTTTAGGAATCTTCCTTAATACATGCCACAAACAAAAACAATGGCGTGCATCAGGAAACACTTCCACAGTTGCTTCTTTCAGTGACTTGTCTTCATCGGTAATAACCACTGTGGGAGCTTCACCACCCATTGCTTTAAGCCAAGTGCGCATCAACCAGACAAATGATGAGGCAGTTTCATCCCCAATCAAGGCACATCCAAGCAATATGAACTGAAAGTGATGATTCACACCAACAATTGGTGCAAAGGGGATATTATATTTGCGTTTAACATAATTCGTATCAAACAAGACTACATCACAGAAGTTTTTGTAGTCATTTCTACCTTTTGCATCAACCCAAAACACATTTCTCATGCGTTTCTCCTGGTCCAAATCTACTGCATACAAGAAACTAGGATTCTCAGCTTGCAGAATCATAAAATTCTCAAGTAACACTTGTACATCCCTCTCATGTAAGGCCAACTGCAATCCCTTCTTTTGACAGGAAATATTTCCTGATTGCTTGCCCCTTCCTTTGATAGCATAATAGAAGTCATCAGGGCAAATTTCATGGTTATGCTCCTTTACAAAACTGTATATATACCATATCCCGTCCTGCCGTTTCTTCATATGCATGCTTGCCTTGCAATCTGTCTTCGGACAGGATCGTGAATTAGCTACTGTACTGGACTCACGCTTGTTCCCAAATCTAGAACATGCAATTTTCACATCAATGAACTTTCCTGACTTTTTGGATCGGCGGCTGGCTCTTATCGTAATGCCAAATCCCACTGACCTAGCATATTCCCTGTAGAAAGAATAAGCTGCCTCCTTTGACTCAAATTCCAAGCCACTTTGAGGCTCAAAATTTACGCTACCCGTGTTAGTCACAACCTTTAATCCCTCCCCACTCCTGACTATGTCTTCAACCTCATTTGATCCACGGTTTCCAATTACAGGTCCATGAGCCCGAGGAGAATTTACATCCATTTCCTCAGCATGTACTCCATTTTTGCTATTAACAATATTTGTTTTTGATGCAGTGTCTAACTTTTTTTCCTGCCCTATTGGAATTTCAAGATCAATCTCCATTCAGTAAATACTTTAATCTACAGACTGTCCATTTTTACCAAGACGCCTGGACACGACAAAAAAAAATGTCAAGTAATTATAACAATAAAGAAATGTTACAAACATACTTCAGTCAGCTAACGAATTGCAAGAACCATGCTTATGACCACTATTATTAGAACCGGACTGGACCGCTGGTCCGACCAATAAAAACCGGAATCGGTCCCCATTCCGATCCGGTTTGGACCAATTAACTAGTTTAGACCAAAATCCGGTGACATTGAACCGGTCGACCCAGTGACCAAGTAATTGGGTCACCAGTTTTACTCATTCCCTACCAAATTTTTTTTTAAGCCTTTGAATTTGATTGAATGTATCCTAGAGATATTTATGTTCATTTGTTTTTGATTTTATCACTCTTGAGTCTTGAGTTATGATCATGATCTAATATCTTTATTTTCATATAGATTTAGTATTTATTTAAATTATATAAAGTAAACATTGTACAAATAGGTTTAGTTTTCTTTTTGGTAGATAAATTGATTAATTTTACATATTTACTAAATATTATATATAATATATAATAATAATTAATATATTTAATTATTTATTATTTATTAATTATTTATTATTTGTTACATATTAATGACGTCACTCGGTAATAGTTGAACCCATGCCAGATACCTTTTCCAGTTCGATGACTGGTCCGAGTCTAAAAACATTGCTTATGACCCAATACACCAGCTACAAACCAATGCCTAATTCACAACAATAATTCCCCTTTCCACTTTGATTTCTTTCTTTGAGCTGACACGGATTAATGTTGAAATTTCAACCCCAAGACCTTTTATAGTAAAATGAATTGCCATTACATGAATTTAAGTCGGTTATGCCAGCTATTGTACTCAATTAAAGAATTCTTTCTAAATTCTAAAACACATTCTCACTTGATTTCATCTCCCCATTAAAACCGTCCTTCCCTCAAACCTCAGTGGCCTGCAGAATTCCTTTGCAAAAACCGGCTTTCATACGTGAAACAAATCGAGATCCCACTTTCAAACTACAGGAACAAAATGTAAGCTTTAAATTGCTAAACCAAGTAAAATAACTGTCTCCAATAACTGATCAGGCATTCAATTTCTTCTTTTTTGTTAAATAAACCTTTAGAACTAGTGCACAGAGGAAAAAAATGAGACCTAAACTATAATTTCAAACAACATTAGTAAATTTACAAATTTGATTGTATAAAATTTACAAATTTGTTTGTTTTACCATCTAAGCATTCGCCACCCTACAAAGAAATTTTGAGTTATATCGAATTTGCCCGCTGCCCAGCCCCCAAACACGATCATATAAAATTCCAGTAAAAACATTGAATAAAATGCACAATAAACAGTGAAAAGTGTATAACCTTTATAGTACGATTTCGTGAGAAAATCTTCAGATTGAACTTGGGTGTTGTGCTTCCGTGCATCTTCTTCAGTTAGGAGAGAGAAAATTAGGCAGCAATGGAAGTAAATTTGGGTAGAATTTGAAAATTGCAATGCTCCTTCACTCTGATCGGTCCTGGCGGGAGCTGTGCAAAAGTGCCAATCGAATGCTCTAACCAAATCTTCTGCTTGCGGTCTGTTTGGATCTCGAAAATAGTATTAAAAAGGAGGGAATAGTAAATATATTTCAAGAAATACTTATAAAAAATAATACTTCTTCAAAAAGAAATGCAACAAGCAATTTAAAGGAGAATGATTTTGCATTAAATGATGTAAATTTTGTTTTAGTGGGCTTGAATGCAAATATCATTTTTATAGCTAAAATTTTGATTTAATAATATTAAAAGTCTTAATTTTGATACTATATAGGACTTTTGATAATGAATTAGTTTAAAATCATTTTAGATTTGACAATTTTAATATAAATTTTCATATACATTTTTTTATAGAATTAATGAATAAGTTAATTATTCATTATTTATCACAAATTTAAAGAAAACTTTAAAATATTGATTATTGAATAAATAAATTAAAATCCATAAACTTTAATAAAGAGAATACAACAACATTAAATGTGGTGATAAAAATAATGACATTGAATCGATGTTTATTCAAAAAAAAAGTAATGGTTGAATATTTATTATAAAGGCATAAAAGTAAAACAAAACCGACTAAATTTTATGTTGTAAATTATATATTGGAATATTCAAAATGGAAAATCATTTTCATAACTATAGGAACTATTATATAATATTTTTGATAATGAATTAGTTTCAAGTATTAAGTTAGATTTGGTTTCATTAATATGATTTTTCATTTACATTTTTTTTGCATTTTCTTTCCTTTCCACTTTATTTTCAAAATTAAAGAAAACTTTAAAATATTGATTATTGAATAAATAAATTAGTGTCTTCATCTTTAAGAAAGAGGAGGAGATCTTACTTACTTTACTTTACTGTACTTTGATTTGATAAAACAATAATCTTACCGAATAATAAATTTTAATTTGTAAGATATAATACTATAGAAAGATATAAAAGGGTAGTTTTGAGTGTATTGTGAAAATAACATTTTGACAACTTTTGGAGGATGAATTTAGCCAAAGTAGTACGAGGAGAAGGTCTCTGTCTCTCACACGTTAATGAGATCCAATTACTAGTCATGAAAAGAGGGGATCAGGTATAAGTTGACACGTAGTGTCGAGAGATCACTTCCCGGCCTGCGTGTCGACAATATATTTAAAGTTAACTTCATGCTAACCACTTCCGAAAAAGGAAGAGGTTCTCGTAAAAATATCAATTATCTAAACAAAAAAACAATCCGAAGATGAAAGAACAACATTCCCATAACCACCATAAGACAAAACTGGACTTTTGGAACAATGTGTATCATCATTAGTCGAGTTCTGAATTCCAACTCTTTTTGATGTACCTAGTTTTTTACAACAGCAACATATAACTTGTAATGAAATTTCCTGCCTAAATCTATATCAGTGAATAACCTCCCACATATTATAGTGATACAACCTCCTTTACAAGATAAACAAACAACTTCTATCTGCAATATCTAAACCAGCTTCAAGTACCAAATAAAATAGAAACAATCAACTGGACATATTGTTACTTTACATTGTTTGTTTGGTCATGGTTTGGTGCTATGGAATTCAGAGAGAACCGTTCTTAAATTGGTCTTGGCTGTAAAAACATAATGATGAATCTTTTCAATTTCTATAATCTTAAATGGAATATACCAGCCGTTGATGCCCATAATAGTTATCATGGGCGGACCCATTAAGTTCAATAGTACCTGCAAATAAACAACCCCCACAACTGATGATAATGCCAGACATGCTTGCGAAGTATGACATGATTATAGCTTTCATACCATTCGACCAAAATAGTCAAGGTTGACAGGTCTTGTGCTCATTTTGTCCTAAAAAAGTAAATTTAAAAATCATACCAAATACAAGGATTCAAACTATTGAATGGAAAAAACACATTACCAAAGTTCATTTCAAAAGAATGGTTACAAGTGTAACTATATATATCATAATTCATAGCATCTCCTTCCTTTTCTTGGTCGAATATATTCTTCTTTTTATTTGTTTTGCTGATGCTTCTACTTTGATTATCTTCTTCAATACAAAGTAGACCAGGAGAAGCTGCATTTGTGTACATGCCAGATGCATGCTTCTCAAAAGGTGACGGAGACTTCAATGCAGGTTGCTTGTTCCATGTATCAGAATCTGACTTGGCTTCCTCTTCATACCTATCCTGTAAAATGGATTCACAAACTCCTGCACGGTGGTCTTCTTATGCGCGTATTTGTCAAAGAAAGAGTTTACACTCTCAGATTGCTGAGCGGTAGACATTCCAGCCAAAAAAGCATCCCTCATGTAGGCCGGTACCCATTGCTTACGGTCATCATAAAGTGAATGAATCCAATCATTCTCTTTGAGTTCAAACATATCCAGAAATTTCTGTCACCTTCTATCAAACTCCTCATCGGTCCATGACCTGTAAATGCATTTTGAAAATTTTGCCATGAAATTATCATTGTGTTTAATTGCATGACTAAGAGTTTCAGAAACCTTTCCAAGGATACGCCACAAACAAAAGCAATGACGAACAGATGGAAAGACCTCCGAAACAACCAACTTCATGACTGTGTCTTGGTCAGTAATATTATTAGTTTTGGAGCTTGTCCGCCCATTGCTTTCAACCATGTTCTCATTACCCATGATAATGTGGTCACACTTTCATCAGAGAGTAAAGAGCATCCGAGCAGCATAAATTGATAGTGTTGATTGACCCCAATAAAAAGAGTAAAGAGGCATTTTGTACTTGTTTCTAACATAAGTCGTGTCAAAAGAGACAACATAGCTGAAATTGACATAATCATGCCTACTTTTGGCATCAACCCATAACAGATTTTTAAGACAGTTGATCTTCGCCCACGTCTTTTGCATAAAAGAAATTGGAATTCATACCCTGCATCTGCACAAAAAACTCTAGCAAAATATTTGCCTCACCTTCATCAAGAGACAAATTTCGGGCTTTATCATATGGACTTTTGGAGTCATTCTTGAGAACAACCACATTTTTGTACTCAGCAAATTATCTAGCCATTGCAGCATACATCTTTTGTGTTTGTTCACTGACAGGCGCTTGGGCAGGTAAAAGTTCATGATTGTGCTCTTTATCAAATCTATGTATAATCCATTTTCCATCTTGTCTTCTCTTCACGTGCATGCTTGCTTTGCAATCACACAATCGTCTACTGGATGCATTCTCAGGATCTTTTTGGCTTCCTTGGTTTATTATAGGATTTGTCACACTCACGCTTGGCGCCATATCTAGAACATGCAAATTTTGCATCAATAAATTCTCTTGATGTCTTCGAGTGACGGCTATTTTGGATTGCAGTATTAAAACCCATAGACCTAGCATATTCTTGATAAAAAGAATATGCATCCCCATGGGACTCAAATTCCATACCAGCGCAAGTGGCTCCAAATTTGTATCCACTTTAAATTCTACCATATCTGTTATAGGAGAGTTCATGTCCCCATCATCTTTAACATGCAGCTTCTCTTCAACATCCACCATAGTGCCACTCACTCCATCTGCACTATGTAGTTTCTCTTCCCCATGCAACATGTTAAGAAATCCATTTGAAAACTATATTGCAAAAGAACTCCACTCTAGCTCCATTCTTTTCTCTCTTTTTCCATATCTTCCTCCAAGTCTCTAACCACCTTATATACCAAGGGCCAATCTTCTGTATTCGATCTATTTGGAACAACTTTTCAGGAAAGCTGATAATACATCATAACAAAATATGTTCCACCAGCAGATATTTAAGCGTTACTGAAATCTTGACATGGCTAAGCTTTTAGAACGTATGGATAGATCAATTCTTAATTCTTACACGCCAAACCGAAGAGTATAAAAGAATTATAAGAACAAAATGAGAGTGCACGAGGAGTTCCTTGAAGAGTAAAACTAGTGGAACAAAGTGCGAAGTCTTTATTAAATAGAAAAACTAGCTTGACAAAGTACAGTCTTTTATTAAAGAGAAAAACTAGTGGAACAAAGTATAAAATCCTTATTAAAGAGAAAAACTAGTGCAACAAAGTATCAAGTCCTTGTTAAAGAGAAAAAAAATAAAATACTAGAGTGGTGTTTGATAAAACTGAATTTTAAAAATCAATTCGCCTTTGTCCATAATTGTGTTTAAATGAAAAAATAAAATATTGTTTGATAATTAATTTTTTCAAAATGTCTGAATAACAACATTTTACCATTTTAACCATCTGAACAGTTTAAGCAAAACCTGTTTGATAATTAGAAAGATCTAAATAATATTTTAAATACATATTTTATAATATTTTAACCACAATACGATAAAAATATGATAAAACAAAATGTATCATGTTCAATGAAAACATCAACATAGCATAATAATTCACCTATACAAATTAAATGAACTTCAAACAGTTGATAAGAGTTGAATTGCAATTTGTTCACGTAGATTAACCATAAATTCTATGTCTTGATCACCCCATTGCATTTCATCTTGTCCCTCTTCTTCGTTCCCTTCATTTTGCTCTCCTTCATCGTCAAACATGTTATCTCGGTCATATTGAGCAAACAATTCATCTTCAATGTTATGCTTCCTTATGAAATTATGGACTGCGAAGCAAGCGATAACTATATCCCTTTGTATTGTAAAAGGGTAAGGTGCCATCCGTTTTAAAATTGGGAATCTTGCTTTCAACACACCATAAGCACGCTCGATAACATTTCTGAGTTGTGCATGAGCATGATTAAACTTTTCCTCTTTATTCAAAGCGCTTCTGCGTCGAAAATCAGCTAACCAATACCTTGTATTACGATATGGAGATAAAAATCCTTGAGTGTTTGTGTATGCAGCATCACAAAGATAATATTTATCTATAATTGAGACAAAAATTAATTATTATGATTAATAACTTGAATGATGAAATCTTATGACAAGGATAAATAATAGTTGGAAATGATAAAAGAAATTATAATACATACCCGGGGGAGGAAATGGAAAACCAGAAGATGGATCAAATGCAACTTCTTTTAGCACTTGTGAGTCAAGTGCAATCCCTTCCCATCCGGCCCAAACAAATGTGAATATCATGTTAAAATCACATATTCCTAAAACATTTTGATTGCATTCACCCCTTCCTCTTCCTCTATAACGCGTTTGTTGATCAACAGGAACAACTGCATGTACAAGAGTACCATCTAATGCACCTACTGCACCCTGCATTAAAAAATTTAAAGTTCTCAAAGTATTATATTGTATGGAATAAAAGTAAAAAAAAAAAAAAAAAAGAATTTGTACGTCACTTACCGAAAATATTTGTCGTAAATTTTTATAGTTCCTCATAATATCGGGCTTTGGATCATCAAATGATGTAGGCACTATAATTTCTTTTGAAAACTCAATCATTCCATTTAACGCCTCATGAAAATATCTATGTATTGTTCGAGTAGAATGTTGAAATTTGCGTTTTATAACTCTAAAGCGTTCATTATGGCCTATGATGGTTAAGACTATTGCCATCTTCTCCTCAACTGTTATGTGTCTACTGTACCCATTGTTTTTCTTTGAAGTATTCACATAGACGCACATATGCATCACGAGAAAGACTCATCAATTCTCGACACTGTGTATTTGATCCATTTAACAACTCTAATGTGTAAGCATGTCCGCTCAATGCCGAAGTATTATCCATAATTCTTGGTATTCTTCTTGAAGATCTTGAAGATCGTCTTTTCAAATACCAATATATAATCATCAAACATAAAATTTGATCCTCGATATCCATATTACCTATATTAAACATAACAATTTTAAAATACTATAACAATGAATAAAAAAAAATTTAAATCAAGTTAAAACCAAAATATCCCTATTCAATAAACTAATATTGTCCACTACATTAAAAAAACAGCCTGCATTAGTACCAAACCAATAAATTTGGGAGGTACAATCATAAATATGAATATACAACAATACTCATAATAAATGACATATATTATAAATTTAACATAACAATTTCAAAATCATTTGTAGCAAATATTACATCCATAATTAGTAATAGTAAATGTCACATCCATAACTAACAAATAAGCCCCAACTTATACAAGTTTATATCCTAAAAATATCAAATTAGCTAGCCCAAAAGATAAAAAGCTTGTACCCAAAAATATCAAATTACCTAGCCCCAAATATATCCACCAACATAATATAAGTTTGTGATTAACTAACATCCAACAAACTAAGCAATGTATCCTAACTTTCACGAAACCATCATAACCCAATGTTCAACCTCATTCTCTTTTAAAATCATCCATAGTTTAGTTTTAGTTTAGTTTTTCACAAAATATTCCAAGAACCATCTTATGTAGTTGATTTTCTACTCCCCACCCAAGTTCTTCTAACTTATCTTTGAAGGTCTACTATTCTTTTCAAGAATGAGTTTCAAGGCCTTGGACATCTCTACTGAAACATTTGCATCGCAGAGTCCCAAGCAAGCGTGGACACTTTTACAAAGAATGGGAATATGTGAATCAATCACTGAATATCTAAGTGTTATTCTCCATACAGAAGCTCCCATGAATAGAAAAACTTCCACAATGTCAAAGAATCATCCCGTCTTTATTCCCTCCATATTCTTAAAATTGGATAAACACATCCTCCAAGGACAAAATTAAAGGTGTCAGCACAAAGCGTCAAATATAATACCTACACTAGTTCCTCCTCTCTCCCTGATCCGGTTTTAGTCAAAATTTCACTTACAAAGATGAACAGCATTAGAAAGACAGAAACTTTGAACAACCCAGATCACACAATGCCCCCTAAACAAGGATTTATGCATACATATATACATATATGAACTACAGTTACAGTAAAACTGCAAATGTATTACATTTATATACATATATATATTCAGTATATGTAAAAGAAATTCCAGCATTGGTAGAAATGGAGGGGGAGATGGGATTAAGAGAGAGGAAAAGGAAGGAGGTGATTATGAGCCAGAGAAATAAGGAGAAAGTAGTTTTACCGTAGTAGAACCGTAAAAGCAGTAATTGGGGTGATCTGCTGCAAATCCACGCGAGGGGATCCGGCGAGTGGACGGCTTTTCTCCAATTTTGCTGATTAGGGTTTCAAAGGTTCAAGCTCTCTTCTCTTCTCCCCTTTCACTGGCCTTCTCTCTCTTATGTGTTACGTTCTAGTTAAAATGAGTTAAGGAAGAATAAAAATAATTTCAATTTCAATTACAATCGAATATATATATATTTTTTTTATATAAAAAATGAATTATTTCATTCTTGATTTCAAATGTAGTACTACCTCCGTCTGTTGATAAAAGTCTTTATTACTATTTTGGGTAATCTCATGTATTCATTTTCATTTAATAACCAAATATTTATCCATATTTTCCTATTATACCCGTAATATTAAATATCTCATACTTTTTTTATTCTAATTCTCTCTCCATATTTAATAATATTATTATGGATAATTTTATCATTTCATTCATCTTCTTAATATGTATAAAAAGTCTACCAAAATTTTTATTCTGGGACGGATGAAATATTAGTTTATCAATTTACTCCATTACCGTCCACGTGGGCTACAATCTTGACGTGGACTGTGCAATGGCGCGTGCATCAACTGGCAGTTGTGAGCTGGCTTTTATGGCGAAACAACTGCGTATTTCAATTTTGTTATGCCAACCAGCAAAAAAAAATTAATATACATATTACATATCAATAAATATATAAGGAAATTGAATTGTGATTACCGTCAAAATTAAAATAATGAGATAAAATAAATTTATATAGATTTTTTTTAAATTTCTACTTATCCCATATATGACGTATATAATTTAAAAATTCTTGCAATACATAGCAGAACTTTTAAAAAAATTCAACTTTATTTAAAAATTTTGTATACTTAAAAATGATTTATTCTAAATATAATTTATTTAATTCGTAAATATAAATATTTAAGATAACATTACAAACGTTAGAAATCAAACAAACTCTACCTAACTTGTTCATTTATCAGTGTTTGGAACGTTTGATGTATTAAAATTTTAGATGTATCAAACATATTTTAGAATATAATTCATTTAATAACAATTAAGATAATTTATTTAATTCACAAAAATAATATTTAGGACAACACAAAATGCAATAAAAATAGTATGATGAATTTGAAAGTCTATACGCTATCCTTCCAAATATATTAAGCGCTAATAATTAAATATTTATTTACAAAAATAATAGATAAAATATGACTATTTAATATTTATATTAATTTAATATGAGAATAATGGTCATACACAGATATGTATGTTTTATTTGTGCACAGTCTGTCAATATTACGTCGTTTTGGTAGATTTATTTTTTATTTTTTATTTGGGAGGAGAAATTATATTTTTTTTAAAAACAAATCTACCAAAACGACATAATTTTAGTAAACTGTGCACAAATAAAATATACACAACTGTGTATGGTCATATTGCCTATTTAATATTATTATAAATTATTGGAGTAATATTTTATTATTATTTTAAAGTCTATTTTTACGGTTTTACCTTATCATGGGCTTTTAATACGGTGAAGCAATAATGTCTTAGGGGAGGTGAAAACAGATACAAATATCGTACCGCGTGGAGAGTGAGGACTGAGTCTGTGACACAGGCAGTGACGCAAATAAGTAAATGGGACCCATAAACCGCATTTTCCCCAATTTTACACACCATATTATGCGTTTTTTCGGTTATCAATATTAGGGGTGAGTATGGTGCGGTTTGGTGCGGTTTAAAATTTAAATCGCACCCGAAATCGCTTAGGTGCGGTTTGAAAAATTTAAAATCGCACCCGAAATCGTTTGTAATTGGTGCAATACGGTTTTAAAGTGTACGGTACGATTTTAATTGGTGCGATTTTGATTCCAAAACTAATTGAAACAACAAAAAAGTCTAAGCCTTCAATAAAATTTAGGCTTAAATATGAATTAGTACCTTAAACTATAGGCCATATTCCACTTTGGTGATTCACCTTTTAATTTTTTCAATCAAATCATTAAACTATTAATTTTTTTCACTTCGGTCCAATTTAAGTTGTCACGTCATAAATTGATGACGTGACACGCTGACTAAGCAAACTAATGCCTATATGTAATTAAAAAATATTATTTTAATTATATTTTCTAAACATCAAGGGTAAATATGTCAAATCATAAATAATATAAATTATAAAATTATAAGATATATAAAATTAACATTAATAATCAAGCAAATTACAGGAAAAAAAAGATAATTATGAATAATTAAACAAGTAACTTAACTTTAAAAATTACACAACAAATATAAACCAAAATACAATTAAACAAAATATCACAAGAAGATCCGCAAACCCCAACTCAAGACAAAACCACCAAACCGCGATCACGGAGAACTCCAAACCAGATCCAAAACCGCCATCACGGAGAACTCCAAACCAGATCCACCTTTATGCCTTTTGTTGTTGGCTTAAATATGAAGTTCAAGATCATCGCATCAACAAGAATGAAACCAAAACCCAAATGAATCCATCAAACCAAATCCTCACATCATCACGCCATCCGTACATTTTTTGAGTTTCAATTTGCGCACGAGAAAAGAAAAAAGGAATGGAATTGAATAGAATGGAAAATGAAAAGATCTCGTAAAAGGGTTAAACCCTTTACACACAATACATACATACATACGTAGATATAGAGAGAAAGAGTTATGGCAGAGAGGGGCACATAAGAGATATAGAAAGAAAGATTTTGGGTTCTTCTTGTTTTTGGTCTTTGGGGCTGCATCCGTAATCCCTCGCACACAATTAGGACATGGATCGATTTTATATTTGATTTTGGACAATATATGAAATTCTTGTCAATTTCAAAGCTCCAAATCAGACGTGTTCTTCTCCACCACCTCACTCGTCGGGCCTCCGTCCAATCTCAGACATCGATTCGCTTGGGGTCCAAATACATGATGAGATCGTTGCTCCACCACTCACCCAAAGATGTCGTAGTTGGAGGGGACTTGTGGGAGTGTCGCGTGAAGTCAGCGGGGGGACGGAGGCGATTGACAGAGGTCGATAGTGGTCTTGATGGACGGGAGGATGGGGCTGGCGATGGAGGAAAAGTGGTGGGAGGAGTTTTTCTTCTTTTACTTCTCATCACGACCCTCTCTTCCAAATCTAGATCTACCACCCTCTCTTCCAAATCTAGATCTATCACCAAATCCGTTCCAAACAAATATAAATAATCTTGGTAAAATCGATTTAAGCTTGTCGTCGAAGTGGAGAAGAAGAAAAATGGGATAAGGAGATCGAGAGGTAGGAAGGAAGGAGAGATGAAGATGGTGGCGGACATGGAAGATTTTCCGAGAATTAGATGCGAGAATAGAAGCGGCGACAGAGATGGAAGATTTTCCGAGAATTTGTTTTTGTTTGTTTTGTTTTAATGTGTAAAAAGTGTTTTGTCAACTTTAGCCCCTGTTTAAAAACTTTAAATTGACAAAATAATGAAAAAAATATTTTTTAAGTACACATCAGCTGGATATGGCCTAGTCAAGGTGCCACGTCAGCAATTTTTGACGTGTCAACAAAAATTGGATATAAGTGGAAAAAATTTATAGTTTAATGATCTGATTGAAAAAATTGAAAGGTGAATCACCGAAGTGGAATATGGCCTATAGTTTAGGGTACTAATTCATATTTTAGCCTAAAATTTAACATAAAACTTACATCGAGCAATTAACTTAGTGACAGAGTCGACAATGAGAATTATATCAAGCATGCTTTAAAACTAAAACATACGCTATATAAAACAACGAAGACCATATATTCGATAACAAGCAAGAATGTTTATCTAGTACCCAAAAATTAAAAGTATATACTAGAGATCTCATATATTGCAGGGATGACTTATAGAATATAATCCTAACTATACCTAATTTGAAAAATAATCTATTAGACTATTACTATTATAGCATTGACATTAACCAATGCATCAAGTGCTCGAGCCCCTCTGTGACGCCCCCAAAATTAGGTATACATCACCCATCTTGGGTCGTTAGATACATGGTACAAAATTCAAATACAACTTTCTAATACAACTGTAGGTAGTAATAATACGACAAACATATCTGTGAGTTTGAATACAAATATTATCTACTAGAGATTATACAAACTCAAAAGGAGTCCTCATTATAATTATTATCACACTATTTCATAGAATAGTGAGGGACTACTAATCTATCCTCACGGACCATCACTCCAGTTCCCAGGCTAAGTCCCAAATTTATATTCTCATTTCAAGAAGAAAACGGTGGTGAAAGAAAGGGTGAGCTCAACTAGCCAAGAAGAAATATTATGACTAAGATAATGCGAGAATAAATTATCATTAGTCTCCAACAATGTTAAACCGATAAAATATAATAGACATCAAGTTTAAGCTGCGATGAACAAGCGATCCATTAAAAGAGTCAAGTAGAAAATAAAATCTACTATCTTTTATGATTTAAAAGGTTTTTCATCATTATTATATTTGAGACTCGACTTAATAAATATTCCACATCATCGAATCACCCCTCGCACTACTACCAAGGATATTCTTTAGTATCCGACCATAATTATCCATGCACTACGGGCCAAGAATATTTGGGTATTCATTAATGGTCATGATCATGCCAACAATCTGTCCATCAATGCACTACTGAGCCAATGAGAACTTTTACCACATCATTTGTAACATTACGATTGGCCATGATTATTACCAAATAATCCACAGTCATAATCATACCAAGTCCATCTATGCACTACTACGAACACATGACTTTCAACAAAATATAAACATGAGGATGATGACAATGATATAAGAATTCAATAAAACAAGTTCAAGAATTATTTTATCCGAGAAATTATTAACGTCAAATTGTCAACATGATCTTTGTTTTGTAGAGTAAAATTCAAGAATGATCGAAGAATATTTCCATGAAAAGATATTAGATGAAGCGCAAATATCAAGGATATTCTACTAATTTCATGGAGTATAAGTCAAAACTTTAACCAACTTGAGTATAATAAAGAATGGAATAACAAAAGAAATCACCGTGCATGCGGTACTTCACATAGGCGAGTTATTCCAACGAGAATAATAATAACGGAACTAGATCCGATTGTAAAACACACAGATGAGGATGTTCCAATGAATAATAATAAAAGCGGAACCGGTCGGTGTAAAACACATGAACAAGATGTTCCAACGGAATAATAATAAAAACGGAACGAACCAGGTGTAAAACACAAAGACAGGATGTTCCAACAGAATAATAGAAGAATATCACCAAGTATAGGGTAGACCGCGTATACAGGTTATTCTAACAGAATAATAAGAATTGGAATAACAACAGTTATCTTCATGAATAAGAAAGAATAACACTTCTTACGAGTACAACAAATAATATTCCCTACCTTAAGAAGAAGAGTACTGAATATATAAGTAGTGAAGTGTAAGAATACTTTCTTCTTTCTCTCTATAGTTTATCTCTCAGAGTTTCGGTGAATTAAAAGAAAATAATGAATGAATGAGCTTCTATTTATAGAAAAATGGAATGCATAGTAACTAACTAAGCTTGAGCAGTCAAGATTGATTTATTTTATTCGACGGTCCATATTTAAAGCAAAATAAAATATAATATATTCTATTTATAATCTAATAAAACGAATAACTTTATAAAAGATTTTACTATCTGCAAACACTATGCAGTGCACTATGTAAAATTTTATGCATAATAAAATATAATATATTCTAATTATTGTCTAATAAAAGCAGATAGCTTTATAAAAGTATACATTTTATATAAAAGATTTTTTATGCAAAACACTATGCAGTATAATTTACGCAACACTATGCATAATAGAATATAATATATTTTATTTATAGAATAACTTTATAAAAGTATTCATTTTATATAAAAAGATTTTATGTATTATTACATTAATAATACCAACAAAACTGAGTTACTTGTAAGACCCCAAGCTTTTATAAATAAAGATGAATTTTTCTATAAATATTATTTTTGAATATTATGGAATAAATTTGATATAATGTTATAGTTGTGGGTAATATTTATAAATTTTGCAAAGTATGCAAGTTGTTATAAAATATTCGTTTGGTCTGGGAATATTCTTTTTTGTTAGGAATATTAAATCTAAATGGCTCAATCATTGGTGGACCCCCACAACATTATTGTCGGATTGAGAAAACGACAAAAATATTTTTATAAAAATAACTACGGAGGTGTTACCGTTAAAGCATTGATCTACCCGGTGGTAAAAAATAAAGATGTCTGGCGTGGTTGCGTAGTAAGACACGGTATTGATTATTGATGCTTACGTGAGAAGTCACTCAAATTTATGCTCAATTATTGCTACGATAAATTCTGCATCATATCTCTTATATTATTGATTCGATTATTGTCACAAGATCATCGTATAATATGTTATAGTATTAAATCAATAATTGAGACGACAAGTTATAAATGATTAATAATTATTGAAAGATTAAATATGTGTTATGATTTGTGGTAAGTTTGATTATTTTATGGGGGCTCATATATGTCATCATCTAAGAGTCTCTTCATGATAGTATTTACCTTCCAATAGTAATAATTACCCTTGTGAATAGTATTTACCTTCGTCAATAGTAATTACCCTTGTGAATAGTATTTACCTTCGTCGATAGTAATTATCCTTGTGAATAGTATTTACCTTCGTCGATAGTAATTACCCTTGTGAATAGTATTTACCTTCGTCGATAGTATTTACCGCCGTTAATAGTAATTACCTTTACCAGACGTCGAACCACTTGTCGTTTCACATTACAAAGCGTCGAACCACTTGTCGTTTCACATTACGAGGCGTCAAAACCAATTAACTGCTGAGCCACTTGCTTTTTCACTGGCGAGTCTTTAAGCTAGAAATCTTCTATAAATAGAGGCTGAGGGCTTCATTATTTTCACGAATTCATTCAAGCTATAGAGAGAAAGTATAGAGAGAATAAGAGAAAGAAGAAGAGTATTTTATTCTTACTAATCGCTGCAGATTCAATCTCCTACCAAATGTAAGGGGTGTTATTCTTTCTTATTCATGAAGAGAACTGTTGTTATTCCATTGCTTATTATTACATTGGAATAACTTTGTATACTTGGTTTACCCTATACTTGGTGACATTCTTTATTATTACATTGGAACACATCACATGCGTGTTTTACACAGGACTGGTTAAAATCTTTATTATTCTGTTGGAACATCCACATGCATGTGTTTTACAGGACTGGTTAAAATCTTTATTATTCTGTTGGAATATCCTATCGTGTGTTTTACACCGGATCCGGTTCCATCTTTATTATTCATTGGAACATCCCCGCTTGTGAATTTCACGACACGGGTTCCGTTATTTATTATTCCGCATTGGAATAACACATGCGTGCTGGATCTATCGCATTTACGTGGTGATTTCTTTTGTTATTCCATTCTTTATTATACCCGGTTGGTTAAAACTTTGACTTCTATACTCCATGAAATTAGTAGAATATCCTTGATATTTGCGTTTCATCCAAAGATATCTTTTCATGGAAATATTCTTCCGATCATTCTTGAATTTTACTCTACAAAACGAGATCATGTTGACAATTTGGACGTTAATAATTCTCGGATAAAATAATTTTGAACTTGTTTTATTGAATTCTTATATCATTGTCATCATCCTCATGTTTATATTTTTTTGAAAGTCATCTGTGGCCTGTAGTGCATAGATGGACTTGGTATGATTATGACCAGAGACTATTCGGTGTAATCATGACCGTAATGTTACAAATGATGTGATAAAAAAAAAATCCTCAGTGGCCGTAGTGCATTGATGGACAGTTGTTGGCATGATCATGACCATTAATGAATACACAAATATTCTTGGCCCGTAGTGCATGAATAATTGTGGTCGTGATACTAAAGAATATCCTCGTCAGTAGTAGTGCGAGGGGTGATTCGATGATGTGGAATATTTATTAAAGTCGAGTCTCATTTATAATAAATGATGAAAAAAACTTTTAAAACCTAAAAGATAGTAGACTTTATTTTCTACTTGACTCTTTTAATGGATTGCATTTTCACCGCAGATTAAACCTGGTTGTCTATTGTATTTTATCGGTTTAACATTATCAAGACTATTGATAATTTATTCTCGCATTATCTTAGTCATAATATTTCTTCTTGGGCTAGTTGAGCTCACCCTTTCTTTCACCGTTTTCTTCGTGAAATGATAATATACCGGGACGAGTCTGGGAAACGAAAGTGATGGTCTGAAGATAAGATTAGTAGTCCTCACTATTCGTAAAATAGTGTGATAATAATCGTAATGAGGACTTTTGTTTGAGTTTGTATAATATCTAGTGAGCGATATTTGTATTTAAACTCACGATTTATGTCGTATTGCATATACGACAGCTTATGTTAATAAGTTGTATTTAAATTCGCACCACGTAAGTGGCGACTCAAGATGGGTGATGTATACCTAATTTTGGGGCGCCACGGTTGGTATCGAGCTTAGGGATGTGATCCCCGGCTAAGATGTGAGAATAGTACTAGGAGGGAGAGAGACGGGAATACCTTGCTAGTATGACCTACCTAAGTTTATGTGCTTTATTTTATTGTTGGTGGTCGGAAGATAAGGATAATTTGTTACATGTCAATTAACCTTTTGTTTTGTGGCGATGATCTCGAAAATGACATCCGAGAATGTTGAGAATAAGAATGGGAGCGCAGCGATCGTTGATTCACCACATATCAATAATCAAGATAATGTGCATCGTGAAGGCGATAATCCTCATGCAAACAACAACACCGACCAAATGACAAATGATCAAATGTTCAGAGGCTTTATGCAATTTATGCAACAAAGAAAGGAGACTCTCTGTCCAAAAACGTAGGTGGAAACACGGAAAACTCTCGGCGGTCACCATTAAACAATTTAAGGCTGGGACCACCGGAGTTTAAGGAGAGCCAAAACCACTTCGGGCGGAAGCATGGATAAAGCAGATTACCAAGATATTTGATGTCTTGGGATGCTCCGAGGAGCAAAGGTTCCTACGCCTTTATGTTCTTGCGGGAGGCGGATTCTTGGTGGGAATCCAGAAACGTACTCAACCAAATTTGTCATGAAGATATCTTGGGAGAAGTTCAGAGTCTGTTCAACGACAAATACTTTCCCGAAAGTATTCGCCATACATGAAGGAGGTGGAGTTTATCAAGTTGGAACAAAACAATATGGCCGTCGTCGCAATACGAGGCAAAATTTGCGGAGTTATCACGGTTTCATATCCCCCACTGGTGGATAATGAAGAGAGAATGGCGCGAATGTTTTTAAGAGGTTTGAAGTCGGAGATACGTCAACATCTTATTTTCATAAAGCGTGTTTGTATTCGGGATGTTGTAAATAGGGCTCGATTAGTGGGAGCGCGATAATGAGTCAACGCAACTAAAAAAAGAAGCGGTAAGCAAAATTATAATACCGGTGAGAATAGTCATCGGCGGTGACAACAAGCGTGGAGGGAATCAATGAAAGCGATATGGTAACCACTTCGGTGGTAATCGGGGCCAAAACAATAAGAATGGACATTTCAAGAAAAGGAGATTCAACAATGATGGAAAGACAAGATTCAAAGACCCATTGTTAAGGAAGGAGAAAGACCACCTATCATATGCTTCAAATGCGGAGGAGAGGGACACATCATCAAATCAAGGCCATGCGAGTCAAAGCATGTTATAATTGTGGAAGAGAAGGTCACTTAGCTCGATTTTGTTGCCATAGAAGACAAATTGGCTAGGATGGAGGCACCAAAGCCATCCCGTAAAATTCAAACCCAGTAGTCTGAGGAGAGCATTTGTTGTGACCTCCCAAAGAGCAAGGAATCCGAATGAGGTCATCACGGGTAAGCTTATCATAAACTCTAATGAAGTCTATACTTTATTTGATACCTGGGTTCTACCCATTCTTTTATTTCTCCTACTTGCGCCATCGATTAAATTTGACTCTGGAGAAATTAGACTTTGACTTATCTGTGGAAACTCCGTTGGGAGAAACCTTCATTACATCCAATCGTTTATAAGTCTTGTTTGGTTAAAATCGGTACCTCACATTACTCCGTCGATCTTATTTCATTAAAAATACTTGCATTTGACGTGATTCTAGGGATTGATTGGTTAACTACTTATCATGCAAAAATTGATTGTTTTTTCGTAAGGTTGTTAGCTTTCATATTCCTAATCAACCTATTATGCTAATTCAAACGACCAAACCATTAAAATCAATCACGGTCATCTCAAGCCATAAAGCTATTCGTTTATTGAAAAAGCGGATGTCAAGCTTTCTTAGCTCATATCACGATTTAAATAAAAATACGCCGCTTTTAAAGCGATATTCCTATTGTTAATAAATTTCCGACGTATTCCCTCAAGAACTTCTGGCCTACCCAGTAGCGTGAAATTGAATTTTGTATCGACCTTGAACCCAGAGACAAAACCTATTTCCAAAGCCCCATATCGAATGGCTCTATTGAACTTCGAGGAGTTAAAGACCCAACTACATGGAATTGTTAGACATTGGCTTTATTCGTCCCTAGTACTTCTCCTTGGGGTGCTCTGTTCTATTCGTGAAGAAGAAAGATGGGAGTATGCGACTTTGTATTGATTATCGGGAGTTGAATCACGTCACCATCAAAAATAGGTATCCATTGCCACGTATTGATGACTGTTTGACCCGATTGCAAGGAGCCAAATTCTTTTCAAAGATTGATCTTCGTTAGGATATCACCAATTGAAGATTAGAACCACCGACATTCCAAAGACGGCCAGAACTCGACGGGCATTATGAATTCTAGTCATGTCCTTTGGATTGACTAATGCTCCTCGCCGCCTTCATGGATATGATGAACCGAGTATTCAAGGAATATTTAGATCACTTTGTGGTCGTCTTTATTGATGACATCCTTATTTATTCCAAAAGCCGTGAAGATCATGAGCAACACTTGAGGTCGACACTCCAAAAGCTTCGTGAATATAAGCTTTATGCCAAGTTGAAGAAATGCGAGTTCGGCTTGAAGAAGTAGCATTCCTTGGGCACGTTATATCAAGTCATGGAATATCATTGACCCAAAGAAGATTGAAGCTATTCAAAGTGGGAACAACCTAAATCGATGATCAAAGACGTAGCTTTCTCGGTTTAATTTGGTTATTATCGGAGATTCGTGGAAGGATTTTCTCGAATCGCTATTCCATTATTTCGGTGACTCGGAAAGATACAAAGTTCGGTTGGAGCGAAGAATGTGAGAAGAGTTTTCAAGAACTCAAGAGGAGACTTATTTCAAAGACTGTTCGGCAATACCATCCGGCTCGGAGGATTTGTCATCTCTGAGTGATGCTTGAGCAAAGGGTTGGGATGTGTTCTTTATGCAACATGGAAAAGTTATAGTTTATGCCTCATGACAACTCAAAGAATATGAGAGGAATTATCCTACTCATGATCTAGAGTTAGCATTTATTGTCTTTTTGCACTTAAAATGTGGAGGCATTACTTGTATGGGGAGAAAGTGGAGATCTTTACGGATCATAAAAGCCTCAAATATTTCTTCACTCAAAAGGAACTCAACACGCGACAACGACGTTGGCTTGACTCATTGAAAGATTATGATCATACCATCCAATACCATCCCGGAAAAGTAAACGTGGTAGTGGACGGCGATCGAGTAGGAAATCATATGCAAGTACAAGTGCGATATTGTCAACGAAAGGCCCATTTTGTGTGACTTGCAAAGGATGGAGATAGAATTAAAGACTCGAGGGGACGCATGTGATGACAAATGAGTATACGAGTAGAACCGACTTTAATTGATAAAGTTAAAGTCGCTTTCAAGCTACGGACACGGGTGATCGTATGAGGAAGAAAGTGCAAGAAGGTCTTATCTGGGAAGCAAGAATCGAAGAAGGAATACTTGAGTCAACTCCGGATTTTTGTGTTCCTAACGACCACGATTTAAAGTATAATATCATGATGGAGGCGCACAACACACCATTTGCAATCCATCTCGGGAGTACCAAAATGTATCATGATATTCGCCATACATTTTGGTGGAGCAATACGAAAGAGAGATAATATTTGTTTATCTCAAGGTGTCTAACTTGTCAACGAAGTTAAAGCGGAGCATCAAGTACCAAAAGGTCCATCAGAACCACTTGAAATTCCGAATGGAAGTGGGAGCACATTACCATGGATTTCATTCACGGTCTTCCTAAGGTTTCTCAAGGCATTGATGCGATTTGGGTCATTGTTGATAGATTGACAAGTCCGCTCATTTCTTACCGATCTGAGAAACTTATACACTTGAACGTCTTGCTTTCGTATGTATATAAACGAGATTGTAAGATCGCATGGTATGCCTGGGTATCCATAGTTTCGATCGAGACCCAAGATTCACTTCACGATTTTGGGTTAGTTTGCAAAAAGCTATGAGCGCAGACTTACGATTTAGCTTCTAAGATATCATCCTCGGGACGGACTGGACAATGGAGAGGACTATTCAAACTCTTGAAGATCTATTAAGACTCGTGTCCTTGATTTCAAGGGAGTTGGGACAAGTTCTTACCATTGGTGGAGTTTTCCTACAACAACAGCTTATCAAGCAAGTATTGGCATGGCTCCATTCAAGCATTGTATGGAAGAAAGTCGATTCCAAAGTATCTTTGGGATGAGGTGGGTGAAAGCAACGTTGTTGGGACCGGAGTTAATACGTATGACTACGGAAAAGATTCAAATGATCCGACAACGTATAAAAACCTCACAAAATCGACAAAAGAGTTATGCTGATCTTCATCGAAAGGACGTGGAATTCGATATAGGAGATCATGTGTTGTTAAGAGTTGCTCCATGGAAAGGAGTTACAAGATTTGGAAGGAGAGGAAAACTTAATCCTCGATTCATCGGTCCATTTTTAATCCTCGATCGAGTAGGAACTGTGGCCTATAGACTCGCTTTACCGCCAAATATGTCTCGTGTTCATAACGTTTTTCACATATCTATGTTACGTAAATATGTGAAAGACCCGAACCATATTATTGAGTTAGAACCTGGGACGAAATAGCGGAAGATTTGGACGTATGAAGAGGTTCCTGTTCAAATTTTGATAAGAAAGAACATATTCTACGCTCCAAGGTTATACCTCAAGTCAAAGTTTTATGGAGGAACCACGATGTTGAGGAAATGACTTGGGAGTTAGAATCGAAATGAAATCAAGGTATCCTTACCTTCTTCGACATACCAGTCGTACCACCCAATTTCGAGGGCGAAATTTCATAAGAAGGGAGGTTGTAAGACCCAGCTTTTATAAATAAAGATGAATTTTTCTATAAATATTATTTTTGAATATTATGGAATAAATTTGATATAATGTTATAGTTGTGGGTAATATTTATAAATTTTGCAAAGTATGCAAGTTGTTATAAAATATTCGTTTGGCCTGGGAATATTCTTTTTGTTAGGGAATATTCGTATAATGGCTCAATCATTGGTGGACCCCACAACATTATTGTCATTTGATCGAGAAAACGACAAAAATATTTTATAAAAATAACTACGGAGGTGTTACCGTTAAAGCTGCTGATCTACCGGTGGTAAAAAGAAATGAATACTGCTGTGGTTGCATAAGTAGACACCAGTATTGATTATCGATGCTTACGTGAGAAGTCACTCATTTATGCTCAATTATTGCTACGAGAATTCACGTGATCATATCTCTTATATTATTGATTCAATTATTGTCACAAGATCATCATACGTATAATATGTTATAGTATTAAATCAATAATTGAGACGATGAGTTATAAATGATTAATAATTATTGAAAGATTAAATATGTGTTATGATTTGTGGTAAGTTTGATTATTTTATGGGGGCTCATATGTCATCATCTAAGAGTCTCTTCATCAATAGTATTTACCTTCGTCAATAGTAATTACCCTTGTGAATAGTATTTACCTTCGCCAATAGTAATTACCCCTTGTGAATAGTATTTACCTTAAATCGATAGTAATTATCCTTGTGAATAAGATTTACCTTCGTCGATAGTAATTACCCTTGTGAATAGTATTTACCTTCGTCAATAGTATTTACCTTCGTTAATAGTAATTACCTTTACCAGACGTCGAACCACTTCGTCGTTTCACATTACAAAGCGCCGAACCACTTGTCGTTTCACATTAAAAGCGTCAAACCGATTCGTCAAGCCACTTGCACTTTTCACACTAAGAAAAGTGCTAAGCTAGAAATCTTCTATAAATAGAGGCCTAGGGCTTCATTATTTTCACTTAATTCATTCAAGCTATAGAGAGAAAGTATAGAGAGAATAAGAGAGAAAGAAGAAGAGTATTTTATTCTTACACCATCTGCGCAAAGATTCAATCTCCTACCAAATGTAAGGGGTGTTATTCTTTCTTATTCATGAAGAGAACTGTTGTTATTCCATTGCTTATTATTCATTGGAATAACTCAGTATACTTGGTTTACCCTATACTTGGTGACATTCTTTATTATTCTGTTGGAACATCCCATCATGCGTGTGTTTTACAGGACTGGTTCCGCCTTTTATTATTCGTTGGAACATCACATGCATGTGTTTTACACCGGACCGGTTAAAATCTTTATTATTACATTTGAATATCCTATCTGTGTTTTACACCAGGATCCGGTTCCATCTTTATTATTCTGTTGGAACATCCCGCTTGGTGTGAATTTCACACGACACGGTTCCGTTATTTATTATTACATTGGAATAACCCGTCTGCAATGCTTCTATCGCATGCATGGTGATTTCTTTTGTTATTCCATTCTTTATTATACCCGGTTTGGTTAAAACTTTGACTTCTATACTCCATGAAATTAGTAGAATATCCTTGATATTTGCGTTTCATCCAAAGATCTTTTCATGGAAATATTCTTCCGATCATTCTTGAATTTTACTCTACAAAACAAAGATTACGTTGACAATTTGGACGTTAATAATTCCCGGATAAAATAATTCTTGAACTTGTTTTATTGAATTCTTATATCATTGTCATCATCCTCATGTTTATATTTTTTTGAAAGTCATACGTGGCACAGAAGTGCATAGATGGACTTGGTATGATTATGACCGAGAGACTATTCGGTGTAATATTGGCCGTAATGTTACAAATGATGTGATAAAAAAAAAATCCAAATTGGTAGTAGTGCATTGATGGACGATTGTTGGCATGATCATGACCATTAATGAATACACAAATATTCTTGGCCCGTAGTGCATGAATAATTGTGGTCGTGATACTAAAGAATATCCTTGGTAGAAGTGCGGGGTGATTCGATGATGTGGAATATTTATTAAAGTTTGAGTCTCAAAACTATAATGATGATGAAAAACCTTTTAAAACCTAAAAGATAGTAGACTTTATTTTCTACTTGACTCTTTTAATGGATTGCATTTTCCACTGCAGATTAAACGGTTGTCTATTGTATTTTATCGGTTTAACATTATTCAAGACTATTGATAATTTATTCGCATTATCTTAGTCATAATATTTCTTCTTGGGCTAGTTGAGCTCACCCTTTCTTTTCATCGTTCTCTTCGTGAAATGATAATATAAATTTGGGACGAGTCGGAAGCGAGTGATGGTCCCGAAGATAGCATTAGTAGTCCTCACTATTTCGTAAAATAGTGTGATAATAATCAGTAATGAGGACTTTTTGTTTGAGTTTGTATAATATCTAGTAGGCGATATTTGTATTTAAACTCACGATTTATGTCGTATATACTACCTAGTTATGTTAATAAGTTGTATTTAAATTACATACCATGTAAGTGGCGACTCAAGATGGGTGATGTATACCTAATTTTGGGGGCGTCACATTACTTATCACTTAAGCATCAATAATTAATACCGTAGTGCTACTATGCAACCACGCCGTATTCTTTTTTAACACCGGGTTGTTTCATAGATTAACGGTAAAACTTCCGCCGTTATTTTCATATAAAGTATTTTTGTCGTTTTCTCAATCAAACAATAATTAGTTAATAAGGGTCCACCAATGATTGTGTCGTTGTACTAATATTCCTGTTAAAAGCGAATATTCCCCACCAATCGAATATTATATAACAACTTGCGTACTTTGCAAAATTTATAAATATTACCCACAACTATTATATCAATTTCACTCCATAATATTCAAAAATAATATTTATAGAAAATTCATCTTTATTCAAAAAGTTGGGGTTTTACACCCTCAACTATAAGCCCCTCCAATAACGCATCAAACAAATTCAAAATTTCAAGACCCAATTGCTTAATTTTTGACTCTATAACCTCTAACATCTTCTTTTAATTGGTGAAAAAATAACAATGCAAGACTAGGGTTTTCTCTGAGCGTATTCAAGTGAAAAGTAACTTTAGAATTTACTAGAGATAATACATACATACACACGCATAGTGCGGTTTCGGTTTTATGCGTGCGATTTTGGCTAGTAACCAAATCGAAACCGTAAATTTGGCTATTTAACCCACCTAAAATCGCCACATACGCCGAAACCGTTGGTGCGATTTTAATTGGTGCGGTTCGTGCGGTTTTTGGTGTGGTTTCGGTTTCAATTTGGTTACTTGCTCAGTCCTAATCAATATCAATATTTAGAAGGTTTGTAGAATTCGGCAAAAGTTCAAAAATGTCTCTGATATCTTTCTAGATATCCTATTTTTATCTTATATCTTTTTTTTTTCAAAAATACGCTTAATGTTATTAATTTTAGGTCAACTGTGACATTAAGGGGGTTTTTAATAAAAATTGAATAAATCTAAATCTAAATCTGAATAAGCTAAATCTTAATGAAAAAATTTATTTGATAATTGACATATCTGAAACATCTGAATTACAAAACTTTATTATTTTACCTACTGAAAAAATTCAAAATTGTTGTAAATTTATTTAATATTACTTAATATAATAGTTAATTTTTTTTAAATTTTTTAATTTTTTTTTTACTTCATTCAGCTGCTCATTCAAATTTATTCAAATTTAAAAAATTGACTTAGTCATTCAAATACAATCCATCTTGGAATTCAAACCATTCAAACTAAAACAAAAGCGATTTGACCGATTAGGTATTCACCATTCTGCTTTCTAAACAAACATGACTATGATGACATGCCACTTAAACTAACTCCACTTGCACCTGACCATTTTTTGCTAACTGAGTTGACACCTAAACAAACATTCAAGCGGATCCCACTAGAATCACAACATAAAAAAAAATAAAAACCAAAAGAAAAAGATTTACTTTTCTTCTTCCTACGCCTCTCCCAAAACACGCTTCAGTTTTGTTCACCGCCACAAATTCTCATTCAGATCTGCCACCACCACTGCCATCGCCTCGGCCGCCTCTACCTCAGCCTCCGACTTCGAACATTTATTTCCACTAAAAATCCCTTCTTACTTTCAATGTTTGATTTACATCTAACTGATTATTAACTTTAGAAATTTGATGTTTGTTTTGATGTTTCATACCATAGTGGCCATGTAAATGGTTCAAATTGTTGTTGGAGAAGGTAGAAGAAACTTTTGGGGTAAAATGAGTTTGAGCTTTTTTACTTTTGTGGTTCAGATCTTAATTTTGTTTCTAGCAATGGTGGATTTGGCGTTGTATATTCATGGAATTAGAAAATAATAGAGCAAAAAGTTTACTAATTCATTTTATTTTTATTTTTTACATTTCTAGTTTGATTTTTTTTTATTTACTTCAGTCTTTACAACCTTCAAGGCTCTAAGCACATCATCACTAGGTCTAGAGGATAAATTTTATATACCTGATCATTTGTTTATAAATTTTATTATTTTGATTGTAATTGGGGATTGCTTTAATGTAAGACCTCAACTTTTTATAAATAAAATCGAATTTCCTCTAATTATTATTGTGAATAATAAGGTGTTAATTTGATATAATGCTTTGGTTATGGGTGAAATGTGTAAATTTTGCAAAATAAGTAAGTGGTTATAAAATATTCATTGTTGTGGGGGAATATTCGTTTGGTCGTTGAATATTCTTGCTGTCGGAAAATATTCGTACGATGACGCAACCATTTGTGGGCCCCATAACGGAAAACAGTCGGATGAGAAAACGACAAGTTTGAGTTTTTATAAATAACGACATAATTTATGACGCCCCCAAAATAGGTATACATCACCCATTCGGAGTTGTCAATACATGGTACAGAAACAACTACAACTTTATTATTACAACAATAAAACTGTGAGTTTGTATACAAATATTATCTTCTAGACAATATCTATACTTAGATAAATCCTCATCACATTTATTGATACATTATTTTTACAAAATGGTGAGGACTACTAAACAACTCTCTCTAGAACTTTCATTCCATACCCCAGGCTTCGTACTCGCTTATATTCTCGCCTCCCGAGAAGAAAAATGGAACAAAAGGAAAGGGTGAGCTAAACTAGCCCGAAGAAAGAATATTATGACTAAGATAATATACAACAAATTATCGTTAGTCTTCAATGAGGAAAAATCTAATAGAATCTGATAGACAACAAATTTTAAATCAATATTCGCAGTGAAATAATAATTCATTAAAAGAGTTAAGTAGAGAATGCAAACTACTATCTTCTATGTATGAATTTAAAAGTTCATCGTCTATCTTTTATCCCCCGTAACATCAATCAATATATATCGGAATCAAATATTCATCTTTACACTACAGCCAAAGATATTCATCACCGGGTCAGTGTTCATCTAAACACTGTTCATCTTTGACTACGGGCCAAAGATATTCTTCAGAAATCATTCATCTTTGCACTACAGGCCAAAGATATTCAATAATATCATTATTTAAAGGCGAGGATGATGAAAATATTTTTAAAAAGCGAATCCGGTGAAACAAAATGACAAGGATTAAGGATTAAGGATTCGTACTTTGTTTTATCCATGTCCAAAAATACCTCAAAAATAATCATAGTGGTGTAAAATTCAAGAATGATCAAAACATGGATACAATCAAAGCTAGTATCCAGAATAGATATTTTGGACGATTTTTTTTTTTTCATTTTTCGATGAATAGTGTCGTATTCGTGAATAGTACCGTATACGTGAATAGTGTCGTATACGTGAATAGTAACTCCGACACCAAAAGTTCCAAATTTGATAAAAACTTCAGATCAATATTTCAACATAATGATATTGAAGAAATAATATCATTACGAAAAAAATAATATCCCTTACCTCACAAAGACGATCTTCTAGTTGAAACACAGGATATAAGTATGACTTGAACTTGCAGTATAGCAATACTAAAGTATACTCAAAATACTCACAAGAATAAACCGATAATATATAGAGAGAAAACTTGATTTTCGGTGTAATTTTCAATTCTAACCCAAGACCCTATTTATAGGAAATCGCTTAGAACACCAAAGCGGAAAGAAAATTTAATTTAATATTATTATATATATCAAAATTCCTACGCCACTCTTGAAATCTGATTTCAGCTCAATAAGCACATGCCACCTTCTAGAAAAAGTAAGAAAAAACGTTTTCTAATTTAAAATAATTTAAACTTCCAAAAATCAATTATTTTGAGCTTGAACTTCAATAATTCATAATAAATAGCCCTTTTGTCGGAAAATTCGAATCTTGCGACTTTTTATAGGAAATTAAATTCTCTACAACTTTACGTAAGAAAGTTTTTCCAAATTCCAAAAAGGAATTGACCAAAATCCACAAAGCAGACGATTTTACAATTTATAATCAAAATTTGATCGATAAATGGGGTCCACCAGACATGTTTAACATGTTTTAAACATTTATTGCAACAAAAAAATACTCTTCCTCCTCGTATACTCATATATCCCACATTCGTTGTAAAAATATCACCATTATTATATTATTAAAATATAATAATATATTTAAATGAATTATTTTATCGAGAAAAAGATAAAATTTCAATTTTCAACAATTGTCACATTAAAATTTTCTCCATCTATATCCACATAAAATCAATATTTTTTTCATCATATGAATCAATAATTAATTATTCACAAATAATAATCTGAATCACAATATTGACAACTGAAGCGGTTAAAGGAAAGAGGGGCTTTCAATAAGAATTTCTCCTTATTGGCGTGCAATTAGGTGACCAAACCTCTCCTTGATGAACTTTCTAGACATTGCCAATAATGTTATCTAATAATATTATTGAGATAATATGAATTATTGCTTCGATAATGAAAAATCTTGTGTAATGACAATTATTGAAACAACAAAGAATATAAAATATCAACGCAGCAATTATTAAATCAATAAAATAAAATCTTGATCAAGTAATTATCGTAACCATTATTGAGTAGTGCCTTCTTCACGTAAGAATCAATAATTGGTGCAATACTGGGTGTCTTCTTGTGTGTTAACCACCGAGTATTTTAATAAAGATAATCTGTGAATAACTACGCCGTTATTTTTAAACAACTTATATTTATCGTTTTCTTCATCCAATCGCTTTTCAGTTATGGGGCCCACATGGTTGTCTTGCCATCATACGAATATTCCACGACCAAACGAATATTCCCGACAACAATGAATATTTTATAACCACTTGCTTATTTTGAAATATTTGCGTATTTTACCCATAACTATCCACATTAATCAAATCAACCCTTACTATTTCAAAATAATAAATAGAAAATTAAATTTCATTAATAATAAGTTGGGGTCTTCAACCTCCCTCCTTATGAAATTTTCGTCCTCGAAATCGACGACGACTCCGGTGTTTCAAAAGGTGAGGATACCTCGCTTTCATTTCCGTTTCCAATTCCCGTGTCATTTCCTCTATAGCATGATTATTCCACAAAACTTTAACTTGTGGTATGACCTTTCATGGCGTAGGACATGCTCCTTCCTATCCAAGATCTTGGCTGACAGTACCTCCTCATCGTTAAGTCTTGTATTATTTCATCCGGTTCTAACTCTATAACGTGGTTGGGTCTTTCACATATTTAAATAAGCATGATATGTGAAACACATTATGAACACGAGACATACTCGAGGTAACGCAAGTCTATTGGCTACATTTTCTACTCGGTCAAGAATTTGAAATGGACCAATAAATCGTGGATTGAGCTTTCCTCTCTTCCCAAATCTTGTAACTCCCTTCCATGGAGCAACTCGAAACAATACATGATCCCCTATACTAAATTCCAAGTCCTTTCGATGAAGATCCGCATAACTCTTTTGTCGATCTTGTGCCGTTTGTATACATTGTCGAATCATTTAGATCTTTTCGGTGAGTCATATCGTCTTAAACTCGGGTCCCAACAATGTTGCTTCACCCACCTCATCCCAACATATTGGAGAGCGACACTTTCGTCCATTTAATGCTTCAAATGGAGCCACACCTATACTTGCCATATAACTGTTGTTGTAAGAGAATTCCACCAATGGTAAATACTTATCCTAAGCGCCCTTGAAGTCTCAGGACACGAGTCTTAATAGATCTTCAAGAGTTTGAATAATCTCTCTCGATTGTCCGTCTGTTTGAGGATGGTATGCCGAATAAATCAATCCGTGCCCATAGCTTTTTGCAAGCTAACCCAAAATCTTGAAGTGAATCTTGGGTCACGATCAAAACTATGGATCTTGGCATGCCATGTAACCTCACAATCTCATTTACATATTTACTAAAGAAGACTTTCAAGGAATAAGTCTCCGTGACGGCAAGAAATGAGCGGACTTGGTTAATCAATCAACAATAACCCAAATAGCATTGATGCCTTGAGAAACCGTAGGAAGACCCGTAACGAAATCCATGGTAATGTGTTCCCACTTCCATTTCGGAATCTCAAGTGGTTGCAACGGACCCTTAGGTACTAGATGCTCCGCCTTTACACGTTGACAAGTTAAACACATTGAGATAAACTTTGCAATCTCTCTCTTCATATTGTTCCACCAAAATGTATGTAGAAGATCACGATACATTTTAGTACTTCCAGGATGGATTGCAAATGGTGTATTGTGTGCCTCCATCATAATCTTGTACTTTAAATCGAGTCGTTAGGGACACAAAGTGCAGAGTGGACTCAAGTATTCCTTCTTCATCAATTCTCGCTTAGGAATAGCTCCTTCTTGTACTTTCTTCTTCATACGCATCGGTCACGGCCGATGGGCTTAAGCAACCTTAACTTTTTCTATTAAAGTTGGCTCTACGCATATATTTGACATCATCGCACTCATTCCCGCGATATGATCTTCTACTCAACGCGTCATTTACCACCACGCTTTTCCGGGATGGTATTGAATAGTGTGGTCGTAGTCTTTCAATAGCTCGAGCCAACGTCGCCGCCGCATGTTGAGTTCTTTTTGAGTGAAGAAATATTTAAGGCTTTTATGGTGCGAATATATCTCCACTTTCTCCCCATATATAGATAGTGCTTCCATATATTTAAATAAAATGATCAAGCTACTAACTCTAGATCATGAAGTAGGATAATTCCTCTCATATTCTTTAAGTTGTCGCAGGGAGGCATAGGCTATGACTTTTCCACGTTGCATGAGAACACATCCTAACCCTTTGCACGAAGCATCATTTGAGATAACAAATCCATCCGAACGGATGGTATTGTTAGAACAGTCCGAAATAAGTCTCCTCTTAATCTCTTGGAAACTCTTCTCGCATTTTTTTTCGCTCCAAACGAATTTTGTATCCTTCCGAGTTAGCTGAGTTAATGGAGTAGCGATTCGAGAAAACCCTTCCACGAATCTCCAGATAATAACCAACCTAGACCTAAAGCTATCTTGATTTGGCCACCGACTTGGTTGCTCCAACTTTGTATTGCTTCAATCTTCGCGGGTCCACGGATACTCCATGTTTTGACACCACGTGCGGCCAAGAAATGCTTATTCCTCGCCGTAACTCGCATTTCTTCAATTTGGCATATAGTTTGTTTTCACGAAGCCTTTGGAGTACCCGACTTCAAATGGTGCTCATGATCTTCACGACTTTTAGAATATATGAGGATGTCATCAATAAAGACAACAACAAACCGATCCAAATATTCCTTGAATACTCGGTTCATCATATCCATGAAAGTTTAGGAGCATTAGTCATCAGAAAGACATGACTAAAAATTCATAATGCCCATACCGAGTTCTCAAGGCGGTCTTTGGAATATCCTCGCCTAATCTTCATTTGATGATATCCGAGCGAAGATCGATTTTTGAAAAGAATTGTGCCCCCTTGAATTTGGTCAAACAAGTCATCAATACGAGGTAAGCGATACCTATTCTTGATGGTGACATGGTTCAATTTCCGATAGTCAATCTAAAGTCGCATACTCCCCGTCTTTTCTTCTTTACTGAATAAAAGCAGGAGCACCCCCAGGAGATGTACTTAGGGACGAATGAAACCGATGTCCAACAATTCCCGTAGTTGGACCTTTAACTCCTCAAGTTCAATAGGAGCCATTCGATATGGGGTTTTAGAAATGGGCTTTGTGCGTGTTTAAGATCAATAAAGAATTCAACTTCACGTTCGGGGTAGACCGGGAAGTTCTACAGAAATACGTCGGGAAAGTCAATAACAATGGGAATATTATTCAAATTTGACGTGTCTTTATTCAAATCCATAACATGGGCTAAGAAAGTATGACATCCTTTTTTCAATAAACGAATAGCTTTATGATTAGATATGAGCGGTGATTGATTTTAATGGTTTAGTTGCTTGAATTCGCACAACAGGTTGGTTAGGAATATGAAAACTAACAACCTTACGAAAATAATCAATTTTGGCATGATGAGTAGTTAACCAATCAATCCCCTAAAATAACATCAAAAGCAAGTATCTTTAAAGAGATAAGGTCAATGTGTAAAGGTAATGGTGCCAACTTGAATCAAACAAGATTTATAAATAGTGGATGTGATGAAAGTTTCTCCTAACTGAGTTTCCACAGATAGGTCAAAGTCTAATTTTTCTTGAGTCAAGTTTAAACGTTGAGCACAAGCGGGAGAGATAAATGAATGGGTAGCACCAGTTATCAAGTAAGGTATAAACTTCGCAAAAATTTATAAATAGCTTACCCGATGATCACCTCGTTTGGGTTCCTCGCATTTTGACCCACAACAAACGCCTCTTCCGGAACAGATTGACTTTGACTTTTCCGGGATGTCTTTTGAGTCACCGTCCTCATTGAACTAGGTTTCGCCACCGCATAATCTCGAAAGCGATATGTCCTTCTTTTCCACAATTATAGCATACCTTGAATCTGTTGTGGACAGTTTGGTGATATGTCCCTCTTTCCGCATTTATAGCATATGACCGGTGGTTGTTCTCCTCCCTTAGAACCGATTCTTTGACAAGACCTTTATCGTCTTCACATGGTCGTTGTTAAATCTCTTCTTTTTAAAATCTCCTCCGACTCGCTTCTTCTATTTTCATGGCCATGATTACCACGAGTGGTTACCATTTTTGTCCGTCTCATTTCTTTCTCATTTGGTTATCATTATTCCGTTGACTTTTATCTCGCAGTACGATCCTGGTTATGGTCCTTGGTTGAACATACTGCGTTATCTCGCTTCTAACAATTGAGCCCCACATTAACAACATCCGAATAGAGAGAAAATTTATGAGAAATGAGATATTGTCGTATCTGGGGTTTCAAACCTCTCGAAACATCCGCGTCATACGTTCCTCATTCTCCACCAAATGAGGTGCAAACACGGATAACTCGCAAACTTTGCCTCTCAGACTCGAGACAAATCGTACGTTGTTTTTGTTCTAATCGATGAACTCCACTTCCTTCATATATTTAACACTTTCGTGAAAGTATTTGTCATTAAATAGTTTTTGAAACGTCTCCCAAGACATGCGGAGTGCGGGTGGATGGAGTACGCTTCACGAGACTCCCACTAAAGAGTCTCGCCTCGCCACGGAACATAAAGGTGGCGAATGGAACCTTCGCTTCTCCGTGCATCCCAAGACATCGAATATCCCGGTAATTTGCTTGACCCATGTTTCCGCCCATGATCGGATCTCGGCTTTCCTTAAATTCGTGGTCCCAACTCTTTGAATCGCTTCATTTGTGACAACCCGTGAATTGCTATCATTTCCTCCTATATTTTGAACACGAGTCTCTCAAATCGATTTTGCATGAAGCGCAAAAAGCTTCTAAACATCCTCGTTCATCATCTCGCTTTCGGTGGTGTTGTTCACGGAGGAACATTGCCACTGTTGCACGTTCTCCTCGTTGGTGAGTACAAAGCGTCTCCACGTCTCATTTCCATTGTTAATATTCTCAATTCGACATTCTCAAATCACCGCGTAAAACAAGGGTTAATTAAAGAAATCAATATATCACATAATATCCTTATATCTTGACCAACTAACAAATAAGCTTAGGTAGGACACACTCAAGCGAAGGATTTACTTCGTCTCTCCCTCCTAATTCTATTCCCGATCTCCGCTGGAGATCATATCCCTAAGCTTTGATACCAACCGTGGACGCCCCCAAAATAGGTATACATCACCCATTCGAGTTGTCAATACATGGTACGTAAACAACTACAACTTTATTATTACAACAATAAAGCGTGAGTTTGTATAGAAATATTATCTTCAGACAATATCTATACTCTCGAGATAAATCCTCATCACATTTATTGATACATTATTTTACAAAATGGTGAGGACTACTAAACAACTCTCTCTAGAACTTTCATTCCATACCCCACCATACTCGCTTATATTCTCGCCTCACGAGAAGAAAAATGGAACAAAAGGAAAAGGGTGAGCTCAACTAGCCCAAGAAAGAATATTATGACTAAGATAATATACAACAAATTATCGTTAGTCTTCAACAGGGAAAAATCTAATAGAATACAATAGACAACAAAATTTAAATCAATATTCGCAGCGGAAATAATAATTCATTAAAAGAGTTAAGTAGAGAATGCAAACTACTATCTTCTATGTATGAATTTAAAAGTTCATCGTCTATCTTTTCTCCCTGTAACATCAATCAATATATATCTGAAATCAAATATTCATCTTTACACTACAGGCCAAAGATATTCATCAGTTGGTCAAGTTCATCTAAACACCTGTTCATCTTTGCACTACGGGCCAAAGATATTCTTCAGAAATCATTCATCTTTGCACTACAGGCCAAAGATATTCAATAATATCATCATTTAAGACCGAGGATGATGAAAATATTTTAAAGAAACGAATCCGGTGAAACAAAATGACAAGGATTAAGGATTAAGGATTAAGGATTCAGATTTTGTTTTATCCATGTCCCAAAAATACTTCAAAAAATAATTATAGTGGTGTAAAATTCAAGAATGATCAAAACATGGATACAATCAAAGCTAGTATCCGAATAGATATTTTGGACGAAAAGAAAATTTTTTATTTTTCGATGAATAGTCTAAGTATTCGTGAATAAGATCAGAGTATCGTGAATAAATTATGCATATCGTGAATAAGAACTCAGACACCAAAAGTTCCAAATTTGATAAAAACTTCAGATCAATATTTCAACATAATGATATTGAAGAAATAATATCATTACTGAAAAAAATAATATCCCTTACCTCACAAAGACAAGATTTTAGTTAAAAAACAGGATATAAAGGCTATGACTTGAACTTGCAGACCGTATAACAATACTCAAAGTATACTCAAAATACTCACAAGAATACGCCGATAATATAGAGAGAAAACTTCAATTTACGGTGTAATTTTCAATTTAACCCAAGACTCTATTTATAGGAAATCGCTTAGAACACCAAAGCGAGAAAATTTAATTTAATATTATTATATATATCAAAATTCCTCGCCACTCTTGAAATCTGATTTCAGCTCAATAAGCACATGCCACCTTCTAGAAAAAGTAAGAAAAACGTTTTTCTAATTTAAAATAATTTAAACTTCCAAAATCAATTATTTTGAACTTGAACTTCAATAATTCATAATAAATAGCTCTTTTGTCGGAAAATTGAATCTCTTGAATTTTTATAGGAAATTAAATTCTCTACAACTTTGCGGAAGAAAGTTTTTCCAAATTCTAAATAGAAATTGAATAAAATTCACAAACGGACGATTTTACAAAATTTATAATCAAATTTCGATTCAATAAATGGGGTCCATGACATGTTTAACATGTTTTAAACATTTATTGCAACAAAAACTCTTCTTCCTCCTTGTATACTCATATATCCCACGTTCATTGTAAAAATATCACCATTATTATATTATTAAAATATAATAATATATTTAAATGAATTATTTTATCGGAAAAAGATAAAATTTCAATTTTCAACAATTGTCACATTAAAATTTTCTCCATCTATATCCACATAAAATCAATATTTTTCTCATCATATGAATCAATAATTAATTATTCATAAATAATATCAGAATCATGATAATATCGACAAGAAGCGATTCAGGGAAAGAGGGCTTTCAATAAGAATTTCTCCTTCTTGGGCATGATTAGGTGACCAAACCTCTCCTTGTACGAACTTTCTAGACATTGTCAATAATGTTATCTAATAATATTATTCAGATAATATGAATTATCGCTTCGATAATGAAAAAATCTTGTGTAATGACAATTATGAAACAACAATGAATATAAAATATCGACGCAAAACAATTATTAAATCAATAAAATAAAATCTTGATCATTAATTATCGTAACCATTATTGAGTAGTGCCTTCTTACGTAAGAATCAATAATTGGTGCAATAATAAAGTCTTCATTGTAAGTTAACCACCGAGTATTTTAATAAGATTAGCTGAATAACTATATTCTGTAGTTATTTTAAACAACTTATATTTGTCGTTTTCTTCATCCAATTGCTTTAGTTATGGGGCCCACACATGGTCAACGTGGTCATACGAATATTCCCGACAAAGATCTGAATATTCCACGACCAAACGAATATTAAAACAACAATGAATATTTTATAACCACTTGCTTATTTTAAAATATTTGCGTATTTTACCCATAACTATCCACATTAATCAAATCAACCCTTACTATTTCAAAATAATAAATAGAGAAAATTAAATTTCATTAATAATAAGTTGGGGTCTTACATAATTGTTACTGTTAACACTGTTGGAATCTTAAGTTTGAAATAAATATTGGGTCAAATCCCAAATTCAACCATACCATATGAAACAATCCCAATCAAATCTCGAGTTGACTCACCAAAAAAGTATTATTGTTAGTAAATAGTAATTTAATTCTTTTTACACAAACAAATTTTTTCTATATTTTTTAATGTAGAACTAGGGTGTATGATATTATTTCAATTTTGAAATATAAGATTGATGTTGATTTTTCGGTCTTCTCTCTTTCAATTTTAAATGTATTTTTAATTATAATTTTTATAATTATATAGGTTAGGATCGGCCGCCTTGACACTTTAGTATGAGGAATATTAACTCTCCTCGTATTATTTCAATTTTAAAATATAAGATTGAGGTTGATCTTTTTTGCTCTTTCGCTTTCAGTTTTAAATGTGTTATTTAATTACTATAATTTTCATAATTATATTATTTTAAATTGGAAAAATTCATATTAATTTTAAATAGCTTAATTTAATTTAAAAAAATAAAATTTGATATTATATTTTAAAAACAACGTATACTTTTATTACATATGAATCAGAGGATATAGCTGAATAATCCAGAGTGAGGCGCACATGTAAAATGATGGGGGTCCAGGGGAGAGTTAGCAATTGGACCGATTCTACTGATATACTCGAACATTTGATTCTGTACAGTAAAAACAGACTTTATTAACATATTATATTTGATTTTATGTAATATGATCGTGTAAATATTTACAGAAATTGTCGCATCAATTAAATATAATTTTTTTATAATTTATTTAATATAAAATTAAAAATAGAGTTATAAATATATCGAAACGTCCATGAGCCTGTTATGACCGACTTAACATTAAATGAGTTGAGTTCTAACAAACTCTCTTGCCTATTTAATTAAATGAGCTATGCTCGAACATTTGGGTGTCCAAATTCATGAGATCAGTAGCCGATGCAATTTATCCAAATGTTATATGGGGTGGTTAGTGCATCTTAAATGTATTACGATTCAAATCCGACTCGTTTGGGCTCGAGTCTCTTAATATTTAATTGATATATTTTTTATTTTTGTAATAAAAAAAGAGTTAAACAAGTTAAACTTGAGCTTAATTATAATAATTTTGCTTGATCCTATCTCGAGCTCGAGGTCATTCATTAAACGAGCATTGACTCATACTTGTGTGGGTTCAATGAATAGTCACTACGATGACGAGAGGTAATCAAGAGTTTTTGTTTATCGGTGAATGCACGGTTGCTTCGCAATTTCATGGTGATTGAATCGACGGGATTGCAAAAGAGAAGGAGGCGCACCTGTAAGTCAAGCACAACGTACAATTGGTCTTAAAAATTTATTAGTAATCTGGTCTTGAATTTTATTAATGTATTGAGTCTCATGTGTTTAAACTCATGTTATAACAGTTATAATTTTTTAATTATTATAAAATATTGTTTGGTGGGATCATTATATACTTAGTTCAATTATAACTTTTAAATCAACTTGGCAAGCCAAAAATCCAACCCGATTTGAATATTTTAAATCTCTAATTAAAAACAAAGACATTGGAGAGCTGAAAAATTGAATACTCCCTCCAGAGAGGGGAGAAAAGAAACAAGAAATAGAATATAAAATGTGAACTGAACTGCCAGTCTGCCACCAAATTAAAAAATAAATTCCACTATTTATCCACCAAGTAAAGTAGAATAAAGAAATGTACTCCATAGAATAGTACTACTACCTGGCCCGTGTCCTCTTAACCTACTACGCACGCAGTCTCTCTCTCCTCTTCTTTGCCGTCTTTCGTCCCTTTTTGTTTGTCCCATCTCCACAAATGGTCGCCATTTTTGATTCTCTCATTCTCTCTTCTTCCTTCCCTCTTTCTGATTAGCATTTTTTCAACTAACTTAATTTCCCACTAAATTTTGTTAACTTTTTAATGTTTAAAGATATTTGTATTCATTCGTATACAGTGACAGTCACTGTAAAAGCACTAGTGTTTTTTTTATAAAAAAAACTCTCCCTTACCCATCATTCCTTTTCTTATTGTTTCTTGAAAATGTTTTCTATTTTGGGTTCTCAGAAAGGGAATCTATCTATCTCATCTGTGTTCTTCTCTCAGTAAGTTAGGGTTTAAAAGTTAAAAACTTTGTTTGCTGGGCAATTCAATTGTTGTTGGGAGTAAAGAATTAAGTTAGGGAGTGATGGTGAGGAAACATGGATGGCAATTACCAGCTCACACATTTCAGGTTTGCATAAAACTCTTCAATTTTTTCGATTTTTTTTGTTATGGCTATTGGTTAGTTACCCCTTTTAATTTTTGTCAGGCATTGCTTAATTTACTAATTTCTGTATGTGGGTTATTATTGAAATTGCAATATGTCATGTTTATGGTGTGGGGTTTCTCTTATGTGGACTGGTAGTTGTCAATTCACATGAAAATTTTCATTTTGTTCAACAGTTTGGTTAAAATATCTGATAGAATGATAGTACTTGGTTGTTGTCAAAGACTTTGTTTTTGGGTTGTTCTTTATCTGTAGAATAGCTTAGTTTTGAGTTAAATGATTACTGTATACTTTCAGCTCTTGGGACAGTTGAATTTTATGTCCTTTTTTGAAAGGCTGTACTGAATTTTGTTCTGTCAGTATGTTTGTGGTCCTTCCCTAACTCTTGTATTTCCTGAATAGCATAAAATTTACCTGTTGGTTGAAATCTGATACTTTACATTCTTTATTCTTTCATATCCGTCTATCTTTTAATGGTCTTTTGCTCATAATGTCCTTTGTCTCTGTCAAGATGGAAACTGTGGGCGACAAGTGTCATTATATAGTGACATTGTCTGACTGCATATGTTTTTGAAATTTCTTGCTACACTTTGTTACTCATTTTTGTTAATTTAAAATTGAGAAGATCTGATTTTTTTTATTTCACATTGGATAGGTCGTTGCGATAACGGTATTTTGCCTGTTGGTTGTGGCATTCTATGCGTTCTTTGCTCCTTTCCTTGGAGGCCGCATTTGGGAGTATGCTTCAATTGCCGCGTATACTCCAGTGGTATGTTTGTTTGGTTTGATTTACATAAATACCTTGCACATTTTTCTTACACAGTTAGCGCGTGTGTGTGTATGCACACACGTTGATAAAAACTTGAAACATCTGAATGGGGAAAAAAAATCAGATTTCAGACTGTGGGTCTAAAGTCTAATAGGTTTTGCTACAAAAATGATAATCCTAAAAGAATATTTTATAGCAGTTTTGAAAAAAAGATTTTGTTTAAAAGTTGGCAGGACGACGTAGTTCCATCCATCATACACATTTTAGTTTATTAGTGAGACCACTGAAACAATAATACTTATGCACGCTTCACTAAACAGTGTATGGTTATGCAGGAAGCAGGATAGAATAAAAAGAAAGTTGGGATGTTGATGGATATTAGTTATATTATTATTTTATGTAGTTAGATTCAGGGTAAAATTGGATTTCATTCATCTAATTGTAAGAGTATTATACGTTGTTATTTTGGTCAACATGTTACTTAGGTGCATTTGTTTTTAATTGTTTAATCTAACTTGGTATAGGTTTTTATATTTATCCCTGAAATTGGATCACTAGTCCTAAGGGTACTTGTTTTATAGTAATCTTGAAAACCTTTGTTTGTTGTTACCTGAGGCGTCACTGAGTCCTTATGTGTAGAAACAACCTTTGGTCTGCAGGCTATTGAATACCTCACAAAGTGCCACACAAACTACATCATATTCTCTTTCCACCGTTTGCTTGTTTGTGACACTCTTCCTAGATCTCTGTTCATTATTTTTATGCATAACAATTTGGCCTATATATTTTGATGATATTCCTCTTCTTATTTCAGGCACTGCTTGTTTTTATTCTCTATGTTCGGTGTACTGCAATTAATCCTGCAGATCCCGGTATTATGTTTAAATTTGACCCTGAGACAATAAATCGGCGTGATCGCAAGCATGATTTGCCAGCCAAGGATCTGCCAAGAAAATATGATGAACTTAGCACAGGGGCACATTCTTCTCCATCATCAGCTTCAATAAACTCAATTCCAGCGCCTAACTCCTCTAGAAAAGGTTCAATAGGAGGAAGTGGAAGAACTGGTAGTCGGGCAGAAATCTCAAATAGGAAAACATCGTGCAGTACTGGAGGGATCTTCTGTGCATTGTTTGTATATGAAGATTGTCGCAAAGAGGATGGAACAACTGAGCAGGAAGGTGCAGGTGAAGATGCTTTGTTCTGCACATTATGCAATTCTGAGGTATTCCTTTTTTTCCACAAGGGTTCTAGAGGAAAGTATATTTGTTTATAACCACTCTTTCGTAGCTCAATCTGTTTGTTATGTTTTTATAAAATTGTCCCAGCCCTGGAATAGATTTACAAAGTTTCACTTTTCTTGTCCTCTATATATAAGACTTGGAGTTCTTTAGGCACTTGTTTATATATTTTAGTGATGCACCTCAGCTAAAGGAAGAATAAAATATAAGTAAAACCAAAATTATACCACTTTAGTTAGTCTTCCCACTTCCAGGTTACAATGATGGTATATGATCAATAGAATTGCAACATTGCCACTATAGCGGTGTGCTTTATTGAGTGCCAACACTGCAAAATGTCTGCCCACAGTTCCCCCTTTTGTATGATTAACTTCACACCCTTATTGTCACATCTCTTACTTATAAAAAGTACCTTATTGCCACATCTACTACTTGTAATCCACAATTATCTCCAGCTTAACTACCAATGCAAGCTCTTACATCTTGTAAACAATCCAAATCGATCATAAAACCGTGGGACTTGTTAGTATTGATATGAAGCAAAATATATCATTTTATGCTGACGACAAAATTGACAAGATTGTTTTAAGTCAATTTATGATATCATTTAATGGGTTGCCTTTTCCTTTATTTGCCACATTTATCCTATTGAACAATTAATTCTGTTCAGATTCAAAGATTACATTTTTCTTGCGAAATGGCAAAAAATTGCACAAATAAATTCATTAGTCACCTAGGTACTCTTTGTTTAGTTTCCAGAAATAAGTTATATAAAACCTATTTACTTGATACATAAAAAAATTTAGGATCATGATTGTTTTAGTTACTTGGTTATATTGGACCGGGAAACAAGGATAGAGGACAAAAGGCTCTGTTTTGAGTTCTGAAACATGCAATTTCTTGGGAATTAATTCTAATAACATTAATTCTGACTGATCTTTAAACTAGTTTTGTGCTTTCTGCAATTTCACGTGGAAACTTTTTCTGAACAGTCCCCAGTTGCCTTCTAAAGTAATTATTGTATAAAATTGATTGTCAAGGATAAAGTATTGGATTGTATGAGATCTTTAAAGAGGTTTGTCTTTAAATTGTAATCCAAAATAACATACTGGAGAGTTTTAGGTGGAGAATGGGGGACATGTCAAATAAAAAGTTGGTTATCGTGTTCCAAATTGTGTCAGAGATCATCACATCTCACTTTGCTGTTGCTGTTTCCATTTGACGAGTGTGCCTCTTTTTCTGACTACAAATGCTTCTCATGATGCAGGTGCGCAAGTTCAGCAAACACTGCAGAAGTTGTGACAAATGTGTGGATGGCTTTGATCACCATTGTCGGGTATACTTCATTATGCTCTTGGCAGAACTCTTCCTAGGCTTCTTTTAACTTGGGCCTAACCTATTCATTTTGTGAAAGAGACTAACTTCATTATTTTTTATTGGTGCAGTGGCTCAACAACTGTGTTGGGCGAAAAAATTATGTTACTTTTATATCTCTTATGGCAACTAGTGTAGTTTGGGTATGTTCAGAAGCAAACTAATACTGTAGTTCGTAAACCTATGCTTTGAAACTGCTAATGATTTGTTTCTCTCCTCTTCTCCTTTTCCCAGCTAGTTATTGAGGCTGGAGTTGGCATTGCTGTTTTAGTTCGTTGCTTTGTCAGTAAGCAGAGCATGGAGGCAGACATAGTTGACAGACTAGGAAATGGTTTCTCTCGTGCCCCATTTGCAACTGTTGTGGTACGCTCATTTCAAATTTGTTGTATGTCTTGGCTACTTTTGAGAACCTTTATCGTTATTCTTATGAAAATGATCAAGTTCCTCTTTTGCAGGCTGTATGTACAGCAGTTTCTCTGCTAGCATGCCTACCCTTGGGTGAACTTTTCTTTTTTCACATTATACTTATTAGGAAGGTTGGTTGTCCAATGAATTCTGTTTAATTTTTGTGCCTTCAACATGCTATGTTTATTGATAAGTAATGGTGAAATAAGAATGCATTAAGAAAGATTTGCAATTGTTTAAGGCTGCTTTTCGGTTTTTTATAGACTTTTACAGTCAAATCGAGCTCCAGGCTCCTTTTGTTTCAAGAAAAACAAAATTTGTATTTTTGGAGGTTTGGTATCAACATAAATGTGGTTAAGCAAAATTGCTATAAGAGTCTATACACATTTATCCTTAGTTTTCTAAAAAGAAAAGCACTGAACTTTTCAAGTAATTGAAATCATTTTTTTTTCCAAAGAACAAAGCCATTTTTCCTTAAAAGTGTTTCCGAAAAATATCCCTTGAAACACTGTAGCCTTGGAGAAAGAAGTATAATACTTAATCATGAGAATGCTTGAAATCTAGATGCCATCTAAAATTTTCTTCTTTTGGTTCTTTTTGGTGTTGCCTATTAAATTAGGGCATCACAACATATGAGTATGTTGTGGCTATGAGGGCCATGAGCGAGGCACCTGCAGGAGCATCTGTGGATGAGGAACTGCCAAATATATTATATTCCCCATCTGGATCTGCTACAACTGGTTACAGTGGTGGAAGTTCTCTGGGTCTGCAATACAAGGGGGCATGGTGCACTCCTCCAAGGGTGTTTGTGGATTATCAGGTATATGTAGTATTCTATTCATATTTTAAATAATGTACTTTAAACACAACATTATGCGACATTTCAAAATCTATATCAGAATTTCTGGTAGAATAATGTACTTCATCATTATTTTTAAACATTTGTTTTGTTTTTGACTTCATGTTATTGTTGCCAACATTTTCTCATTTGAGTTTAGCAAAATCACATTCAATAAAATATTTTCACTTTCTGTACACGAAGTTGTTTCCAGTGAACTTTTAGAATTCTGGTTTGGTGCCCAGAATGTGTACTCAAGGCCAGCTGCTCTTGACAAGTTCTTTAAGTTTTTCACTATTTTTACATAAGATATACTGATTATTCTGTTTGACACTAATAAAGATATACTGATTATTCTGTTTGGAACTGGCTATATCAGGAAGAAGTTGCACCTCAATTGGAACCTGGAATGTTACCATCAACAGTCGATCCAGATGCACTTGGAAATGCAGAAAGGGGAAATAAGGTGCCCAAAAGGCCCATTCGTATCAGTGCTTGGAAACTTGCAAAGCTGGATTCAAATGAGGCCGCAAGAGTAGCAGCAAAAGCAAGGGCATCCTCATCTGTATTACGTCCTGTTGATAATCGTCGTTTGCCAGATGCTGAACTGAGCTCTAGCGGAAACATGAGTGTGAGAAGCAGTTTGAGCACGGACACTGGAGCAAATAAAGATGTAAAAATTGAAATGGGACTATCTTCTATGAGAAACTCTTTTGCTCCGAGCCAAGGTAGCAGGGATGAATATGAAACGGGCACTCAGAGTGTGAGTAGCTTCAGTAGTCCAAGTCATGTTCATGAGTCTGTCACACTAAGCCCTCTCCCACAAGCACATGGGTCAAGCCAAATCAAGATACCTAGTTCTATACCTGGTCCTTTCCAGGATCGGCCCCTAGCTTTGAAGACCACTTTTCCTAGTAACTATAATCCATTATCTCATTCTTCAACGGGATTTGATGATAAGATCATACAAAAAGGTGGTAGTGCTGAGCCGTTGCTTCTGTCAGCTCCGACTCAAGCACCAGCTCAAGCTCAGTCGACTTCTCTTTTCAGAGACGTTAAAAAGACGTCGGTTGTGTGGGATCAAGAAGCTGGAAGGTATGTATCAGTTCCTGTATCAGCTTCAGAAGCTCGGACTAGACAACCCTTGCAAATAGGAGTAGCAAACTCTAATATAGGATCAGGCAATCACGAGAGAAGCTCTGGTTTTCCACCTCGAGAACCTTCACCTCCTACAGTAAAGCCTCAGGCTGAGCAATCAGAGAAGCTAACATACACGGGAGAATCTATTTTCTTCGGGGGCCCACTTTTCAGTCACCCCAGTAAAGACGGTACCAGAAATGAGAGGGGTTTAGGTTCACGAGAGGGCCAAGACAGGGCACCATGGAACATTCCTCGAGAGTCCAGATTTAAAAGGGATGCTACCTCGAATCAGCTTCCTGTCTTCATCCCGGGAGGCTTTGAGCAGAATCCACCATCTGGGCCAGGTCCAAAGTAGTCAACTTGCCTTCTGGAATATTACGGGTACTAATATGGTTCAAATTTCCTCTTTCTAAATTGATACATAGAGAAAGGGATACAGGAGCTGAAGAAACCTCTGATAAGCTGCTACTGCTGCTGTTGGCTTGCTAGGAACCTCGATGTCTTAACAATACAAGCACATTTCATTGCCCGACTGAGGTTCCGATGGTTTCTTCTTGACGGATTTACAATTTAACACGCCTGTAATAGCTGAACGTTGTATATTAGGAAATTACCCCCCTCCCCCCACTCCTTTGCCGTGGGGTTTTACCTGAATTCTTTCAGGGTTTTTTTCCCTGTACAACAGATGTTTCATTAATAGGATTGAATATATCAGAATCTTGCTTACTTGAACCTTTATTTCGAAGTTATTTTCAAATATTAATGATGTATTCTTGTTTCATATTTAGGGGTGTTTGATAAAAACTGAATGAATCTGAATGGAAAAAATTGTTTGATAATTGACATGTTTGAAACGTTTGAATAACATATTTTTATTATTTTATTCCTCTAAAAAAATTTAAAATTATTGTAAATTTATTTAATATTACTTAATATAATAGTTAATATTATATAATAATAAAAAATTCATTCAGATCATTCAGTCAAAAAAAATGACACTAAACCATTCAGACTAAATCGTATGAATGGCTAACTGATTAAGCCATTCAGACGATTTTTTTCAAAACAAACGTACTGAATAACTGATTGATTCAGCCCTAAACAAACAACTCCTGATTCAGCCCTAAACAAACAACTCCTTACTCCTAAAACGATGAAGTTGCTAGTCATGAAATTCTTATAACAAACTTGTGTACATTGTACCATTTTATATTACTATTAATAAAAGAAATGAATTTTTTTTTTGTAACAAAAAAAAATGATGAATGAGCAGCACCGGCCCTGGTTAAAGCCCAAGGTGCCTAGGCTTTAGGCCCACAAAAATTAATAAATTTTTAGGGCCCCCAATAGGTATTTTTATTTTGTATATATATACCCAAATAAAAGAGCTCAGTCCATGTCACTTTAAATTTAAAGGCCTACAAAAAATTACCCAATGAAATAGACCAAAATCTCAATGACAGACTTAGTGATAATGTGATATTTAAATGATGCTTTGAAAATATTGAAATAGTCGGTTATTATATTTGGTATTCTTTCGTATTTATGCTCTTTTGTTCAGAAAAAGTTCTTAGTTTTTTTATGCCCATCTTAATAGTAATTAGCAAAAGACCCATTTTTTTGTTGTCGCTTTAAGCTCTTAAAAACTCAGGACCGACCCTGTGAATGAGACTTTGTATAAAGTAGAGGGAGTTCAATTTTAGAATTTTTATGATAAAACTATTTTTGAGAATAAAATTATGTGCAAGAGTTTTAATGAGGAAAAATGTTTGTATCTTGATTTGGTGGTATTTGGCTGGGATGGTATCTAGGGAAGATATATAAAAAATGTCACTCTTCTACCATTCTTATTCCCTTGTAAGTTATAATTCTCTGCAAGTAGAAAATAAAAAGACAAAAGGAAAAGAACTCACCAATTATTATCAACAATGCATAACATAAAATATAATGTTTACATACACACATGTATATTGTGGGTCTCTCGTCTTATATGTGGAACCCATAAATATGTATGTATGTATATATATAAGCATTATGTGAGTTGTAAGACCTCAACTTTTTGAATAAAGATTAAATTTTCTCGAAATATATTTTTGAATATTATGATGTGGATTTGATATAATGTTATAGTTGTTGGTAATATTTATAAATTTTGCAAAGTACGCAAGTTGTTATATAATATTCGATTAATTGGGGAATATTCGTTTTAATGAGGGAATATTAAATGACAATGACACAATCATTGGTGGACCCTTCACAACGAAATTATTGTCGGATTCGAGAAAGCAAAAAATTTTTTATGAAAATAACGGCAGAAGTTTTACCGTTAATCGTTGAACTACCCAAGTAGTAAAAAGTACAAGATGTCTGGCGTGGTTGCGTAAGTAGCACTGCGGTATTGATTATTGATGCTTACGTGAGAAGTCACTTAGTTATACTCAATTATTGCTACATTAATTTCGTGCATCATATCTCTTATATTATTGATTCGATTATTTCACACAAAGATCATCTGCATAATATGTTATTTTATTAAATCAATAATTGAGGCGACAAAGTTATTCATATTATTAAATTGCAATATTTACAATGTCTCAGAAGTTACATCGAGGAGAGGTTTGGTCACCTAATTACGCATGATAGGGAGAAATCCTTATTGAAAAGCCCCTCTTTCCTGGGAACGACCTGGTTGATAAATATTGTGAGTTATAATATTAATGATGAATGTTATTAAAATTGAAGTTGTGTTCGGAGTTAAATTTGGAGACGTGGACGTGATATTTGAGTCCGGAGCGATGAAATTAGTAAAAATAGACCATAAACACAAAAAAAATTCGGTTTTTACTACTTGGTCAAAAAGTCAACAGTTGACTTTTTTGGAAAAAGTCAAACTTCGAAATTTCAAAATTTATATTTTTGATAAAAATAGTTTCATTATGTTGGAATTATTTGTGTTAGTGAAAATCGATATTTATTTCGATAAAATTAATGTCTGGAGGTTATTTTGACCGATCGTATTTAACTTAGGATAAATGAGTAATTGATTGCTATTATTTCACATGATTATAACTATTTGTTCACATGTGTATACTATTGTTTCACATTCTTGTTACTATTAGGGGGAGTTGGTGCAAGATTGATAATACTTGCATGACTAAGTTAAAAATGGAGGTATAGATGAAGGTACTATCTTTGTGTAATTCGTATTTTCACATGTTCAGAACTATTGATTCACATAATTTATTATTGAATCACATTATTTACTATTAGGGAGGTGGTGCAAGTTTGATAATACTTCCATGACTAAATTAAAAATAAAGGAAAAGTTGGAGGTATTCAGATTGTAATTTTTCGAGCCCCAAAACGTGCGATTATCGAAACTATATTTTTCTATAAATAGAAGCTCATTCTTCCTTCATTTCTCACCAATTCACAAAAGCTTTAGAAGCGATTATTATAGAGAGAAATTATAGAAAAGAAGAAGAAAGTCGCTACCTCACTTATTCCAAAGTATCAGGTTTTTCTAAGGTAGGGAGTATTATTATTTCTTTATCTATGAAGAGAACTTACATTATTCCATTCTTTATTATTACATTGGAATAACTTTGATATGTGAGCTACCCTATACTTGGTGAAATTCTTCCGTGATTCCATTCTTTATCATTCTGTTGGAACATCCTGTTTTGTGTGTTTCGCCTTGGGACTGGTTCCATTATTTATCATTATGTTGGAACATCACATGCATGCATTCTACGCGGGACTGGTTCCGTCTTTATTATTCTGTTGGAATATCACATCTCAGGTGTTCTACTGCGGACCGATTAAAATCTTTATTATTTTGTTGGAATATCACATGCATGCGATTGTGTACGGACCGATTCCATTATTTATTATTCATTGGAATAACACTGCTGTGCGATCTATCGCATGATCGATGATTTCTTTTGTTATTCCATTCCTCATTATACTCGGTTGGTTAAAGTTTTAACTTCTATACTCCATGAAATTAGTGGAATATCCTTGATATTTCAAGGCTTCATCCAAAGATATCTTTTCATAGAAATATTCTTACGAGCATTCTTGAATTTTTTACTATACAAAGCGATGATCGTGTTGACAATTTGGATGTTATTAGTTCTAGATAAATTAATTCTTGAACTTGTTTTATTGAATTCTTATATCATTGTCGTCATCCTCATGTTTATATTTTGTTGAAAGTCATACGTGGCCTATAAGTGCATAGATGGACTTGGTATGATTATGACCGAGGATTATTCGGTGTAATCACGACCGTAATGTTACAAATAATGTTGAAAAAGTCCTCATTCATTGGCCCGTAGTGCATTGATGGACGAGTTGTTGGCATGATCATGACCATTATTGAATACACAAATATTTTTGGCCCGTAGTGCATGGATAATTGTGGTCGTGATACTAAAGAATATCCTTGGTCGTAATACGGGGGGTGATTGATGATGTGGATTATTTATTAAAAGGTGAGTCGCAATGATAAAAGTGATGAAAAACCTTCTAAATCGTAAAGATAGTAGATTTTATTCTCTACTTGACTCTTTTAATGGATTGCTTGTTAAGATTGCGATTAAACTTGATGGTTGTTATATTGTATCAGTTTAACACTGTTGAAGGCTAACGATAATATATTCTGCATTATCTTAGTCATAATATTTTTCTACTAGGCTAGTTGAGCTCACCCTTTTATTTTTATTGTTCTCTTCAGGAAATGAGAACGTAGCAGGGACTAGTCGGGGAACGGAGTGATGGACCAGATGATAGCATTAGTAGTCCTAACTATTCAGTGAAATAGTGGAAAATAAATGTAATAATATTGAATTTGAGTTTGTATATTGTCTAGACGACAATATTTGTATTAAAACTCATGACTTATGTTTTGTCGTATTTTTACGGCGGTTGTATAATTAAGTTGTATTTGTATTATGTATTATGTACCATGTATTTGACGACTCAGAATAGGTGATGTATACCTATTTTGGGGGCGTCACATGAGCGTTTTTTTATATGATGCTACTACCCACTTTTTATTTGGGATAAATCAATTTTTGGTATCTGTACTAGGACACAACTTACAATTTGGTACCCGAAATGAAAAAAGTTACAAACTGGTGATTGTACTCAAAAAATGTTACACTCCATTAAACATTAGGGACACGACTTACAATTTGGTATCCGAAGTGAAAAAAGTTACAAACTGGTGATTGTACTAAAAAAAAATTGTAATCTGGTGCTTGTACTTTCTAATTTTTAAATAATCGTTTAAATTGATTCAACGGGAGACATAAACATACAGAGAGAGAAGCGAAGTCGACGCGAATAAGATCCTCGATGTTTTGTTCCATCTTTTCTTGTCTCCCACATTCGCACCATTGCTCCATAGTGGCACCGACTTGGGAACTCTGGTGTAATCTGTGACGCCCCCAAAATAGGTATACAACACCCATTCTGAGTCGCCAAATACATGGTATAGAAAGCAAACTACAACTTCAATAATACAATTGTCGTGCAAAATACGACAACACATACTGTGAGTTTAAATACAAATATTTTCTTCAGCATAATATCCACACTCAAATAAGTCTTCATTACAATTATTCAAACACTATTTTACAGAATAGTGAGGACTGCTAAAACATCTTTCTAGAACCATCACTCCGTACCCCGACTAGTTCCTGCTATGTTCTCACCTCCTGAGAAAAATAGAACAAAAAGGAAAAGGGTGAGCTCAACTAGCCCAATAAAGAATATTATGACTAAGATAATATACAACAAATTATCGTTAGTCTTCAACGAGGAAAAAATCGATAAAATATAATAGACAACAAGTTTTAGATCAACAACTGCAGTGAAACATCAATCCATTAGAAGAGTCAAGTAGAGAATGAGTTCTACTATCTTCTAAGATTTAAAAGTCCATCATCAATATTTTATCCCTGTAACAACAATCAATATACATCTTTAATCAAATATTCACGAATACGACACTATTCACCGAAAAATGAAATTTTCTTCTTTTTGTCCAAGATGTCTATTATGGTTATTGTAAGACCCCAGCTTTTATAAATAAAGATGAATTTTTCTATAAATATTATTTTTGAATATTATGGAATAAATTTGATATAATGTTATAGTTGTGGGTAATATTTATAAATTTTGCAAAGTATGCAAGTTGTTATAAAATATTCGTTTGGTGGGGAATATTCTTTTTGTTAGGAATATTAAATACAATGGCTCAATCATTGGTGGACCCCTACAACATTATTGTCGGATTGAGAAAAGCGAAAAAAATATTTTTATAAAAAAATAACTACGGAGGTGTTACCGTTAAAAGCTGTTGAACTACCCGGTGGTAAAAAATGCGATGTCTGGCATTGGTTGCGTAAGTAGCACGCAGTATTGATTATTGATCTTACGTGAGAAGTCACTCATTTACGCTTTCAATTATTCTTCTGATAATTCTGCGCATCATATCTCTTATATTATTGATTGATTATTGTCACAAGATCAAATCGTATAATATGTTATAGTATTAAATCAATAATTGAGACGACAAGTTATAAATGATTAATAATTATTGAAAGATTAAATATGTGTTATGATTTGTGGTAAGTTTGATTATTTTATGGGGGGCTATATATGTCATCATCTAAGAGTCTCTTCATCAATAGTATTTACCTTCGTCAATAGTAATTACCCTTGTGAATAGTATTTACCTTCGTCGATAGTAATTACCCTTGTGAATAGTATTTACCTTCGTCGATAGTAATTACCCTTGTGAATAGTATTTACCTTCGCCAATCGATAGTAATTATCCTTGTGAATAGTATTTACCTTAAATCGATAGTAATTACCTTGTGAATAGTATTTACCTTAAATCAATAGTATTTACCTTCGTTAATAGTAATTACCTTTACCGGACGTCGAACCACTTGTCGTTTTCACATTACTGAGCGCCGAACCACTTGTCGTTTCACATTACAAGCGTCAAACCGATCGTCAAGAGCCACTTGCCTTTTCACACGGCGGTGCTAAGCTAGAAATCTTCTATAAATAGAGGCCTAGGGCTTCATTATTTTCACGAATTCATTCAAGCTATAGAGAGAAAGTATAGAAAGAATAAGAGAAAGAAGAAGAGTATTTTGTTCTTACTACTAACTTTGCGGTATTCAATCTCCTACCAAAAGTAAGGGTGTTATTCTTTCTTATTCATGAAGAGAATTGTTGTTATTCCATTGCTTATTATTCTGTTGGAATAACTTTATATCGTGGTTTACCTATACTTGGTGACATTCTTCTATTATTACATTGGAACATCCTGCTCATGTGTTTTACAGGACTGGTTAAAATCTTTATTATTCATTGGAACATCCACATGCGTGTGTTTTACAGGACTGGTTAAAATCTTTATTATTACTGTTGGAATATCCTATCGTGTGTTTTACACGGATCCGGTTCCATCTTTTTATTACTGTTGGAACATCACATGCCATTGTGAATTTCACGACTGGTTCCGTTATTTATTATTACGTTGGAATAACACATGCGTGCGATCTATCGCATGCGTGGTGATTTCTTTTGTTATTCCATTCTTTATTATACCCGGTTGGTTAAAACTTTGACTTCTATACTCCATGAAATTAGTAGAATATCCTTGGTAGTAGTGCGAGGGGGTGATTCGATGATGTGAAATATTTATTAAAGGCGAGTCTCGGCTATAATAAATGATGAAAAACCTTTTAAAACCTAAAAGATAGTAGACTTTATTTTCTACTTGACTCTTTTAATGGATTATATATTCATTGCAGATTAAACCGGTTGTCTATTGTATTTTATCGGTTTAACATTATTGAAGAACTATTGATAATTTATTACGCATTATCTTAGTCGTAATATTTCTTCTAGAGCTAGTTGAGCTCACCCTTTCTTTCCTTTATTCTCTTCGTGAAATGATAATATAGGCCGGGACGAGTCGGGAAGCAGTGATGGTTACGAAGATAGCATTAGTAGTCCTCACTATTACGTAAAATAGTGTGATAATAAGCTGTAATGAGGACTTTTTGTTTGAGTTTGTATAATATCTAGTAAGCGATATTTGTATTTAAACTCACGATTTATGTCGTATTGTATACCTACAGTTATGTTAATAAGTTGTATTTAAATTACGTACCATGTAAGTGGCGACTCAAGATGGGTGATGTATACCTAATTTTGGGGGCGTCACGGTTGGTATCGAGCTTAGGGATGTGATCACGGCTAAGATGTGAGAATAGTACTAGGAGGGGAGGCGGGGAATACCTTGCTTAGTATGACCTACCTAAGTTTATGTCTTTATTTTATTGGTTGGTCGGAAGATAAGGATAATTTGTTACATGTCAATTAACCTTTTGTTTTGTGGCGGTATCTAAAAATGACATCCGAGAATGTTGAGAATAAAGATGGGGCTTGAGCGATCGTTGATTCACCACATATCAATAATCAAGATAATGTGCATCGGAGGCGACAATCCTCATGCAAACAACAACACCGACCAAATGACAAATGATCAAATGTTCGAGAGGCTTTATACAATTATCGCAACAGCCATGCGAGAGCGACTCTGCCCAAAACGTAGGTGGAAACACGGAAAACTCTCGGGCGGCCACCGCTAAACAATTTAAGGAGCTGGGACCACCGGAGTTTAAGGAGAGCAAAACCACTTACGGCGGAAGCATGGATAAAGCAGATTACAAGATATTTGATGTCTTGGGATGCTCCGAGGAGCAAAAGGTTCCTTTCACGCCTTTATGTTCTTGCGGAGGCGGATTCTTGGTGGGAATCGGTAAAAGCGTACTCAACCGGTATCTTGAAGATATCTTGGGAGAAGTTCAGAGTTGTTCAACGACAAATACTTTCTGAAAGTATTCGCCACATGAAGGAGGTGGAGTTTATCAAGTTGGAACAAAACAATATGATGTGTGTCGCAATACGAGGCAAAATTTGCGGAGTTATCACGGTTCGGCCCCACTTGGTGGATAATGAAGAGAGAGAATGGCGCGAATGTTTTAAGAGGTTTGAAGCGGGAGATACGTCGACATCTTATTTCTCATAAAGCGTGTTTGTATTCGAGATGTTGTAAATAGGGCTCGATTAGTGGAGCGCGATAATGAGTCAACGAACTAAAAGAAGCGGTAAGCAAAATTATAATACGGCGAATGAGAATAGTCATCGGCGGTGACAACAAGCGTGGAGGAATCAACGGGCGAGATATGGTAACCACTTCGGTGGTAATCGGGCCAAAACAATAAGAATGGACATTTCAAGAAAAGGAGATTCAACAATGATGGAAAGGCGTCAAGACCGGCACCCATTGTTAAGGAAGGAGAAAGACCACCATCATATGCTTCAAATGCGGAGGAGAGGGACACATCGATCAAAGCTGCGCCATGCCAGTCAAAGCATGTTATAATTGTGGAAGAGAAGGTCACTTAGCTCGATTTTGTCATTTCACAGAAGACAAATTCGGCTAGGATGGAGGCACCAAAGGCCATCCCGGAAAATTCAAAGCCAGGTAGTCTGAGGAGAGCATTTGTTGTGACCTCCCAAAGAGCAAGGAATCCGAATGAGGTCATCACGGGTAAGCTTATCATAAACTCTAATGAAGTCTATACTTTATTTGATCTGGTTCTACCCATTCTTTTATTTCTCCTACTTGCGCCATCGATTAAATTTGACTCTGGAGAAATTAGACTTTGACTTATCTGTGGAAACTCCGGATTGGGAGAAACCTTCATTACATCCACATTGTTTATAAGTCTTGTTTGGTTCAAATCGGTACCCTCACATTACACCGGGTCGATCTTATTTCATTAAAAATACTTGCATTTGACGTGATTCTAGGGATTGATTGGTTAACTACTTATCATGCAAAAATTGATTGTTTTCGTAAGGTTGTTAGCTTTCATATTCTAATCAACCTATTATGCGAATTCAAACGACCAAACCATTAAAATCAATCACGGTCATCTCAAGCCATAAAGCTATTCGTTTATTGAAAAAGCGGATGTCAAGCTTTCTTAGCTCATGTCATGATTTAAATAAAAATAAATCGGTTTTAAAGCGATATTCCTATTGTTAATAAATTTCCGACGTATTCCCAGAAGAACTTCTGGCCTACCCCAGGCGTGAAATTGAATTTTGTATCGACCTTGAACCCTCGTACAAAACCTATTTCCAAAGCCCCATATCGAATGGCTCTATTGAACTTGAGGAGTTAAAGACCCAACTGCAGGAATTGTTAGACATTGGCTTTATTCGTCCTAGTACTTCTCCTTGGGGTGCTCTCATTACTATTCGTGAAGAAGAAAGATGGGAGTATGCGACTTTGTATTGATTATCGGGAGTTGAATCATGTCACCATCAAAATAGGTATCCATTGCCACGTATTGATGACTGTTTGACCGGTTGCAAGGAGCCAAATTCTTTTCAAAGATTGATCTTCGTTAGGATATCACCAATTGAAGATTAGAAGCATTGACATTCCAAAGCGGCTCGCCGGAACTCGATGACGGGCATTATGAATTTCTAGTCATGTCCTTTGGATTGACTAATGCTCTCGCCGCCTTCATGGATATGATGAACCGCAAGTATTCAAGGAATATTTAGATCACTTTGTGGTCGTCTTTATTGATGACATCCTTATTTATTCCAAAAGTCGTGAAGATCATGAAAGCAACACTTGAAGTCGACACTCCAAAAGCTTCGTGAATATAAGCTTTATGCCAAGTTGAAGAAATGCGAGTTCGGCTTGAAGAAGTAGCATTCTTTGGGCACGTGGTATCAAGTCATGGAATATCTGTTGACCCAAAGAAAGATTGAAGCTATTCAAAGTCGGGAACAACCTAAATCGATGACCAAATCGTAGCTTTCTCGGTTTATTTGGTTATTATCGGAGATTCGTGGAAGGATTTTCTCGAATCGCTATTCCATATTTCGGTGACTCGAAGATACAAAGTTCGGTTGGAGCGAAGAATGTGAGAAGAGTTTTCAAGAACTCGAGAGGAGACTTATTTCAAAGACTGTTACGACAATACCATCGGCTCGGAGGATTTGTCATCTACAAAGTGATGCTTGAAGCAAAAGGTTGGGATGTGTTCTTACGCAACATGGAAAAGTTATAGCTTTATGCCTCGTGACAACTCAAAGAATATGAGAGGAATTATCCTACTCATGATCTAGAGTTGGCAAATGTTATCTTTGCACTTAAAATGTGGAGGCATTACTTGTATGGGGAGAAAGTGGAGATCTTTACGGATCATAAAAGCCTCAAATATTTTTTCACTCAAAAGGAACTCAACATGCGACAACGACGTTGGCTTGAAGCTCATTGAAAGATTATGATCATACCATCCAATACCATCACGAAAAGCAAACGTGGTAGGTGACGCATTGAGTAGGAAATCATATGCAAGTACTGAGTGCGATATTGTCAACGCAAAGGCCCATTTTGTGTGACTTGCAAAGGATGGAGATAGAATTAAAGACTCGAGGGGACGCGTGTGATGACAAATGAGTATCTGAGTAGAACAGACTTTAATTGATAAAGTTAAAGGCGCCAAGCTCTGAGGACACGGAGGCGATGCGTATGAGGAAGAAAGTGCAAGAAGGTCTTTATCTTAGGAAGCAAGAATCGATGAAGAAGGAATACTTGAGTCAACTCCGGACTTTGTGTTCTAACGACCACGATTTAAAGTATAATATCATGATGGGGCGACAACACACCATTTGCAATCCATCACGGGAGTACCAAAATGTATCATGATATTAAATCATACATTTTGGTGGAAGCAATATGAAGAGAGAGATAATATTTGTTTATCTCAAGGTGTCTAACTTGTCAACGAGTTAAAGCGGAGCATCAAGTACCAAAAGGTCCATTGCAACCACTTGAAATTCCGGAATGGAAGTGGGAGCACATTACCATGGATTTCGTTCTGCGGTCTTCCTAAGGTTTCTCAAGGCATTGATGCGATTTGGGTCATTATTGATAGATTGACCAAGTCCGCTCATTTCTTACCGACACGAGAAACTTATACACTTGAACGTCTCTTGCTCGTATGTACATAAACGAGATTGTAAGAGCTGCATGGTATCTGCGGTATCCATAGTTTCGATCGAGACCCAAGATTCACTTCACGATTTTGGGTTAGTTTGCAAAAAGCTATGGGCACGGACTTACGATTTAGCTTCGGCATATCATCCTCGAGACAGACGGACGAATGGAGAGGACTATTCAAACTCTTGAAGATCTATTAAGACTACGTGTCCTTGATTTCAAGGGAGTTGGGACAAGTTCTTACCATTGGTGGAGTTTTCCTACAACAGCAGTTATCAAGCAAGTATTGGCATGGCTCCATTCAAGCATTGTATGGAAGAAAGTGTCGTTCTCCGGTATCTTTGGGATGAGGTGGGTGAAGCAGCGTTGTTGGGGCCGGAGTTGATACGTATGACTACGGAAAAGATTCAAATGATCCGACAACTTATAAAAACCTCACAAAATCGACAAAAGAGTTATCTTGATCTTCATCGAAAGGACGTGGAATTCGATATAGGAGATCGTATGTTGTTAAGAGTTGCTCCATGGAAAGGAGTTACAAGATTTGGAAGGAGAGAAAACTTAATCCTCGATTCATCGGTCCATTTTAATCCTCGATCGAGTAGGAAGGCGTGGCCTATAGACTCGCTTTCGCCAAATATGTCTCGTGTTCATAACGTTTTTCACATATCTATGTTAAGTAAATATGTGAAAGACCGAACCATATTATTGAGTTAGAAGCCAGGACGAAATATTTGAAGATTTGATGTATGAAGAGGTTCTGTTCAAATTTTGGATAAGAAAGAACATATTCTACGCTCCAAGGTTATACCTCAAGTCAAAGTTTTATGGAGGAACCACGATGTTGAGGAAATGACTTGGGAGTTAGAATCGAAATGAAATCAAGATATCCTTACCTCTTGACATACCAGTGCGTACCACCTAATTTCGAGGGCGAAATTTCATAAGAAGGGGAGGTTGTAAGACCCCAAACTTTTATAAATAAAGATGAATTTTCTATAAATATTATTTTTGAATATTATGGAATAAATTTGATATAATGTTATAGTTGTGGGTAATATTTATAAATTTTTCAAAGTACAAGTTGTTATAAAATATTCGTTTGGTGGGAATATTCTTTTGTTAGGGAATATTAAATGACAATGGCTCAATCATTGGTGGACCCCACAACATTATTGTCGGATTGAGAAAGCGACAAAAATATTTTTATAAAAATAACTTACGGAGGTGTTACCAGTTAAAAGCTGTTGAACTACCGGTGGTAAAAAAAAAATACGATGTCTGGCGTGGTTGCATAGTAGCACTGCGGTATTGATTATTGATGCTTACGTGAGAAGTCACTTTCAATTTATGCTTTCAATTATTGCTACGATGAATTCTTGCATCATATCTCTTATATTATTGATTCAATTATTGTCACAGTATCATCTGTAAAATATGTTATAGTATTAAATCAATAATTGAGACGACAAGTTATAAATGATTAATAATTATTGAAAGATTAAATATGTGTTATGATTTGTGGTAAGTTTGATTATTTTATGGGGGCTCGTATATGTCATCATCTAAGAGTCTCTTCATCAATAGTATTTACCTTAAATCAATAGTAATTACCCTTGTGAATAGTATTTACCTTCGTCGATAGTAATTACCCTTGTGAATAGTATTTACCTTCGTCGATAGTAATTACCCTTGTGAATAGTATTTACCTTCGTCGATAGTAATTATCCTTGTGAATAGTATTTACCTTAAATCGATAGTAATTACCCTTGTGAATAGTATTTACCTTCGTCGATAGTATTTACTTCTTCGTTAATAGTAATTACCTTTACCAGACGTCGAACCACTTGTCGTCGTTTCACATTACTGAGCGCCAAACCACTTGTCGTTTCACATTACAAAGCGCCAAACCGGTCGTCGAAGTTGCTTGCCTTTTCACACGGCGGTGCTAAGCTAGAAATCTTCTATAAATAGAGGCCTAGGGCTTCATTATTTTCACTTAATTCATTCAAGCTATAGAGAGAAAGTATAGAAAGAATAAGAGAGAAAGAAGAAGAGTATTTTGTTACTACATTTTCTTTAAATATTCAATCTCCTACCAAAAGTAAGGGGTGTTATTCTTTCTTATTCATGAAGAGAATTGTTGTTATTCCATTGCTTATTATTACATTGGAATAACTTTTGTATACGTGGTTTACCCTATACTTGGTGACATTCTTCTATTATTACATTGGAACATCACATGCATGTGTGTTTTACACCGGACTGGTTAAAATCTTTATTATTACTGTTGGAACATCACATGCGTGTGTTTTACAGGACTGGTTAAAATCTTTATTATTACATTGGAATATCCATCTGTGTGTTTTACACCGGATGCGGTTCCATCTTTATTATTCTCGTTGGAACATCGCTTGGTGTGAATTTCACGACTTTGGTTCCGATTATTTATTATACATTGGAATAACTCGTCGTGTGAATAATTTCACGACTGGTTCCGTTATTTATTATTACTGTTGGAATAACACATGCATGCGATCTATCGCATGCATGGTGATTTCTTTTGTTATTCCATTCTTTATTATACCCGGTTGTTAAAACTTTGACTTCTATACTCCATGAAATTAGTAGAATATCTCGCCGTAGTAGTGCGGGGTGATTCGATGATGTGGAATATTTATTAAAATTTGAGTCTCATTTATAATGATGATGAAAAAACCTTTTAAAACCTAAAAGATAGTAGACTTTATTTTCTACTTGACTCTTTTAATGGATTGTATATTCATTGCAGATTAAACCGGTTGTCTATTGTATTTTATCGGTTTAACATTATTGAAGACTATTGATAATTTATTACGCATTATCTTAGTCATAATATTTCTTCTTGGGCTAGTTGAGCTCACCCTTTCTTTCCTTTATTCTCTTGAAATGATAATATAAATTTGGGACAGTCGAGGGGAAGCAGTGATGGTCCCGAAGATAGCATTAGTAGTCCTCACTAATCTCGTAAAATAGTGTGATAATAACTGTAATGAGGACTTTTGTTTGAGTTTGTATAATATCTAGTAGGCGATATTTGTATTTAAACTCACGATTTATGTCGATATTATACCACGAGTTATGTTAATAAGTTGTATTTAAATTTTGTACCATGTAAGTGGCGACTCAAGATGGGTGATGTATACCTAATTTTGGGGGCGTCACAGTTATTATCTTTGATTGTATCCATGTTTTGATTTTTATTTTTGAATTCTGCTTCAAAATTGGTATTTATGAAGTATTATTGATTTTGGATAAACTGTTATACGAATCCCTACTATTTGTCCTTCTGTTTCACTGGATTCATTTTTTTTAAAATATTTTCCATCATCCTCAGTCCTAAATGATGATATTACAAAATATCTTTGGCCTGTAGTGCAAAGATAAATGATTAATTGATAAATATCTTTAGCCCGTAGTGCAAAGATGAACAGGTGTTGAGATGAACATGACCAACTAGTGATACAAATGAATATCTTTGGTCTGTAGTGCAAAGATGAATATTTGATTAAAGATATATATTGATTGTTGTTACATGGATAAAATATTGATGATGGACTTTTAAATCTTAGAAGATAGTAGAACTCATTCTGTACTTGACTCTTCTAATTTTTAAATAGCCCTTTTGTCAGAAAATTCGAATCTCGCGACTTTTTATAGGAAATTAAATTCTCTACAACTTTGCAGAAGAAAGTTTTTCCAAATTCTAAATAGGAATTGACCGAAATCCACAAACGGACGATTTTACAATTTATAATCAAATTCGATTCGATAAATGGGGTCCATCGACATGTTTAACATGTTTTAAACATTTATTACAACAAAAATACTCTTCCTCCTCGTATACTCATATATCCCACGTTCGTTGTAAAAATATCACCATTATTATATTATTAAAATATAATAATATATTTAAATGAATTATTTTATCGAGAAAAAGATAAAATTTTAATTTTCAACAATTGTCACATTAAAATTTTCTCCATCTATATCCACATAAAATCAATATTTTTCTCATCATATGAATCAATAATTAATTATTCACAAATAATAATGAGAATCACAATATTGACAACTGTGCGGTTAAAGGAAAAGGGCTTTCAATAAGAATTTCTCCTTACTTGCAGCGCAATTAGGTGACCAAACCTCTCCTGTAGGCAGAACTTTCTAGACATTGCCAATAATGTTATCTAATAATATTATTAGAGATAATATGAATTATTGCCCGATAATGAAAAAAATTGTGTAATGACAATTATTGAAACAACAATGAATATAAAATATCAACGCAAAGCAATTATTAAATCAATAAAATCTTTGAGCAAGAATTATCGTAACCATTATTGAGTAAGTGCCTTCTTACGTAAGAATCAATAATTGGTGCAATCTTGTGTATCTTCTTGTGTTTTAACCACAGAGTATTTTAACAAGATTAGCAGTAATAACTACAACCAGATTATTTTTAAACAACTTATATTTGTCGTTTTCTTCATCCAATCGCTTTTCGTTATGGGGCCCACACATGGCTGCGCCGTCGTACGAATATTCCCCGACAGTACGAATATTCCACGACCAAACGAATATTCCCCGACAACAATGAATATTTTATAACCACTTGCTTATTTTGAAATATTTGCGTATTTTACCCCTAACTATCCACATTAATCAAATCAACCCTTACTATTTCAAAATAATAAATAGAGAAAATTAAATTTCATTAATAATAAGTTGGGGTCTTACAACCTCCCCTCCTTATGAATTTTTCGTCCTCGAAATTGACGACGTACTGGTGTTTTGAAAAGGTGAGGATACCTCGCTTTCATTTCCGTTTCAATTCGGTCATTTTCTATAGCATGATTCCTCCACAAAACTTTAACTTGTGGTATGACCTTTCTTAGCGTAGGGACATGCTCCTTCCTATCCAAGATCTTGACAGTACCTCCTCATCACGTTAAGTCTTGGCTATCTCTGCCCGATTCTAACTCTATAACGTGGTTCGGGTCTTTCACATATTCTAAATACGAGATATGTGAAACACATTATGAACACGAGACATACTCGGAGGTAACGCGAATCTATAGGCTACATTTCCTACTTCGGTCAAGAATTTGAAATGGACCAATAAATCGTGGATTGAGCTTTCCTCTCTTTCTAAATCTTTAACTCCCTTCCATGGAAGCAACTTCGCAACAATACATGATCCCCACACTAAATTCCACGTCCTTTCGATGAAGATCCGCATAACTCTTTTGTCGATCTTGTGCCGGTTTGTATCGTTGTCGAATCATTTGGATCTTTTAAAAGTAGTCATACGTATTCAACTTCGGGTCCCAACAAAGTGTTGCTTCACCCACCTCGTCCCAACATACTGGGGAAGCGACACTTTCGCCCATATAATGCTTCAAATGGAGCCACACCTATACTTGCTCGATAAGCTGTTGTTGTAGGAGAATTACACCAACGGTAAATACTTATCCTAAGCGCGCTTGAAGTCAGGACACGAGTCTAATAAATCTTCAAGAGTTTGAATAGTCCTTTTCGATTGTCCGTCTGTTTAAGGATGGTATGCGAATCGAATCGTAAATCTGCGTGCCCATAACTTTTTGCAAGCTAACCCAAAATCTTGAAGTGAATCTTGGGTCACGATCAAAACTATGGATACTGGGCATGCCATGCAACCTCATAATCTCATTCACGTCATACTAGCAGAAGACATTCAAGTGAATAAGTCTCCGTGTCGGCAAGAAATGAGCGAGACTTGGTTAATCTATCAACAATAACCCAAATAGCATTGATGCCACGAGAAAACCGTAGGAAGACCCGTAATGAAATCCATGGTAATGTGTTCCCACTTCCATTTCGGAATCTCAAGTGGTTGCAACGGACCCTTAGGTACCGGATGTTCCGCCTTTATCGTTGACAAGTTAAACACATTGAGATAAACTTTGCAATCTCTCTCTTCATATTGTTCCACCAAAATGTATGTCGAAGATCACGATACATTTTAGTACTTCCAGGATGGATTGCAAATGGTGTATTGTGTGCCTCCATCATAATCTTGTACTTCAAATCAGTCGTTAGGAACACAAAGTTCAGAGTGGACTCAAGTATTCCTTCTTCATCAATTCTCGCTTAGGAATAGCTCCTTCTTGTACTTTCTTCTTCATACGCATCACTCCGGATTCGGTGGCTTGAGCAACCTTAACTTTTCTATTAAAGTTGGCTCTGTCATTATACTTGACATCATCGCACTCGTTCCTGCATATGATCTTCTACTCAATGCGTCAGCTACCACGTTCGCTTTTCCAGGATGGTATTGAATAGTGTGGTCGTAGTCTTTCAATAGCTCGAGCCAACGTCGCTGCCGCATGTTGAGTTCTTTTTGAGTGAAGAAATATTTAAGGCTTTTATGGTCTGAATATATCTCCACTTTCTCCCCATATAGATAGTGCCTCCATATCTTTAAGCTTGAAAACGCATCACGCTAATTCTAGATCATGAGTAGGATAATTCCTCTCATACTCTTTAAGTTGTCGCGAGGCATAGGCTATGACTTTCCCACGTTGCATGAGAACACATCCTAACCCTTTGCACGAAGCATCACTGTAGATAACAAATCCATCCGAACCGGATGGTATTGTTAGAAACAGTCTTAGAAATAAGTCTCTCTTAAGCTCTTGGAAACTCTTCTCGCATTCTTCGCTCCAAACGAATTTTGTTTCCTTCCGAGAGTTAAATTTGGGTTAATGGAGTAGCGATTCGAGAAAACCCTTCCACGAATCTCGATAATAACCAATTAAGCCAAAACTACACGTCTTGATCCATGACTTGGTTGCTCCAACTTTGTATTGCTTCAATCTTCGTCGGATCAACAGATACTCCATGTTTCGACACCACGTGCCCAAGGAATGCTACTTCCTCAAGCCGAACTCGCATTTCTTTAATTTGGCATATAGTTTGTTTTCACGAAGCCTTTGGAGTACCAAACTTCAAATGGTGCTCATGATCTTCACGACTTTTGGAATATATAAGGATGTCATCAATAAAAACAACAACAAACCCGATCCAAATATTCCTTGAATACTCGATTCATCATATCCATGAAAAGCCGCAGGGAGCATTAGTCGATCCGAAAGACATGACTAAGAATTCATAATGCCCGTCTCACAAGAGTTCTAAAGCGCGTCTTTGGAATATCCTCGATTCTAATCTTGGTGATGATATCCGTAAGCGAAGATCGATTTTTAAAAGAATAGTGCCCCTTGAATTGGTCAAACAAGTCATCAATACGAGGTAGAGGATACCTATTCTTGATGGTGACATGGTTCAATTTCCAGATAGTCAATACAAAGTCGCATACTCCCCGTCTTTCTTCTTTACGAATAAAATAGGAGCACCCCGAGGAGATGTCTTGGGACTAATGAAACCAATGTCCAACAATTCACGTAGTTAGATCTTTAACTCACGAAGTTCAATAGAGCCATTCGATATGGGGTTTTAGAAATGGGCTTTGTACCGAGTTCAAGATCAATAAAGAATTCAACTTCACGTTACGGGGGTAGACCGGGAAGTTCTTCAGAAATCGTCGGAAAGTCAATAACAACGGGAATATTATTCAAATTTGGCGTGTCTTTATTCAAATCCATAACATGGGCTAAGAAAGCTTGACATCCGTTTTTCAATAAACGAATAGCTTTATGATTAGATATGACGGTGATTGATTTTAATGGTTTAGTTGCTTGAATTAGTACAACGAGTTGGTTAGGAATATGAAAACTAACAACCTTACGAAAACAATCAATTTTGGCATGATGAGTAGTTAACCAATCAATCCCTAAAATCACATCAAAAGCAAGTATCTTTAAAGAGATAAGGTCAATAGGTAAGGTAATGGTGCTAACTTGAATCAAACAAGATTTATAAGCAGTGGATGTGATGAAAGTTTCTCCTAACAGAGTTTCCACAGATAGGTCAAAGTCTAATTTCTCCGGAGTCAAGTTTAAACGTTGAGCACAAGCAGGAGAGATAAATGAATGGGTAGACCGGTGATCAAGTAAGGTATAAACTTCAGAAGAATTTATAAATAGCTTACCCGTGATCACCTCGTTTGGGTTCCTCGCATTTTGACCGGACCAAATACAACAAACTTCTTCCGGAATCGTTGACTTTGACTTTTTACGGGACGATCTTTTGAGTCACCGTCCCTCATTGAACTAGGTTTATTTCTCGTCATAATCTCGAGCGATATGTCCTTCCTTTCCACAATTATAGCATACCTTGAAGCTGTTGTGGGCGGTTTGGACCGATATGTCCCTCTTTCCGCATTTATAAGTATATGACCGGTGGTCGTTCTCCTCCCTTAGAACCGATTCTTTCAAGACCCTTTATCGTCTTCACATGGTCATTGTTAAATCTCCTCTTTTAAAATCTCCTCCCGACTCGCTTCTTCTATTTTCATGGCTATGATTACCACCGAGTGGTTACCATTTTGTCCGTCTGCTTTTTTCTCCATTGGTTATCATTATACATTGATCGCTATCTCTCGTGTACGATCCTCGGTTATGGTCCTCGGTTGACCGTAGTACTCGTTATCTCGCTTCTAATAATTGAGCCCATTTTACAACATCCGAATAGAGAAAGTTTATGAGAAATGAGATCTTCGACGTATCTTGGGTTTCAAACCTCTAAGAAACATCCGCATCATCGTTCCTCATTCTCCACCAAATGAGGTGCAAACCTCGATAACTCTCGCAAACTTTGCCTCGCATTTGAGACACCGTCATGTTGTTTTGCTCTAATCGATGAACTCCACTTCCTTCATATGACGAACACTTTCAGGAAAGTATTTGTCATTAAATAGTTCTCAAACGCGTTTCCCAAGACATCTTTGAGCGCGGTGGATGGAGTACGCTTCCTGACTCCCCACCAGAATCGCCTCGCCACGGAACATAAAGGTGGCGAATGGAACCTTCGTTTCTCGTGCATCCCAAGACATCGAATATCTTGGTAATTTGCTTGACCCATGTTTCCGCCGTGATCGAATCGGCTTTCCTTAAATTCGGTGGTCCCAACTCTTTGAATCGCTTGTTTGTGACAACCCGTGAATTGCTATCATTTCCTCTCAGTATTTTGAACACGAGTCTCTCCTAAATGCGATTTTTGCATGAGCTGCAAAAAGCTTCTAAACATCCCTCATTCATCATCGCTTTCAATGGTGTTGTTCACGGGAGGAACATTGCCACTGACTGTTACGCGTTCTCCTCGTTGGTGAGTACAAAGCGTCTCCACGGTCTCATTTCCATTGTTAATATTCTCATCGACATTCTCAAACATTTGTCATAAAACAAGGGTTAATTAAGGAAATCAATATATCACATAATATCCTTATATCTTCGACCAACTAAAAAAAATAAGCTTAGGTAGGACACACTAGCGAAGGATTTACTCTCGTCTCTCCCTCCTAGTTCTATTCCCCGATCTCCGCCGGAGATCATATCCTAAGCTCGATACCATTTGTGACGCCCCCAAAATAGGTATACATCACCCATTACGAGTTGTCGATACATAGTACGTAAACAACTACAACTTTATTATTACAACAAGAAAGCGTGAGTTTGAATACAAATATTATCTTCAGACAATATCTATACTCAAATAAATCCTCATCACATTTATTGATACATTATTTTACAAAAATGGTGAGGACTACTAAACAATTCTTTCTAAAACCTTCATTCCATATTCGAGCTGCATCACTCATTATATTCTCGCCTCCCGAGAAGAAAAATGGAACAAAAAAGGAAAAGGGTGAGCTCAACTAGCCCAGTAAAGAATATTATGACTAAGATAATATACAACAAATTATCGTTAGTCTTCAACAGGGAAAAATCTAATAGAATACAATAGACAACAAATTTTAAATCAATATTCGTAGCGAAATAATAATTCATTAGAAGAGTTAAGTAGAGAATGCAAACTACTATCTTCTATGTATGAATTTAAAAGTTCATCGATCATCTTTTATCCCTGTAACATCAATCAATATACATACGGAATCAAATATTCATCTTTTTTGCACTACAGCCAAAGATATTCATCGATTGGTCGTGTGTTCATCTAAACACTGTTCATCTTTGCACTACTACCAAAGATATTCTTCGAAATCATTCATCTTTGCACTACTGGCCAAAGATATTCAATAATATCATCATTTAAGGGCGAGGATGATGAAAAATATTTTAATTAAAGCGAATCCGGTGAAACAAAATGACAAGGATTAAGGATTAAGGATTAAGTACTTTGTTTTATCCATGTTCAAAAAAATACCTCAAAAATAATCATAGTGGTGTAAAATTCAAGAATGATCAAAACATGGATACAATCAAAGCTAGTATCCGAATAGATATTTTGGATAAAAAGAAGAAATTTTATTTTTTAGGTGAATAGTGCAGTATATGTGAATAGTAACTCTCGACACCAAAAGATAGAAATTTCCCAAAAACATCTTCACGCTTTCGTGAATAGTAACTCGTGAATAAGAACTCTCATGAATAGTAACTTCGTGAATAGTAACTCATGAATAGTAACTTCATGAATAGTAACCCCGACATGGAAAAGTTCCAAATTTGATAAAAGTTTCAACCAATATTTCAAAGATAATGATATTGAAGAAATAATATCATTTGAGAAGAAAATAACATCCTTACCTCGAAAGATTAGACTTAAATTTGGAATCTAGGGTATAGTCTTTGAAGGAACTTGCACCGTCTAACAATACTCAAAGTATACTCACAAGAATACGCTCAATATATCGAGAGAGAAATAGAGAGAAACTTCAGTTTCTGGTGTGTTTTTCAATTCTAACCTAAGCACTCTATTTATAGGAAAATGCTTAGAACACCAAAGTAGAAAATTGAATATAATATTAATATATTTTTCATATTTTCTTTAGCCCACCTTAGACAACTGATCTCAGCCCATTTGAATCACATGTGAGGCCAACTTAGTTGCAAAAAACGTTTTTTCTCAAAATAATTAACTAAAACTCCCAAAAATTAATTATTTGAACTTGAATTTTAATAATTCATAATAAATAGCTCTTTTATCAGAAAATTCAAATCATGCGAGTTTTATAGGAAATTCAATTCTCTACAACTTTGAGAAGAAAGTTTTTCGAATTCAAAGTAAATTGGAAAGAAATTCACAAACAGACGATTTTTGTTTATAATCAAATTTCGGTCAATAAATGGGGTCCATGACATGTTTAACATGTTTTAAATATTTATTGCAACAAAATACTCTTCCTCCTCGTATACTCATATATCCCACATTCATTTGTAAAATATCACCATTATTATATTATTATAATATAATAATATATTTAAATAAAATATTTTATCGAAAAAGATAAAATTTCAATTTTCAACAATTGTCACATTAAAATTTTCTCCATCTATATCCACATAAAATCAATATTTTCCTTATCATATGAATCAATAATTAATTATTCACAAATAATATTACAAAATCACTGATATCGATAACTAGCAGTAGCCCAGGAAGAGGGGCTTTCAATAAGAATTTCTCCTCATGGCGCACAATTAGGTGACCAAACCTCTCCTTAGACAGAACTTTCTAGACATTGCCAATAATGTTATCTAATAATATTATTCAGATAATATGAATTATTGTTTCGATAATGAAAAATAATGTGTAATGATAATTATTGACACACCAGCAATATAAAATATCAACGCAGACAATTATTAAATCAATAAAATTACGAGCAGAATAATTCTGTAACCATTATTGAGTAGTGCCTTTTACGTAAGAATCAATAATTGGTGCAATACCGTGTCTTCGTGTGTTTTAACCACCGTAGTATTTTAACAAGATTAATCTGTGAATAACTACTAATTATTTTTTAAACAACTTATATTTGTCGTTTTCTTCATCCAATCGCTTTAGTTATGGGGCCCACACATGGTCGCTACTTGTCGCATACGAATATTCTGACAAATGTCACGAATATTCCACGACCAAACGAATATTCTCCGACAACAATGAATATTTTATAACCACTTGCTTATTTTAAAATATTTGCGTATTTTACCCCTAACTATCCACATTAATCAAATCAACCCTTACTATTTCAAAATAATAAATAGAGAAAATTAAATTTCATTAATAATAAGTTGGGGTCTTACACATAGTGCCTGCATAGTATTTGCATAGTAAAATCTTTTATAAAGTTATTCGTTTTATTAGATTATAAATAGAATATATTATATTTTATTTTGCTTTAAATATGGACCGTCAGATTAAAGTAAATCAATCTCGACCGTTCATGAGTTAGTTACTATGTATTCCATTTTTCTATAAATAGAAGCTCATTCATTCATTATTTTCTTACGAATTCTCTGAAACTCTAGAGAGATAAACTATAGAGAGAAAGAAGAAAGTATTCTCGCTTACTTCACTACTTATATATCCAAAGACTCTTCTTCTTAAGGTAGGGAATATTATTTGTTGTACTAAGTAAAGTGTTATTCTTTCTTATTCATGAAGAGAAGCTGTTGTTATTCCAATTCTTATTATTACATTGGAATAACTTTGTATCTGTGTCTACCCTATACTTGGTGACATTCTTCTATTATTATGTTGGAACATCACATGCGTGTGTTTTACATTGGACTGGTTAAAATCTTTATTATTATTAGTTGGAACATCACATGTCATGTGTGTTTTACTTGGGACTGGTTAAAATCTTATTATTATTTTGTTAACACATCGTCATGCATGTGTTTTACAGGACTCGGTTAAAATCTTTATTATTCATTGGAACATCCTGTCGGTTGCAAATTTTGCACGACTGGTTCCGTTATTATTATTCTGTTGGAATAACTCGTCATGCGCAAGCAATCTGGCGCATGGTGATTTCTTTTGTTATTCCATTCTTTATTATACTCGGTTGGTTAAAGTTCGACTTCTATACTCCATGAAATTAGTAGAATATCCTTGATATTTAAGGCTTCATCCAAAGATCTTTTCATGAAAATATTCTTACGATCATTCTTGAATTTTACTCTACAAAACAAGATATCATGTTGAAAATTTAGGCGTTAATAATTCTTGGATAAAATAATTCTTGAACTTGTTTTATTGAATTCTTATATCATTGTCATCATCCTCATGTTTATATTTTGTTGAAAGTCATCTCGTATTTTGTAGTGCATAGATGGACTTGGTATGATTATGACCGAGGATTATTTGTAATCATGGTAGTAATGTTACAAATGATGTGGTAAAAGTTCTCGTTGGCCCGTAGTGCATTGATGGACGATTGTTGGCATGATCATGACCATTAATGAATACACAAATATTCTTGGCCCGTAGTGCATGGATAATTGTGGTCGTGATACTTAAAGAATATCCTTGGCCGTAGTGCGAGGGTGATTCGATGATGTGGAATATTTATTAAAAAGTCGAGTCTCGGCGATAATAAATGATGAAAAACCTTTTAAATCATAAAAGATAGTAGATTTTATTTTCTACTTGACTCTTTTAATGGATTGCTTGTTCATTGCAGTTAAACTTGATGTCTACATTATATTTTATCGGTTTAACATTGTTGGAGACTAATGATAATTTATTACGCATTATCTTAGTCATAATATTTCTTCTTGGGCTAGTTGAGCTCACCCTTTCTTTCCTTTATTCTCTTGAAATGAGAATATATTTGGGGACGAGTCTGGGAACGGAGTGATGTTCTAGAGGATAGCATTAGTAGTCCTCACTATACTATAAAATAGTGTGATAATAATTATAATGAGGACTCCTTTTGAGTTTGTATAATCTCTAGTAGATAATATTTGTATTCAAACTCAGTTTATGTTTGTCGATTATTGTACACCACAGTTGTATTAATAAGTTGTATTTAAATTCGCATACTATGTATCGGCGACCCAAGATGGGTGATGTATACCTAATTTTGGGGCGTCACGGTTGGTATCAAAGCTTAGGGATATGATCATTTGGCTAAGATGTGAGACTAGAACTAGGAGGGAGAGCAGGGGAATTCCTTCGTTAGTATGACTCTACTTAAATTTATTTTGTATTTAAATTGGTTGGTCAGAGTTTAGAGATATTATGTTACATGTCAATTAACCTTTGTTTTGTGGCAGTATCTGAAAATGACATCCGAAAATGTTGAGAATAGCAATGGAGCACAAGAGACCATTGAGTCTCCACATATCAATAATCGAGGAGAATGCATCGTGAAGGCGACAATCCTCATGCAAAACAACAACACCGACCAAATGTTGAATGATGGATTGTTCGGAGGCTTTATCGCGATTAAATGCAACAATGAGTAGAGCGGCTCCGTCCAAAATGTAGGTAAAACACTTTCGAAACTCTCGGGCGGTCACCGCTAAACAGTTCAAGGAGCTGGGACCACCGGAGTTTAAAGGAGAGCCAAAACCACTTATGGCGGAAGCATGGATAAAGCAGATCACCAAGATATTTGATGTCTTGGGATGCTCCGAGGAGCAAAAGGTTCCTTTCACGCCTTTTATGTTCTTGGAGAGAAGTGATTCTTGGTGGAAATTCCAGAAAGCGTACTCAACTCGCCGTCATGAAGATGCCTTGGGAGAAGTTCAAGAGTTGTTCAACGACAAATACTTTTCCGAAAGTATTCGTCACATGAAGGATGTGGAGTTTATCAAATTGGAGCAAAATAATATGACCGTGTCGCAATACGAGGCAAAATTTTATGAGTTATCCCGGTTTGCATCTCACTTGGTGGATAATGAAGAGAATGGCGCGAATATTTTTAAGAGTTTGAAGTCGAAAATACGTCAACATCTTTTTTTCATAAAGCGTGTTTGTATTAGGATGTTGTAAATAGGGCTCGATTGGTGGAGCGCGATAACGAGTCAACGCAACCAAAAAGAGAGCGGCAAAATGTTAATACCGAAAGCAGCCATCAAAGCGGTGACAACAAGCGTGGAGGGAATCAACGGGCGAAATGGTAACCACTTCGGTGGTAATCGAGGCAAAAAACAATAAGAATGGACATTTGAAGAAGATTCAACAATGATAGAAAAGACGTCGACCAAAGACCCGTTGTTAAGGAAGGAGAAAGACCACCTATCATATGCTTCAAATGCGGAGGGAGGGACACATCGGTCAAATTGCGTGATACCGTCAAAAAATGTTATAATTGTGGAAGAGAAGGTCACTTAGCTCGATTTTGTCGTTCAATCAAGACAAATTCACTAGGATGGGAGAAAACCAAAGGTCGTCCCGTAAAAGTCAAAGCCGGTAGTGCAAGGGAGAAGCGTTTGTTGTGACCTCCCAGGAAGCAAGGAACCCGAATGAGGTCATCACGGGTAAGCTTATTATAAACTCTAGCTAAGTCTACACTTTATTTGATCTGGGTTCTACCCATTCTTTTATTTCTCCTACTTGCGCTCAACGATTAAATTTGACTCCGGAGAAATTAGACTTTGACTTATCTGTGGAAACTCCGTTTGGAGAAACCTTCATTACATCCACGGTTTATAAGTCTTGTTTGGTTCAAGTTGGTACCCACACATTACACATCGATCTTATTGCATTAAAAATACTTGCATTTGATGTAATTCTAGGGATTGATTGGTTAACTACTCATCATGCAAAAATTGATTGTTTTCGTAAGGTTGTTAGCTTTCATATTCCTAATCGACTTATTATGCGAATTCAAGCAACCAAACCATTAAAATCAATCACTGTCATCTCAAGCCATAAAGCTATTCGTTTATTGAAAAATGGATGTCAAGCTTTCTTAGCTCATGTCACAGATCTAAACAAAAATACGTTAGTTTTGAATAATATTTCTATTGTTAATGAATTTCCTGACGTATTCCCTGAAGAACTTCCCTCGGCTACCCCAGGCGTGAAATTGAATTTTGTATCGACCTTGAACCCGCAGACAAAACCCATTTCCAAAGCCCATATCGAATGGCTCTATTGAACTTCAGGAGTTAAAGACTCAACCGCAAGAATTGTTAGACATTGGCTTTATTCGGCCCTAGTACTTCTCCTTGGGGTGCTCCTGCTTATTCGTGAAGAAGAAAGATAGGAGTATGCGACTTTCAGTATTGATTATCGAGAGTTGAATCATGTCACCATCAAAAAATAGGTACCCATTGCCACGTATTGATGACTGTTTGACCGATTCTGCAAGGAGCCAAATTCTTTTCAAAGATTGATCTTCATTCCGGATATCACCAATTGAAGATTAGAACCGATGATATTCCAAAAGCGGCTTCAGAACCCGAGACGGGCATTATGAATTCTAGTCGTGTCCTTTCGATCGACTAATGCTCATCGCCGCTTCATGGATATAATGAACCGAGTATTCAAGGATTATTTGGATCATTTTGTGGTCGTCTTTATTGATGACATCCTCATATATTCCAAAAGCCGTGAAGATCATGCATGAGGAACACTTGAGGTCGATACTCCAAAAGCTTCGTGAATACAAGCTTTATGCCAAGTTGAAGAAATGTGAGTTACGTCGAGAAGTAGCATTCCTTGGGCACGTGGTATCAAGTCATGGAATATCTGTTGACCCAAAGAAAGATTGAAGCTATTCAAAGTGGGAGCAACCTAAATCAATGATCAAGACGTAGCTTTCTCGAACAGTTGGTTATTATCGAAGATTCGTAGAAGGGTTTTCTCGAATCGCTACTCCACTAACTCGGTGACTCGGAAAGATACAAAGTTCGGTTGGAGCGAGGAATGTGAGAAGAGTTTTCAAGAACTCAAGAGGAGACTCATTTCAACACCTGTTCTGACAATACCATCTGGTTCGGAGGGATTTGTCATCTACAGTGATGCTTCGAGCAAAGGGTTAGGATGTGTTCTCATGCAACATGAGAAAGTCATAGCCTATGCCTCACGACAGCTCAAAGAATATGAGAGGAATTATCCTACTCATGACCTAGAGTTAGCAGCTCAAAGAATATGAGAGGAATATGAGAGGAATTATCCTACTTCGGGTACCAAATTATAAGTCGTGTCTCTAATATTTAACGGAGTGTAATATTTTTCGAGTAAAATCACCAATTTATAATTTTTTTCATTTCGGATACTAAATTATAAGTCGTGTCCTAATACAAGTATCAAAAGTTGATTTACCCCATTTTTATTGGGGGAGAATAGGGGCAGACCGTAGACTTGCCGGTTTACCTTTAGGGGGTGGACTACTTAACAAAGAAGCAATTGGCAATGGCTGGCTGTTTAAGGGACCCACTCTTTTTCCTCTTTCTATCCCACAGAACTACAGTTGAGTTGGGAACTTGTGAGTACTGTACTACTACTTCTACTTCATTTTCTCTCTCTCTAAATTTTTCTTTATCTCTCTAGAAAATCAAACAAAGGAAGGCCTTACAGCAAGCAAAAAAGAGAAAAAAAGGAAGAAAGAATTAAATCAGCTTTAAGGCAGGCAGGCGGGCACCAACATCGATCTCTCCTATTTTCATTTTCCCTTTAGGTTCTCTCTCTCTCTCTCTCTCTCTCTCTCTCTCTATATATATATATATATATATTCTATGTTTCTTCTACTACTAGATAATAATAATCATGTTCATTGATTTGATTATTTATGTCTATTGGGTTCTTGGATCTCTCATTAATTCTCTCTCTCTCTCTGCTGTGCTTCATGAAAACATGATCAATTTTTCTTGTTTCAAAAAGTGCGCAATCTAACAGATTGATATGGATTTGTTTGATCAGTTTTAATATAATTATGTAATAGTATAATTCAAGATCTTATTTCAGTTACAAGACTTCAAAAAAAATAGATATAATTACTTAAAATGTTTTTACTAATTCCATATGTTACGTGCAAGAGTTTTAATGACAATGCTTAATTAGCTAGAAAAATAAAAAAAAGTAAAGTGAAACTCTTATTATTGTAGAAGTTTGGACATATAGGTAATATGGTTTTGTGTATCTTCATTTGGTAGGCTTTGGCTGGGTGTTCATCAACTGCAGCAATGGAGGAAGAAACACTAGCAAGTTCAGAGGTACCAGTAGCAAAGGTTGTTGAGGAGATGGCCAACAATGTTGATCCCAACAAGGTAAATATGTATGTGATTTACCTTTTAGTTTTTCTGCCAAACTATATTTAACTTTGGAAGGGGAAATAAAACACTGGTTAAATATGTGGTTTCGAAAAATTCAGAAGATATATATTTTTTGGAAAAATCTTGTTTTGAGCATATAGGGTCTAGTATTCCCTCAATTATACCTTTCACCCAAATTCCCCGATACACATATTGAATGACAAAATATTGCATTAATAAAAACCGTTGTAGCGAGGGAAATTGGGTGAAAGGGTACAATAGAGGTTAAAGAGTTGTAGTATATTTGCTTTGAAAATCTTTACAACAGTTAAAAGAAGTGGATGAAACTACCTTTGAAGGAGAATTTATACAAGTAGAGAAAGAATCTGTTGTAGATGGAAAGCCTTGTGCTAATGAACAAAGCACAAGCAATTCATATCCAAGCAGAGAAATTCTAGAATCCCAAGAAAAGGTGAAAGAACTTGAGCTTCAATTATTAGCAGTATCTGGAGCTTTAAAGCATTCTGAATCTGAGAATATTATGCTAAACAATAAAGTTTTTCTTACAAAGGAGAAGCTGGAAGAAAGTGGGAAACGATACGATGAGCTTGAGCTCAGTCACAAGAAATTACAGGATCAGATTTATGATTCTGAAGAGAGATATAATGTGCAGCTTAATACATTGCAAGAGGTATTGCAAGCTCAAGAAACAAAGCAAAGGGAGTTGATCGGTGTGAAGGAAGCTTTTGATGGTCTTAATCTTGAGCTAGAGAGCTCGAAAAAGAAGATGTTGGAGGTAGAACAGGAGCTGCATTTTTCCACAGGTGAGGCACTAAAGTTTGAGGAGTTGCACAAGCAAAGTGGTTTTCATGCTGAATTTGAGGCGAAAAAGGCGTTGGAGTTTGAGAGATTGCTTGAAATGGCGAAACTGAGTGCCAAAGAAGTGGAAGCTCAAATGGCTATTTTACAAGAAGAAGTCGAGGGCTTGTATGAGAAGATTGCTGAAAATGAAAAAGTCGAAGCAGCACTCAAAGTTAGAAATGCTGAGCTTTCTATAGTTCAAGGGGAGTTGGAGATTTCGAAATCACAAGTTGTGGACATAGAAAAGAGGCTTAATTTAAAGGAAGATTTGATAAAAGAGTTCTCTGAGAAGATATATGAACTCAGCTCCACATTGGAAAAAGTTGAGGAAGAAAAAAAGCAGCTACGAGTGAAAATGCAAGAACATGAAACCGTAACCAAAGACTCAGAATTGAAACTTCAAGAGGCAATTGCAAGTTTCACCAGCAGAGATTTCGAGGTAAAATCATTGTATGAAAAAGTGCAGGCTCTTGAAGATCAAGTTATGATTTTTAAGGAGCAAACAGCTGAAGCAGCTGAAAGACATGCATCTTTGAGGGACGAATTCGATATCATTTCATTGAAACTGGCTTTCTCAGAGAATGCAAATGAAGAACTTAAGAAATGGATCTTAGAAGCAGAAGATAAAGCTGCACAATCATTATCGGAGAGTGAACTACTAGTCGAGACAAATACACAGCTCAAGAGCAAGATTAATGAGCTTCAAGAATTACTGAATTCCGAGTATGTTGAAAAGGAAGCCACTTCTCAGCAACTTACCCAGGGACTGGCTGTGTATGAATCTAAAGTGAATGATCTACAAACAAAATTGTTTTCAACATATTCTGATACGGATGAAGCAGTTGAACAGCTTCACGCTTCAAAGACAGAAGTAGAAGATTTGAAACAGCAGCTTACTTTTGATAGGCAAAGGTTCAAATCTCAGGTTTGTAATTAATAATCTCATATTGCATAGTTAGATAAAATGGATTTTTGATTTTTGATTTTTTTTTTGTTATAAATATTTTTATGAGATTTTAGTCTCCGTCATTTTTCTGATATGGTTATGTTACGAGTTACAACTAAAGATTTTACCCCTCACTGAATCAACTCATCAAAATGCAAAGAAGGAGCTGCAGACTATGGAACTTGAAGGACAATTGAAAGAGCAAAAATCAAATGAAAACGCTTTGAAAGCTGAGATAGAAAATCTCAAGGCTGAGATTGAAAAGAAATCTGAGTTGAATGATCGTTTGAAGAAGTTTGAAGAACAATTAGCAGCACGTGATGCTCTAGTCAATGTAGAGGTAATGCATTTTTTTATAAATAATATAATCAGTAAAGCATCATCCTATCTTAAGCGTTTTATAACGGACTAATCATGAGATTAGTACAAGTAGTCATATCAACCCATCGGTCTTGCAAATAAACGTAGCCTAGACGTTAGTGGGTGGCATCTAAATCAATTTCCACATGAGAAAGAATAATGTAATGTTCATTATTAGTTAAAAAAAAATTTAAAATTGTATAACAAGACTTGCACAAAATTATTTGAAATTTCTATCCTAAGCTGAACTACTGCCTATGCACAACTTTTTTGTAGGATACTGGAGCCGGTTCGAATGAATTGAAGGAAGGAATGGAAGTGAAATATAGGGAAACTGGATCCCCTATTTCAACTCCATCGAAACGCAGACACAAGAAAAAGTTAGAAGGAACTTATGCTCGAAGTTCATCTTCTTCAGACACACAAACTCAAAACAATGAGGTTTCCTCTGGCATGACTTTTAAGTTCATTTTGGGTGTAGCTCTGGTTTCGGTGATTGTTGGTGTAGTTCTTGGAAAGAAATACTAGCCATGGATCTCCAAGTTTTCTTGGTTTGGTTTGGTTTGGTTTATCTCTGTTCTCTCTGCTTGTAATTTTATGCATGGCAGATTGGAAAAGTTTGGTGTCATTCTAATTTGTTGTCGACTCAAAGTTGTTCATGGACATGGTTTTGTTTATATCCCTAACCCCCCTACGCAGATTGGAAATGTGTTATTTATTTAGTTTTTAATAGACTGATTTTGAAGCATTTTTGGTAAAATGGATGAATCTTTATCATATTTATTTCAGGGATAGAGATTCCAAATATATGATAAACAGAGATGTAAACAAGTCAAAACTCAAATAAATCTTACAAATTCAGAACCTTGGCTTTGTAAAGCAGCAGCAGCAGCAGTTACAAAACAATCTTTGTGCAATTGTCATATAAATATAAGTAGTTTCTTCTTCTATACACGCAAAAAGACATTCATAGACATCTTTTTCATGGTATAACAGCCAAATTGCAACTGAAGAATGAGATCCATTTTCAAACTAGATGTCATCTGACCAACAACATATCACATATATGCAATACAAGTTGTACAAACTATAAATAGCAAAATAACACCTCTCAAACACAATAATATAGGCCAAATTATCAAAATGGTCTCTTTTCTCCACCAAAACCCCCAGGAGGGTTAATGGAGAGTATCTATATATTTATCGGAGATGGGTGATAGTTATATTGATAAAAAAAAATATTATATTCTTACGGTAATAACACAGTGCAACTAGTACATGGAGTAACACAACATTATTTTTGGACTTGGCCTACTGGATATTATGAGTCGTCAAGTGCAGCACAATATAGCCAAGAACACTTGGATCATTCTCAAATCTCCAACTAAAATAGCTTATGACAAGTTGACAACCATATTCAGATCAATCTAGGAGGGCTGTGCAGCTGATTTATAAATAAAAGCAGCTTCTTCTATACATATAAAAAAGACACAAAAAATTACAGCAAATACATGTACTGTATAATCTGCAAAGTATAATTAATCAAAGAAGAAAATGAGGAAATCTGCCACCCTTTGGATATATATTCTAGCAAATGACAAACAAAATTAAAGCACCATTTGATAAATAAATAGGAAATAATTCTTCACATGTTGGCTTAAAAAACTACAGAAATTATGCTTATGCAGCTGCACCCAAGGTAAACACAATTCAGAACAATTTGCTTATAAATCAACACCCATTTGGATACTAACATAACTGCATCATCATAACGAACCATTAGAAAAAATTGGCAAACCAAAATGATTTGATATAATTCCTTTAACTTCCACTTCCAAATATGATGAGATAAACAAGTCAAAACTCAAAGAAATGTTACTTCAGAATCAGTTCATATTCTCTCTCATTAACTAACATTTCATAACCAAAATGAAAATAGATCCAGATTCAGAACCTAAGCTTAGTAAAGAACCAGCGATTTTTTCCGGTCTTGAACCGCTCCTCAAGGCGGGCCTTGGTTTCCTTGGCGGCGGTCACCTTCTTGTCACGTGACTGGAGGCAATCGACGGTGACAACGTCTTTCAGATCCACATCCAGAGTATAACGAGTCGGCATTATGTGATTGTAATTCACCAGCTTGATGAATGCCTTCACCCTTGACTTCTTTGCTGTTTTTTTCGCTGAATCTTTCCTTATCACCTTCTTCGGGTACTTCGATATCCCCGCAACCAAACAGTGACCGTAAGGACGGTCTCGGGTTCCCTCGTCGAAGGATTTGATGATCACGGCTTTCCGGCCGGCGTATCGACCGTTCAGGACGATGACCGCCTTGTTTGGCTTCAAAAACTTGACCATTTTAGATCAACGACGGCTCTCCTCTCTCTCTCTTCTCCCGACCAAAACCCTAGGGTTAGACAGGCATATTGTAGAGTAGAAGAGTATTATTTCTAAAACATTGGTCCTCGGCCCATGGATTAGTTTTTAAAGGGTGAAAATATTGGGCTGGGCTAAGTAAGGAAATAATAATAATTCCTCCTTCATTACACACACAAAAGGTCTAATTTGTATATTCTTAAATAAAAATAAATAATAAACAAAAAAGTTATATATTTCTTTGGTCCAATAAGATGATTTCATTTAACACATAAATGGTTGTTTGGGATCAAAAATAATACACTACATTGAAACAACAAGCAACATACGATATTTTCATTACTCAAAACACTTTAGTTTTAATGAATTAACTTAAATGAATATATAATTATACCATAAAAGATTAATTTTAAGAATAATTATACATGTTGTTGCGAGAAGGCCAACACTAATATATGGTAATAAATCGGGTCCCACTAGACCTACAGTATTTTCTATGAAATTTATAAAGAAATTAGGGAAAGCGGATCATTCATATTCTAAGTTTTGCAAGCTGTCCGGAAATTAAAAGGAGTCGTATTTCGTATGAAAATTACAAAGAAATTAGATTATTATTTTTTTCCCTGTAAAAATAATGACCTAATAAAAACAAAATGAAGTGAATTACAAATCAAATAATTGACTAGAAAAATATGATTCAAATAATGGAAAATTATATTATAAGATTATTTCTTATTGTTCAGTGAAAAAAACTAAGCGAATCTATTGGGATAAAAATAATGACTAAAGTCAAATTCTACTCTTTAATGGAAAATGTAGATTTGGGATCATAAACAACAATAGAATAGATGAATAGTATGTACCAATCAAACAAGGAGAGTTGGAATCACAAAATCAATCCTTCCAGATCTCTCTTTAGTACATACATACATAATACATAAATACAATAGTGATAAAACTAAAATTAAAAAAAAATAAAATCTGAAGATGAGAAGACAATATGATCATATGACAAATTAAGGGGAATGATCAGAAACAAGCATCCAATACACAGCAGCAACACAAGGCAGCACAGCATCCTTTCCAAAATCCATCACCTCTCGATTTAGTTTCTACACGTCCATCAGCACCAGCAGGAGGATCGGCACCGTCTTTCGTGGGGTAACCAGCAGGCGGCGGTGCTGCATAAGGGCTTGAAGTTGCAGGATACGAGACTGCGACTGCAAATTCAATCAAAATACAAATTAATCTTAAATTTTCCAATCAAAATTTAAATCAATCAATTCAACAATATGCTAATTAACACACACGCACCTCCTTGGGGTTGATTTTGATCATACTGATTCATATTGATAATAATTATAAGCTAATTGATACGTACTACTTAAACTATAATCAGATAGCTAATAAAGAGATTAAGTTATGTCGATATTGAAAGTATGAAGGTTATATGGGGAATATATATAGACATAGCAAGAAATATATATAGAGAGAGAGAAGTAGGTGAGGCTATGTTGGAGTGGTTCTGGGCCTCTGGCCTTGCCTTGGCGAAGCTTACCGAGGGAGGACGGCATAAGCGCGTAAAGCGCAATAAAATAATAATAATAATAAAAAATATATACCACCAAAAGAATCCAAATACGAAACCAACAAACTAAACCCCCAACTCCCCCCGCCCGCTCCACATCTTCGTCTTAATTATTGTTTTATTTGACGACGGTGCGATAAAATTGAGTAATTAATATTTAAATGATTAATAAATTAAATTATTTGAAAAAAATAATATTTAAATTTAAAAAATTATTTGATGACTAAAAAATGTAAAATATTTAAATGATATTATTTTAACCCTCAGAATAACTTAAAAATATTATTTGAATGATTTTAAAATTTGAAATTGAAGGAGTAAAATATTTATTAAGGCTATATTTGTCCATAAATTTTAAATAAACTATTAAGAGTCAGTTCTTAAGATTTAAGTTTTTGTCTTAATAAAAAAAAATTACATGTAAATTAAGAGGCATTCAGACACAAACAAACACCACTTTACTTTATACTCTTTTTTTCTTCAAAATTATAAGATATTATTGATTTTTAAAAGGTAATCATACAATGACAAAAGATATAAAAAATTAATATAAATGACGTGTCTTATTATAATTAACTAATGTTTCATCATACATGAATGTGTCCAATTATTATAATCAACAACTATCATTTACATCATTTTGTATCTAATCTTTTATTACTAAAACATTATTCATTTTAAAACTTCAATTTAAATATTTTTTAAAACGAGTTGCGATTAATTTGTATCGAATTATAATTATAAAATTTATCAATACATGAGTTTTGATGTAATTATAAGATAATCCTATTTATTACACATCTCTCCAATACTAATATTTATATTGACAATCAAAAATCAACCTAAATATTTATAATATAAATCATTTTTCTTTTAAATATAACCTATTTTCTTTAATAATTTAAGTCGTGACAAATATGATTAAATATCTAAAATTTTAAAAACATCACAATTTCAATATTTCTGATTTGCATTTGATGCCGTGGGTAGCACGTGGTCTAAATTCGTCACGCGTTTTTGGAGGGCGGTTTCTTTAAACAACCTTCCCCTCTTGCCACCTGCCTCCGTATAGGCGTATATACTAATACTATCCCTAAAAATCTAACATGTGGCTCATCCATTTGAACTAATTGCCTTTCAGTCCACGTACTAACCTAATTTCTATCATTTATATTTTCTATTTCATTTATATTCCACATCACCATTATCTTTTACGTCTATCCATTCCTTTCTTGTCTCTTACGTTTCAAGTTTATAAGTATACAATTAAAGCGATAAAATGAACAATCGATTCTTATTAGTTCTGTTAACGCCAAGATCTTTTTCCACGTCCCAATTATCAAGACGCGTCCGATATCCTTGTCTGATTTAATAATCAACATTAAAAGCGGCGACGGCCGATCGGCTCGGAAGGATAAATTTCCGTGAAGTCGATGATCGGCGATCATGAGGTTAATGATGGAGGAGGAAAATAATACAGTCTTGAGAGAGAAGAATAATATGATTGTGTGTTGTAATGTTTTGTTACTTACCTTTCTTGTGTGATCCTTGCCCATCGTACCCCGGACCCGATTTCTGTGCCACCCACCATCTCTCGACATCTCCCCCACTCCGGTCGTTTATTATTAGAAAACAAGTAGCTCACCTCTACACCTTCTACTTCATTGTTTTTGCCATCCGCGGTCATCCGAGTCTCATCCTCATTAATGCCATGCGAGAAGGTGGCATATAACGATCAAGCTGCTATTTTATGTAATGATTACGGTCGAAGATGGGTTAAGTGGTAATTTGTGTAATGGATCGATCCAAGATTTGGCCCAATCTGATAAAATGGTCCGAATAAATGGGATCGGTCCAAAGAAATAACCCTTAATCGTAATCGAATGGTGGGCCCAAATCATTCAACCAATAAAAAAAAAAGTAATATAATCGAGGAAGAACCCATTAGGTCCGGTCCAGATAATGAAAAGTATTATGGCCTGACATTGCTTTCGATCTTTTATTAAGCGGGAGGTTTAATAAGAGGCGTAAATAATATAGTTCCACGATATAATGAATTGTAATAAGTCAAAAAGGGCCAATCTGGAATCAGTCGAGGCCCAACTGATGAATGCCAATCAACAATGCAAATAAAATCAGGGGCCCAACAATGAGAAACCCATTCCAGTTAAAACATTATACCCACATCCGGACACTACCTCTTCAGATTCATCATCATTTTTGCTTAATAAATGTGCCACCCTCGTGTACCGTGCAACCGTCAATATAAAAGGTAATTTTCCCCAATTTTGACAGTTTTACCTACCATTTCAAATTTCAGACGTCTTTTCGAGCTTTAAACTTCCTCCTCTCTCAAATTTCTCTTTTCTCTGAAAGTCGTCAACAATGACGACATCATCGAGTCTCGATAACGCTTCTCCACTTCGCATAACCCCATCACCTTGTTCCTCCTACACCTAACCCTAATAAGGCCACTTGAGTAAAAAACACACAAGAAAAACCCCTTCTAAATCCTCTATTTTCTTCCAGTGCGATCCAATTCCCTCATGCCAATCTGCTTCTCTACCGTGAAGCGAAAAAAGCGTTCAAAATGCTTATGTCTTGGTACGAGTTCCAATGACTCATCGGTTTTGCCCCCACTTGAGAGGATGTATCGAGAGGATGTATCGGTCTTGACTACCGGATCGCCATGCCTCGACCTTCTTTAGAAAAAGGGGTTCGATTCCCTTTACATGTTTTCTTGGTCACCTTCAGGGTTTATTGGCGTCGGCCGCGTGATTAGTCCCGAACTCATACATTCACATCTTGGCGTTTATCGCCTTACACATAGAAGTGGGTGTCGCCCCACCGTCGACTTTTTTTTCTTCTCCGTATATTAAAGTCAGCAAGTCGAGAGAAGGATTCAAACTTACGGGTAAGATTCCTTAGCCGGAGGATTTGACGGCGGTCTCAGTGAATACTCCTTCCGATGTAAAAGATGGCATGAGTAGTGGTTCTTCATTAAAGGACCTGAGATTGCCTCTCTCCCTGACTGGACAACATTAGACAAAGTATCTGCTGACTTCGGAGATATAGTCGAGGAACGCGTGAAAGAGATGATTGTGCTTTTGGATAACTTCCCGAAAAAGGAGTGGAGTTATAATCTTCTCACCAAACAAGCTTGGTTGTATGACCACAAATGTGAGTCCCAAAGTTTTCGAATTTTTATTGAAGTAAAATTTTTGTGTTTACTGTTGTAGAAAGATCTAATAGTGTGTTTCTTTGTTGTAGTGTCTTTGATCAAACCTTCCTCGATGGATCGAAGGGATCTAGAAAAATTCCTTTCTGGCAAACCTCCAACATCTCCTCCTACCGAAACCCCCCAGGAAGAGATTTCGGCTTCTGAAGCTCAAGATGCCGAAGATCTTTCTATAGAATCAGAGGCTGAAGAAGAGACTCTCCAACTTCGCAAGAAGAAGAGAGCTGTTCGGAAGCCAAGAAGTATCGCTCAAGAATCCCAACGGATTACTTACTTGCCTTTGATCGATATGCTAAAAAGCGAAGCGAATCTGTGCTCTTGAATCAAGAAAAAGCGAGTCAAGGTAACTCCGTTGTCTGCCGAAGAGCTTCGGGTTCCTACTGGCCCAGTGGGAATTCAGGTTTTGAGGAGGGTCCTGAAGAACAGCCTGAGGCTTCAAATGCCTCTCGGAAAAGAAAACAACCCTCGGATGACCAACCACCACCACCCGAAGAACCGATGCCAGACCAACCACATCCGTCACCTATCCATTCGCCGACCTGGGAACCTACTCCTGTTCGTTCTCCATCCCCCGAGAACATATACCTGGATCCTTCACCATCCCCTTCGAATGAAGAACGGACGCCTTTCATCTCAATCCCATCCGAGATGAGTTTGAAAATGATCTGAGGGTCCCCGACTTTGTGGCCCCATTTTAATGCAGAAGTACCCTTCCATCTCTTTGACTCATTTGTCAGGGAAACCGATGAACATCAGTTCGGCAATAGTTCAATCATGGTTCTCCTTAAAGAAGGCATGAGCTATCACGCCAAGGTAAAAATTCAACTCATTTGTCTGTTCTTTTGGATTTATATGCATTTCTTCGTAAACTAACGAATTATCTGTGAACATCCACAGGCTAGTGCTATCTTCGGGCGACTTCTTCCACGCTACCAAGAATCTGAAGAGAAGAGGATCTTTGCTTCGTCGGGAAAATACTGATTCAAGTCACTGGAATAAAGCAAGAGGTCGACCTCGGCGATCTTTCTCTTCAATAATGAGAATCTTCAAAGAGATTTGACTCGAAGAATGGAGGAACGGAAGATCTACAAAGAGGACTTGAAGAAGACGAAGGTCAGCCAACAGGAGATGACAAGTCTGAATGTTGAGCTTGACACTCAGAATCATACGCTAAAGCTTAGGAATGAAGAACTCTGTATAGCCAATCAAAGCCTGGCTATACAAGTGGATAATCTTCAGGAGGAAGCTCGTGTTGACAAAGAGAAGAATTTGAACATTAAATGCTTGAGCTTGAGGTAAGTTGGAAGCTTTGCGGGCTTTAGGTCCACCCTTAAGCGAAGAGCTTGAGGGAGCAAATATATGATGAGTATCGAAAGTCAAAGCGAAATTTGAGCGAGAAGGTAGTTAAGATGTTTTTCGATGGTTATTATGATTTGCCAAGAAAGGACAAGGCAAAACTTGTCGCGATCGAAGCGGATCCTACCATTCTCGATTAAATGCGAAGATGAATCCATGACTGAAGAGGACATCTATTTTTCTTTTTTTAGCATATAGGATTTTTGTAAAAATTTGTCATATTTACATCTTTGTAATTGGCAATATATTAATGAAACATGGGCTTTGCTCTTATGACTTGGGTGCATTTACTTTCTATCGATACTTGATATTACTTATTTGAAAAGATGTACATACTCTTTCATGGACTCAACTCGAATCATTAAATAACAACTAGGCATGTCTATATAACAGATAAGATGAAGTTAAAGAATGAGGCACTCCGAACTCAACACTTAGAAAAAATTTAGGTAATAAAGTAAAGGGAGACTTATTATTCACATCAAGTGTGAGGCAGTGCTGCTTGATAGAAATTTGTTTACCCCAAAAGGCCTAACAAAATCACAAGATGACATTTGCCTACCACGAAGGGCTGACGAAGTCTAAAGAACGACAGTTGCCCACCACGAAGGGCCTGACAACGTCTGAAGGACGATGCTTGCCTACCACGAAGGGCCTGACAAGGTCTAAAGAATGACAGTTGCCTACCACGAAGGGCCTGACAACGTCTGAAGGACGACGCTTTCCTACCACGAAGGGCTTGACAAGGTTTAAATGTCGATAATTGCCTACCACGCAAGGCCTGACAACGTCTTTGGGATGGCGTTTGCCTACCACGAAGGGCCTGACAAAACCATTAGGACCACCTGCCATTAAGGCTGCCATCGAATGGTTAGCAAGTCCACCCGAACCTCCTTACACCCTTCGAGGCGAAGCGAGGAGCGAAGGCGAGATTCGTTTGAGAAAAAAAGGGACTTGTATTGATGATGACGTGAATATTTACAGACTTCCGATGTACTGACATTATATTTACTAAAAGTATTTCCTAAGCCTGCCGGCATGCCAAGTATTTTTAATTGTTGACCCGTCTAATGCCTTTAGCCGATAAGTCCCCGGCTTCGGCACTTCAGTGACTTCATACGGTCCTTCCCAGTTCGGCATCAGCTTTCCCAAATTCTGAGGTGTAGATGCTTTGACTTCCCTGAGAACAAAATCTCCCACTACAAATTTGCGAAGCTTTACCCCCTTGTTGTAATGCTTGGCTACTCTCCGTTGATAGGCTGCTAATTTAACCAGGGCTATTTCTCTGACTTCGTCAAGCAAATCGAGATTGGCTTTCAGTCCTTCTTCATTGTAAATCTCTTTGAATTGACTAACTCGAAGACTTGGAGATCCAATTTCAACTGGGACTAAGGCATCGATACCGTAGCCGATCCGAAAGGTGAATCCTGTTGTAGTCCTTGGAGTAGTCCGATAGGCCCATAACACGCCGAGCGACTTCTTCCGCCATCTTCCCTGGCCCGTCAATCTGCGCTTGATCCCATTCAACGAGCGTTCTATTGGTCACTTCGACTTGTCCGTTTGGTGAGGATGAGCCATGAAGTCTTTCATCTTTGGACCCCGTTACTGTCAAAAATGCTTCAAATTTCGATCCCACAAGCGCAAGCATTGTCCGATATTACCACCTTAGGAATTCCAAAACGAAATACTCTTGATTCTTTCAAAATTTCAAGCATTCTGTTCGTTATTAACCTAAGTGGCTTTTTTCTACCCATTTGGTCATATAGTCGATGGAAACTATAACAAAACTGACTTGACCTTTTGCTTTCGGTAGCGGACCCAGTATATCAACCCCCCAGACAGCGAAGGGTATAGGAGATAAGATCGAGTATAGCTCTTACGGTGGGCGATGTGATATCGAATTTGTTGAGTTGACACTTCTCGCACTTCTTAGCGTATTGATCGCTTCCTTGAAGATGGTAGGCCGGTAGTATTTCGACGAAGTACTTTATAGGCTAATAACTTAGCGACCATATGGTGCCACAGATGCCTTCATGTACTCTCGTAGAAAGCATATTCAACTTCGGATGGAGTCAAACATTTCAGTAGTAGAGACGAGAAAGTCCTCCTAACGGATCCCCATCAATCAAAACAAAATTAGCACTCTTGTACTTGATTTTCTTGGCTAGCATCCGATCCGAAGGTAAGACGCCATCTATCAGATACTCTAGATATGGAGTCAACCAGCAGTTGGTTCGGTCAACGCACATCACCGATTCATGATGAACACTAGGATATTGCAAAATTTCTAAGTAAAAGCGACCCTCAAAGCGTTAACATCCGTAGTGGCTAATTTGGAGAGTGCATCGACAATGGAATTGTTATTATGCTCGACCCACGAAACTCGTGGGATTAGAAATCAAGTCGTTCTTTCGATTACGCAAATACTTGATCATTCTTGGGCCTCGAGCCAGTACTCCCAGAGAGTTGCTTAACGACTAAGCGAGAATCAATGAAGATGACTATTCTCTCGTGACTTCAAGACTCTTCGCTAGTCGTAACCTACATGAGTCTGACCTCATACTCGACTTTCGTTGTTCATCGCTTTGAACTGAAATCGATGGCTGTTGCACCTTGAATCCTCCGGACTCGTCGGAATAATCCATGCTCCTTCGGCGTCCGTAGTAGTCGACCCATCTGCATACTGGCGTCCACGAACTCGCTTCGCTAAAGAAGCGCAACTACTCTATTAGATCCTTCACACATCGCGGCTTCATCGACTTGACGAAAGCGAACATTCAACTACAAAATCGCCAAAGCACGCCCTTGATGGCGGTTCGGGGATGATATTCAATAAAATTGGGACAACTCCATCGTCCGTGCATTTAATCTCCCCGATACCTCAGAATTCCGCCCATAATCTTCTTCAACGGTGATCTGTGTATCTATTACCAATCTACCACGGAAGTATTGCCTAAGCTTTCAACTAGCGTTATTAAAGCAAAAGCAAACTTTTCAATGTTTGGGTACCTTGTTTGACATCCGAAGGACATGACTTACATAATAAACCGGGTCTTTGCTTACCCCAACTTCACGCACCAAAATTGCTCCTACTGCCAACGAACTAGCTGCTACGTACAAATATAGAGGCTCAGCAGGAACGGGCTTCACCAATAAAGGCGTCGAAGATAAGTAGGACTTGATACTCTGAAAGGCGTCTTCACATTCTGAAGTCCATTGGAACGTTTTTGCATTCTTCGGCCCTTTCAACGTATCAAAAAATGGCAAACATCTTTCTGCCGACTTGGACATGAACCTCCTCAAAGCTGCAATCCTTCCACTCAGACGTTGAACATCTTTAAATGACTGAGGAGTCTTCATGTTCAGGATCGCTTGAATCTTCTCTGGATTGGTTTGATTCCTCTTTCGACAAGATAACCCGAAACTTGCCCCCCTAGGCCAGAAGGTGCACTTAGCGAGATTCGGTCTCAATTTGTGGTGGCGAACCGTGCGAAAGCATTCTTCCAAATCATCCGGATGTTTATGCACTCAACATGTTTTTGACAATCATGTCATCCACGTACACCTCCATATTCTTTCCCAACTGATATCTGAAGACATAGTTCATCATCCTCGGTATGTGGCTCAGAGCATTGATGAGGTAGAAGGTCATTTTCTTGTAGGCATATCTGAGCGATGCGTAATGAACGCCGTCTTTGGTATATCTCTTTGCACATGGAAATCGATGATATCCGGAGAATCGTCCATGAAACTTAACAAAGCATACCGAAGTGGCATCAATGAAATTTGATCGATGTGGGGCGTGGTAGAAATCCTTTGGACAAGCTTTGTTCAGATCGGTATAGTCGATGCAGACTCGCCATTTCCCATTCTTCTTCTGGACCAGCACCACATTTGCCATCCATTGCGGGTAGTCGATCTCAAAGATGAAGTCAGCTGCCAACAGTTTTGCAATCTCTTCATCGATGATCCGCTGACGTTCAGGTGCAAAGATCCTCCTCTTCTGTCGAACTGGTTTCTTTGACGGGTCCACTTCCAACCGATACTCAGCAATATCTGTAAGACCCCAGCTTTTATAAATATAGATGAATTTTCTATAAATATTATTTTTAAATATTATGGAATAAATTTGATATAATGTTATAGTTGTGGGTGATATTTATAAATTTTGCAAAGTAAGCAAATTGTTATAAAATATTCGTTTTTGGTGGGGAATATTAAATACGACGACTCAATCATTAGTGGACCCCTAGCGGAAGTATTATCGTAGTTAGAAAAGCGACAAAATTATCTTTCTATAAAAATAACTGGAGGTGTTTCTGGGTAAAAGCTGTTGAACTACCCGGTGGTAAAAGAAATGCGATGTCTGGCGTGGTTGCATAGAAGACGCGGTATTGATTATTGATGCTTACGTGAGAAGTCACTTAGCTATACTCGATTATTACTTCTGATAATTCTTTGCATCATATCTCTTATATTATTGATTGATTATTATTGTCACATTATCATACGTATAATATGTTATATTATTAATTGAGGCGACAAGTTATAAATGATTAATAATTGTTGAAAGATTAAAATGTATTGATTAAAAATAAAATGATTTGTGATAATATTTATTCGATCCTTGATGTATATAAAGAGTACATTATGAGGCGTTTGTGGTAAGTTTGATTATTTATGGGGGCCGTATATGTCATCATCTAAAGTCTCTTCGTCGATAGTAATTACCTTTGTGAATAGTAATTACCTTCGTCGATAGTAATTACCTTCTTGATAGTATTTACCTTCGTCGATAGTATTTACCTTCATCGATAGTATTTACCTTCGTCGATAGTAATTACCTTCTTGATAGTATTTACCTTCGTCGATAGTAATTACATTCATCGATAGTAATTACCCCTTCGCAAATAGTAGTTGTCCTTCAATATTACCAAAAGTTAAGCGCTTTCTTGATTGTTCGAGGGTTAATTACCCCTTCATGAATAGTAGTTGTCTCTTGATATTACCAAGAGTCATTTTGACCCTTCGTTAAGACCAAGAGCCACCCTCGGTTTTTCTATAAATAGAAAGCTCATTCCTTCATTATTTATTACTTAATTCATTGAAACTCTGTAGAGAGAAACTATAGAGAGAAAGAAGAAAAATATTCGCTACTTCACTTTTCCAATATTCGGTTCTTCTAAGGTAGGGAATATTATCCATTGTACTTCGTAAAGGGTGTTATTCTTTCTTATTCATGAAGAGAACTATTGTTATTCCATTGCTTATTATTCTATTGGAATAACTTTGTATCTGTGCGGTTTACCTATACTTGGTGACATTCTTCTATTATTACATTTGGAACATCACATGCGTGTGTTTTACTTAGGACTGGTTCCGATTTTATCATTCATTGGAATATCTATATCGTGTGTTTTACAGGATGCAGTTCCATCTTTATTATTACATTGGAACATCACGCTTGGTGTGAATTTCACGACACAGTTCCGTTATTTATTATTACTGTTGGAATAAACTTTGCTGTCTTGATTCTATCGCATGCATGGTGATTTCTTTTGTTATTCCATTCTTTATTATACCCGGTTGGTTAAAACTTTGACTTATACTCCATGAAATTAGTAGAATATCCTCGATATTTGCGTTTCATCCGATATCTTTTCATGAAAATATTCTTCCGATCATTCTTGAATTTTACTCTACAAAAAAAGATATCGTGTTGACAATTTGGACGTTAATAATTCTGGATAAAATAATTCTTGAACTTGTTTTATTGAATTCTTATATCATTGTCATCATCCTCATGTTTATATTATGTTGAAAGTCATCGTGGCACTGTAGTGCATAGATGGACTTGGTATGATTATGACGAGAGACTATTTGGTGTAATCGTGGTAGTAATGTTACAAATGATGTGATAAAATCCTCGATTGGTAGTAGTGCATTGATGAGCGATTGTTGGCATGATCATGACCATTAATGAATACACAACTATTCTCGGCCGTAGTGCGTGAATAATTGTGGTCGTGATCTTAAAGAATATCCTTGGTAGTAGTGCGAGGGGTGATTCGATGATGTGGAATATTTATTAAAGTGAGTCTCATTTATATGATGATGAAAAACCTTTTAAATCATAAAAGATAGTAGATTTTATTTTCTACTTGACTCTTTTAATGGATTGCTTATTCAGCTATGATTAAACTTGTTTGTCTATTGTATTTTATCAGTTTAACATTGTTGAAGGCTAATGATAATTTATTCTGCATTATCTTAGTCATAATATTTTTTACTAAGCTAGTTGAGCTCACCCTTTCTTTCTTTATTCTCTTGTGAAATGAGAATATATATTTGGGGACGAGTCGGGGAGCGGAGTAATAGTCGAGAGGATAGCATTAGTAGTCCTCACTATTACGTGAAATAGTGTGATAATAATTGTAATGAGGACTCCTTTTGAGTTTGTATAATATCTAGTAGACAATATTTATATTCAAACTCACGGTTTATGTCGTATTGTATACGGCAGTTATATTAGTAAGTTGTATTTAAATTACGTACCATATATCGACTACCCAAGATGGGTGATGTATACCTAATTTTGGGGGCGTCCACAATATCCTCGCCATACTCTAAGCATATCACGAGGTTCCCGTGCGAAGATGTCAACATAGCATCATCGGGGAGCTCCGTGAGGTTAAATGCGGAGAGGTTCCGTGAGACCGAACCTATTTTCAACATCTTGTTCACCTTGCGGGATGAGCTCTATCTCCTATGTTTCTTGGTGGCATGACCAATGGTTCAAAGCGCTCTTAGTGAAGGGTTCGATTTCTATCGTCGTAGTGCCTTTTGCTTCGATATCCCCACTCAAAGTGATCACAACATTTCTATAACATCTTACGGCGGATCTAAATCTCCTTTCACCTCACTGACCCCATGAGTAGTAGGAAATTTGATTTTGAAATGAGGATTGAGGTCGCGACTTGTAAAAGCAATTAAAGTAGGCCTCCCCAAAATAGTATTATAAGCGAGAATCTCATACGCATGACATAAAATTTGCAAATAATTTCTACTGTTGAGGAGCCGTTAGAAGATGACAGGTGAGTTCAAGCAGTTCCAACCACCTTAATGGGATCATTACTAAAAGCCGTCTGAAGGAGCCTCTCTGCCCTATCTCCATCTTGGCCGTCTCAGATGCATCCTTTGATAAGCGTGGGCATCTGAATATCTCTGAAGACCTATTATCTACCATCATTCGTTTCATATCCATCGAACCCACTTGCGCAGTCAACACCAATGATCCCTCATGTGGTTCGATGGTTTTCGAAGGGTAATCCTCATCGGTAAAGGAGATTACCGTACTCGGATAAGGTCTATCAGTCTTCGGGATGGTACCCGCCACTGACATGACTGAATCCAAGTGACTTCGGCGCTTCTTTCCAACAAGTTTGCCAGAAGTACCCCCCGTGATGACATCTATCACATGCCTTGCAGGCTGTCCCGGAGCTGACAACGCTTGTTGAACTGGTTTAGTTACCAGAACAGGTCCTCTATCCTACTGTTGATTCGTTCTGGCAGCCACATACTGAACTAAAGCCCCACCTTGTACCTTTCTTTCAATGAAATTTTTCAAACTAGCACAGTCGTTCGTATCGTGACCCGAGAAGCGATGGTAATCACAATACTTACGAGGATTCCTTTTTAGGGCTTAATGTTATCTCGAGGTGGCTCCGAGATAGGTTAATTCTTAATCGAACCAAGATAATGACCCTATCGCATTTAAGTATTGTATACGTCCTATTTACTCTCAAAAGGGGCGGATTTAACGCGTCCTCCCCTATCTCCAATTGTTGTATTTCTTGACCCGCCTTCATAGCGGTCTTTATTCCCTTCATTCTTCTTCTGGTCCCCATTGGTTTTGTCCTTATCATCTCCTTAAGTCGATGCGAAAAAGGACGTTTGAAATTTCATGGCTTCCTCCACCACGATATAGCCTTGACTTTGTCGAAGAAGGCTTGGTGAGACTCTTGGTGGTGAAACATTAATTTCTTCACCAACTTTTACGATTTGACCAAATCTAACCCATTACGAAAGCAGTCCCACGACTTGTAGATCGTTCGAATTACATCACTTGGCCGATCGCTTCGCAGGCCGCTTCACATATTGGCCCAAAGACTCATTCGAATACTGTCAAACCTGAGCCAACGAACCAGTTGGTTTTCCCCTCCTTTTGTTGCTCCCGAAGCGAGCATGAAACTTACTGCACATGTCTACCCAAGATGAAATTGAATCCGAGGGCAAAGTCCCCATCCATTGCCTGGCATCCTTCCTGAGCGTCGTGAAATATGACACTTAGTAGCATCGCTAAAGTCATAATAATCCATCGATCGATTGAGCGCTTTGTTGTGGTCGTCGTAAGGATCCCCGATCCATCATAACTTTCAATGTGGGGCAACTTCTTGGTGGGGTCAGCTTTCTCTTTTAGAATCTCCGCGGAAAAAGGGGATGCCTTCTTTCCCGAAGTATCTTTCGTTTTCTGCACTTCGACAAGCTGCTTTCGAAGTTCCTTTAATTCCTTAACCAGATACTCCACACCTTCTGGTTGAGATGATGCTTCTTTTTCCGGTGACTCCTTCTTCTTCTGAGTGGACCGGTTTCTTACAACAGAACCTCCAACTTTAGAGGGGCTTTTCCGATGACTAGCGTCCACAGGGTGGTGTACCCTCAGTAGACTCTCGGGAGTATGACCTCTGGATATACTTCGTCTCTGAACTCGGGCGCTATAGTGAGAATGTGCAACAACAAGCGCCTTCTTTGTATTATCAGGAGTACGATCTGTGAGACCCCAGATTTTATCAATAAAGATTTAAATTTTGTTGAAATAATTTTTAATATTATGGTGTGAATTTGAGATAATATTATAGTTGTGGGTAGTATTTATAAATTTTTCAAAGTATCACAGTGGTTATATTATATTCGATTGGTGGGGAATATTCGGTTTAGCGAGGGAATATTAAATCACAACGGCTCAATCATTGGTGGACCCCAATGAAATTATTGTCGGATTGAGAAAGCGACAAAAATATTTTATTGAAATAACGACGGAAGTTTTACTGGTTGATCTTGTTGAACTACTCGGTAGTAAAAATCGATGTCGTGTGGTTGCGTAGTAGCTTACACCATATTGATTATTGATGTTTATGTGAGAAGTCACTCGGTTTGATTCCATTATTGTCGATTAATAATATGAATTATTATAGTGATAATGACGTTTTGTTTTATTCGTATTATTAATGTAATAAAAGCGAAACATCTTTTTATATAAAATGAGAATACTTTATTAAAGTTATTACATAAATAGAATATATTATATTTTATTATACATAGTGTTGCATAGTGTTTTTGCGTAGTGTTGCATAGTGTTTGCATAGTAAAATGTTTTTATATAAATAGAATATATGATATTTTATTTAAAAGATTTTGCTTTAAATATGAACCGTCAGATTAAAGTAAATCAATCTGGACCGTTCATGGATTAATTACTATGCATTCTATTTTCCTATAAATAAGCTCATTCCTTCATTATTTCTTACGAATTCACCTTTGAAACTACAGAGAGAAACTATAGAGAAAGAAGAAAAGTATTCGCTACTTCACTTTTCCGATATTGGTTCTTACGAGGTAAGGGATATTATTTGTTGTACGTAAGGGTGTTATTCTTTCTTATTCATGAAGAGAACTTACATTATTCCATTCATTATTATTACATTGGAATAACTTTTGTAAAAGTGGCATACCCTATACATACTTTTATATATCTGTGGCATACCTATACTTGGTGAAATCCTTATGTTATTCCATTCTTTATTATTACATTGGAATATCTTGTGCGTGTGTTTACACGGACACTGGTTCCATTGTTTATTATTCCGCATTTATTATTACATTGGAATATCACATACATGTGTTTTACAGGACTGGTTCCATTGTTTATTATTATTCAAACATTTATTATTACATTGGATCATCTATCGGTGTGAATTTCACGACACGGTTAGTTATTATTATTACATTGGAATAACTTTGCATACATCATCGCAATCGCATGCGTGGTGATTTCCTTTGTTATTCCATTCTTTATTATACCCGGTTGGTTAAAACTTTGACTTCTATACTCCATGAAATTAGTAGAATATTCTTGATATTTGTGTTTCATCCGGTATCTTTTCATGGAAATATTCTTACGATCATTCTTGAATTTTACTCTACAAAAGCAGATATCTTGTTGACAATTTGGGCGTTACTAATTTCTGGATAAAATAATTCTTGAACTTGTTTTATTGAATTATTATGTCATTGTCATCATCCTCATGTTATATTATGGCTTACGTGTATAGATGAACTTAGTATGATTATGACGAGGATCATTCGGTATAATCGTGGCTTGTTATAAATGATGTGATAAAAGTCCTCGGTGCTTTGTAATGCGGTGATGGATAGTTTTTGGTATGATTATGACCGGGGTGATTCGGTATAGTATATCGTGACCATTGATAATTTGATGAAAATCCTTGGCCAAGTAGTGCGAGGATGATTATATATTGTGGTTTATTCATTAAACTAAGTCTTAGTGATAAAAATTTATGAAAACCTTTTAAAACCTAAAAGATAGTAGACTTTATTTTCTACTTGACTCTTTTAATGGATTGCATATTCAGCTGCAGATTAAAGCGGTTGTCTATTGTATTTTATCGGTTTAACACGGTTGAAGGCTAATGATAATTTATTACGCATTATCTTAGTCGTAATATTTCTTCTTGGGCTAGTTGAGCTCACCCTTTCTTTCTTTATTCTCTTGAGGAAATGAGAACATAAATTTGGGATAGTCGGGGAGCGGAGTAATGGTCCGAGGAGGATAGCATTAGTAGTCCTCTACTATTCGTGAAATAGTGTGATAATAGTTGTATTCAAACTCACGGTTTATGTCGTATTGTACTGCAGCAGTTATGTTAGTAAGTTGTATTTGAATTTATGTACCATGTAAGTGGTGACCCAAGATGGGTGGCGTATACCTAATTTTGGGGGCGTCGCGGTTAGTATCGAGCTTAGGGATATGATCCTTGGCTAAGATGTGAGATAAGAACTAGGAGGGAGAGGCGGAAATTCCTTCGTTAGTATGACCTACTAAGTTTATTTGGTATTTAATTGATTGGTCGATGTATAGGGATAATATGTGACATGTTAATTAACCCTTGTTTTGTGGCGATATTTGAAAATGGCATCAAAGAAAATGTTGAGATAAGCAATGGAGCACGGGGAGCAGATTGAGCCTCCACGGATCAATAATCGAGGATAATGTGCATGACAGGATGGCGATAATCCTCCTGTAAACAACAACAACGATCAATTGATGAACGATGATGACGTTTAAAAGGTTTTAGAATTCATGCAACATCGTAAAAGCGACTCTGTCCAAAAGCGTAGGTGGAAACACGGAAACTCTCGGTGGTCACCATTAAACAATTCAATTTGGGACCACCGGAGTTTAAGGAGAGCCAAAACCACTTACGGCGGAAGCATGGATAAAGCAGATTACCAAGATATTTGATGTCTTGGGATGCTCGAGGAGCAAAGGTTCCTTTTACGCCTTTATGTTCTTGCGGAAGGCGATTCTTGGTGGGAATCGGTGAAAGCGTACTCGACTCTTTATCTTGAAGATATCTTGGGAGAAGTTTCAGGAGTTGTTCAACGATAAATACTTTCTGAAAGTATTCACCACATGAAGGAGGTGGAGTTTATCAAGTTAGAACAAAACAATATCTTAGTGTGTCGCAATCTGAGGCAAAATTTGCGGAGTTATCACGGTTCGTCCCACTTGGTGGATAATGAAGAGAGAATGGCACGAATGTTTTAAGAGGTTTGAAGCGGAGATACATCAACATCTTATTTCTCATAAAGCTGTGTTTTTATTGAGATGTTGTAAATAGGGCTCGATTAGTGGAGTAGCGATAACGTGTCAATATGACTAAAAAGAAGCGGTAAGCAAAATTATAATACCGGTGAGTAGTCGTGAGCGGTGACAACAAGCGTGGAGGAATCAACGGGACGAGATATGGTAACCACTTGGTGGTAATCGGGGCCAAAATAATAAGAATGGACATTTCAAGAAAAGGAGATTCAACAATGATGGAAAGGCGTCAAGACCAAAGACCCGTTGTTAAGGAAGGAGAAAGACCACTATCATATGCTTCAAATGCGGAGGAGAGGACACATCGATCGAAGCTGCGTCATGCCAGTCAAAGCATGTTATAATTGTGGAAGAGAAGGTCACTTAGCTCGATTTTGTCGTTCAGAAGACAAATTCAACTAGGATGGAGGCACCAAAGGTCATGTCCCGGACAAACCAAAGCCGTAGTTTAAGAGAGGCGTTTTTTTTTCTCGTGACGAGGAACACGAATAAAATTATCACGGGTAAGTTAATCATAAGCTCTTGCGAAGTCTATCTTGTGTTAGATACCGATTCTACCCACTCTTTTATTTCACCTAGTTGTGTTCAACGTTTAAATTTGACTCAAGAAGAAGTTAAACTTTGACTTATTGGTTGAAACTTCGTTAGTAGGAGCCTTCGTTCTGCGCTTCTTATTTTTAAATCTTGTTTAATTCAAATAAACATTTTCACGTTGCTGTCGATCTTATCTTTTGAAAATATTTGCCTTTGATGTGATTTTAGGAATCAATTGGTTAACTACTCATCATGCTTTTCGTAAGGTTGTTAGCTTTTATATTCATAACCAACTTGTTGTGCGAATTCAAGTAACCAAACTACTAAAATCAATTATTGTCATATCAAGCCATAAGTAAAGAGCCCGAACCTTTCGTTGTTGACTTTCTTGTGTGGAATGCACAAAGCGGACTTTTCTGTGGCGACATCGTGAATGAAGATGGCAAGGTTATAGGTATCATTGTGAGGTCTTTATCTAGGTTAAGGGATAGAAGTCGCGGTTGGTATCGATGTGACGTCTTATCCAAGTCTTGGATGAGAGTCACAGTTTTGAATGATATTTCTATTATTAATAAATTTCTGGCGTATTCTTGAGGACTTCTTAGCCTACTTAGGCGTGAAATCGAATTTTGTATTGACCCCGATACAAAACCCATTTCTTAAACCCTCAAATATTTCTTTGACTAAAATGAGCAGTTTACGTGGTTTATGATGAAAGTCATAATAAAAGCATTGGACTAATAAAAATCATGGGTATTCGTGGTATTAGTAAGTGTTATGATGAGTTATGTTGGTTAGTATGTGAAAACATGAAAGTTTCTTAGAAATCACAAAGAGTTGAAAATCGATTTTGGTGAAAAGCGTAACATGAAATTCAATTGACCAAATCTCTTATTATATTTTGAATTTTTGAGTGTGGTCAAGTCCTAGAGTTAGATCTATGAGTTACCTAACTAATCCAAGTGGAATTCTTTGGAAAAGGTGTTGTAGATTTTTGTGTGGGTGATTTTAGCAAAGGAGTGCAAAGCTGCAAAAATCGAAAAAAATTTCTTACCATGATTTTAGAGGGGCTGTTTGACCACTTAAATTATGAGAAAAATTCTGGCTTTTGGGACATGAAGGTATATGGTATAAAATACCTCCTGTCCAAAAATGAGCTCATTCGACTTAAAATGAGCAAGTTATGACTATTTCAATATTTAGGTTTTTCCGACGAAAAATGCTATAATAGGAGTTCTATACTCAGATGACTATGAAATTTAAACTAGAAGCTCACGTTAACATGTGTAAGGTCCTGCCAAGATTTGGGAATTTTTGGAGTTAAACTTGAGGTAGCTAATTTCTTAAGGAATTAATTAGAAATTGATTTTTGAAAAATAGTAAATAAATTTTAAAATTAGAGAAAAATATATTTTCATTATGGGACTATATTATGTTAAATCCCAGAAAAGAAATATTTTTGGGACTAATTTGGTATTTTTCATGAAAATAGTTTAGTTACGAACATATGAGTTAAATATGTTATGTGAAGTAACAAAGTTTAAATTTGATTTTATGGCTAGAGAATCCTATATAGAGTATATGCATATTTTTTTGATGAGGATTTGATAATTGGTGATGATATCTTATGAGTATGGCATTTTGAATGATTAAATGCATTATATGGTAAAGCGTAAACAATTGAGATAAATTGTTTATAAATTTGAAAGTGATTAAAATATTGTTATAATATTAATGATATTAGATTATGAGATTATTAAGTGATTGATAACATGTGGATATTCTTGAATCTGGATAAATTATATTATAAATGTTTAATATTTATCCTTTATCTCATTTGATTGATTCTTTATATCATTATCCTCATGTTTATATTATGTTGAAAGTCATACGTGGCTGTAGTGCATAGATGGACTTGGTATGATTATGATGAGGGATTGTTTGGGTATAATTATATAGTAATTGAAAACACGATTATCTTTGGTAGTAGTGCATGGATAATTTGTGGTCGTGATACTAATGAATACACGATTATCTTTGGTAGTAGTGCATGGATAATTTGTGGTCGTGATCTTAATGAATACACGATTATCTTTGGTAGTAGTGCATGGATAATTTGTGGTCGTGATCTTAATGAATACACGATTATCTTTGGTAGTAGTGCATGGATAATTTGTGGTCCCGATCTTAATGAATACACGATTATCTTTGGTAGTAGTGCATGGATAATTTGTGGTCGTAATCTTAATGAATACACGATTATCTTTGGTAGTAGTGCATGGATAATTTGTGGTCGCGTGATCTTAATGAATACACGATTATCTTTGGTAGTAGTGCATGGATAATTTGTGGTGCGTGATCTTAATGAATACACGATTATCTTTGGTAGTAGTGCATGGATAATTTGTGGTCGTGATCTTAATGAATACACGATTATCTTTGGTAGTAGTGCATGGATAATTTGTGGTCGTGATCTTAATGAATACACGATTATCTTTGGCCGTAGTGCATGGATAATTTGTGGTCGTGATCTTAATGAATACACGATTATCTTTGGTAGTAGTGCATGGATAATTTATGGTGCGTGATCTTAATGAATATACGATTATCTTTGGTAGTAGTCATGGATAATTCGTGGTCGTGATCTTAATGAATATCCTTGGCACGTAGTGCGGGGATGATTCGATGATATGGATTAATTATTGAAATTTGAGTCTCGTGATGAAATATTAATTCATGGATGTGGTAATTGTCATCTTTGGTAGTAGTTGTGGACGCCCCAAAATTAGGTATACATCACCCATCTTGGGTAGTCGGGATACATAGTGCGATGTAATTTAAATACAACTTCTTAATATATAGCGTAGTGTACAATACGACATAAAGCGTGAGTTTGAATACAAATAATGTCTACTAGATATTATACAAACTCAAAAGGAGTCCTCATTACAATTATTATCACTTTATTTCACGAGAATAGTGAGGACTACTAATCTTATCCTCGGACCATTACTCCGGTTCCAGGCTCGTCCCAAAATATGTTCTCATTTCACGAAGAAAGCGGGTGAAAGAAAGGGTGAGCTCAACTAGCCCAAAGATGAAATATTATGACTAAGATAATGCGAATAAATTATCAATAGCCTTGACATTGTTAAACCGATAAAATATAATTAACATCAAGTTTAAGCTGCGGTATTTGAACAATGATCCATTAAAAAGTCAGTAGAAAATAAAATCTACTATCTTTTATGATTTAAAAGGTTTTCATCATTGTTATTGTGGCGCCCCTAAAATTAGGTATCGTCACCCATCTTGGGCCGCCACTTACATGGTACATAAATTCAAATACAACTTACTAATATAAGCTGTAGGTATGCAATACGACATAAAGCATGAGTTTGAATACAAATATTGTCTACTAGAATTTGCATCGCAAAATTTTAAAAATAAAACCTGACATTAATAAGTAAATTTAAAGAACAACAAATTTTATAATTAATTAATAGTATTCCTTATACATAATTTATAATAATTATGATTATATTAACTAAATAAATAACTTATTTAATTTTAAAATTTCACAATTAGTTTTTCAAAAAGATTAAAATATAATTTGACAATGGTCATTGTCACATCAAAGATTTATTTTAATTCCTCCAGTTTCAAATCTCTTATCACATCTGACGAACTTTATATACATACGTATTGGCATGTACTCGGATGAGTCAATACCTAATATCATGAACAATAATATAATAATGATTGTATGTAATAGTAAACTTATTGTTGTATAAAACCTAACTACACTCTATTGCTTATGGTTTATAATTTAATTAAAGAAGTTATTCTTTTAGAATGTGATTCTATTTCTTATTATTATTATTATTGTATTTAAAATGTTGTAACAATCTAAATCTATATCTATTGCATTTGGTGTTTTTTTCAAATATAAAATCATCTTAAACTTTAGCTATAAAAAAACAACACAATATATATATATATATATATATATATATATATATATATATATATGGAATTCATAGTATCTATTTGCTATGAATTAAAAATTGACCCGACGTCCGGGAGAAGGGATTAAATAATTTTTTGGACCGTAATACCCAATTAGGCCCTAACATTTTCATGATCCAAACGGCGGAGAAGCTTAATCTCGGTTAGATGTAATTATATATGTGCAAGATTTAAGTCTCGGTTGAATTCATAGGATATGCTTATGTATAATTAATCTCGGTTGGAACTTGGAACCACCAGAATCTAAATCGAATTAACAAACAAAGGATATGTGCAAGATTTAAGGTGTTATTAAAGAAGGAAGCTTGAAAGACAGATGTTTAATATTGGGGGAGGAAAGCAGCAGTAGATTTTCGGTTCGATTGAAGGAGGAATAAGAATGATTTTAGATTTGGTTATATTTAATGATGATTTGACATATTACTTTGATGTTTAGAAAATATAATTCAAATAATATTTTTTAATTATACATAAGACCACGTCATCAATTTATGACGTAATAACTTAAATTGGAGCGAAATAAAAAAAAATTAATAATTCAATTATTTAATTAATAAAATTAAAAAATGAATCATCGAAATAAAATATAACTAATAATTTACGATAATAAATTATATTTAAGTCGATAAAAAAACACTCCTTTTCTTTCCGTGTAGGCTTACTTTCCTTAGAGTCCGAGAGATGACGTTTGGTTTAATCCTTCAGGCCCTTCACCAAAGCAAACCCGAATCCATTTATTTCCTTCCCAATTTGCTGTAAGCATTTTCTTCATTCCCTTACTCTTTTTCACTCCTGGGTAATTTTAATTCATTCAATCCCACAGTATTTTATTTAATTAAAACGTTGAACACTTACCTTGCTATCAGCTTTCTGTAGTCAAAGCAAATATCTTGTTTTTCTTGTAAAATACATTATCTTAGGTTTTGGGTAACTTGGATTTGTTCAAATAGGTAATTATGTTGGGTATTTTACCCTGTTTTCTCTAATATTTCTTTACCAGTTTGATGATTTATGCTATTGGATCATACATGTTAATGGTGAATGATGAATAACGATATCATGTTTTTAGATTATAGTACTAATGGGTTCTTCCCCTAATATGTATTGAAATGTGAAAATTTGATTGATTTGGTTATGATTGTGAGCTGTTTATTTTAGGGTGGGTGTTGCTATTTGTTAAATCTTTTGATAGTATGACCGATCCTTATGGCGGTGCAAGTGCAAGTGCAAGCTTGAGCTCTAGCTCCAATAGTAGTTCAAATGATACGGATGATGATCAAGCAATTGCTAGAATATTAGCGGGAGAGGAAAATCATAAAAATCATGGGAAGCTTGGGAAGATGCTTTCGCATTTGGATTCTATTCCGGTATGACATATTGTATTAATTGTATACAATTTGAAACGTGCTGCATAAAGTTTATACAATATTGAGGAAATTGGTATTCCATTTTTAAGTTTTCCAATTTTAATTTTTATCAAGATGCCTTCTTGTAGTTTTTTTCCTTTCATATTCCTACTTGCGGAACAGTTGGGGAGAATAAAAAACCTTTTGAGTTGAGGTGCACAAAGGTGCTTTCAGTCCACCTTGTGAAAGGTTGGACAAAGGTGATATGATGGCATATACTAGTTGTGTGATGGTTTACTCTTCTGTATCAAATTATGTTTTGCGGTAATGTAATTGGAATATCATCTTAGACACAGACAGACCCATTTGCCATCAAGCCAGTTTTTATCCAATAATTCAATGCTATAATCTTCCACTTATTTGTCATGTAATTATCCAGCTACAATGCCCTGTACTACTGGTGATTTTGTGTTGGATTATACTAAACTTCCAAGTTCAAATCGATATTAGAAAGATAGTTTGGATTTCAAAATATCAAATTTTTTATATGATTCCCGGTCTCCTTTCCTATTATGCATTTACTCTTTGCCTTCTGTTTTTATTCCTCAGATTAAGGAGGGCGCAGTTGCAGATCGTTACTGCAATTGTGGTAGAGGAGATGAGTCTCTAAGCAGAAATGAAATTTGGGAGTTGTTTTCTCGTGCAGCTGGAAAAACTAATGGGTTGCTAAGGTAGATTAACTGTTAAGTATAAGGTAGATTAGGGAATTAAGAGGTATATGGGAAGGCTGGCTGCTAAAGGATTTGATCAAACTTCTGACATTCATTATCAGGAGACATACACCCATATCCACATAGATCTTGAGGAGGAAATGTATATAGGGAATCGGCTTGGTTTTCCTTTTAGTTAATTGAGTGGAAGGTGTGTAAGCTACACGTATACAAGTCAAAACTTTGTTATACATTCATATAAAATAAGAAGCATATAAAAAAAGTTATATGAACTTATTTATATAAGGAAATATATTTCTTTTGTTGATGGCTCGATGCGTCTTCGACGTGCTATGCACTATAATTATCAAGTATTTTTTGAAATTCATGTCGTGGTGTATTCTTGTCATGTGCAGGTGTATAGTTTATATGCTTTGTACCTTGTTGCAATGCATTTTTGGTAGCTACATAATTTTTTTCATTTAGAACACTTTCCACTTTAATGAGTATGTGGTATAATTCTGACCATATATACAACTGTGTTGACACTTGACAGCACACTCCTCGGGTCAATGGGGAAATACCTGACGTGAATGATGCAACCTTAGATCATGATAGACTCTCTGAAAGGTTATGGTATTATTATTTCTGACAATTACAAGTTGATAATTTGTGAATTATGTTTCACTATAATATAGTCTTCCACTAAGCTTGTTTATCGGCAGGGGTACATCATCTAGTCTTGACTTAGATTTTTTTGCTAAATTTGACTTTTTAAATTATGGTTATGCCTTTATTAAACCAATATGGAGATACTTGAAACGTTTTCAGTTTTAACTGTCGGGTTCTATTTTTTTAGCCCCTAGGTCATGTTAGTTATTGGGTCTACCTTTCTGTCCCAATGAATTGCTGCAATCTTATTTAATGTATGGTATTTGCGAAACTTGTTTAGCTTCATATTTTATATAAAATACAACTTCGTTAGTTGAGATGTTGGTGTTATCAATGACATGTCATTCTGATAGCAGGTCTTTCACTGCGCTAAAGGTGTGATTGTCATTATGCTTATATTCTGTCAATGGTTTCCATCTCCAATATAAGCAAATTGATAATGTATCTAAAATTGAATTTGCGATGGATATTAAACTGTAACTGGTGACAGAACAAGGCATGACAAGGTGCATAATATTATGATGAGTACCATATAATTGTCTCCCTATTGTACTACCCCTTCCTGGGATGCCAATACAAAAGAATTATTTAAGTGATATGATTTCTACCTTTAATTCCTAATACTTTTCTTTCATTCAGGTTAGCGACCTATGATTTAGCTGAACTGCAAATGGAGGGAGATGGAAACTGCCAGGTTGTTCTTCTTACATTAGTTTGTCTATCATTGTCTTCTCATTACATAAATTTATGTTTTTCTTACAATCAACTTATGTTTCCCCATCAATGTATATTTATATGTTGTGTTCACCTTCCTGATATAGCATGTAGCCTTTTTATTAATTTGTTACTTGCTCGATAGTTTCGAGCTCTTGCAGATCAGTTGTTTCATAATCCAGAGTACCACAAACATGTACGGAAGCAGGTTGTCAAACAGGTGTATTTCTATTTTTGATGCATTCACTTCTTTTTAGTTTTTTATTTTCTTTTAACTGTACTTCCTATAAAAGGAATAGTGGAAATATAGAAGCAGTTGATAGTTAAGTTTCATATCTTGGTGCTATTCATTTGAACTCCACCTTCGTTGTGCTCATTGTTGGTCTCAATTCCGGAGAAAGGAGGTGGCTTTCATCATCTTACTGACCTACATAAAAATCTGTTGACTTGTATGAACATTCATCTTAATGCCTTTCAAATGACAAGATAGTTGCATTTATCCTAGCTGTGAATGTTTGAATAAAGAACACTTCCAATTCACTGCACTAAAAGTCGGCCAATCTTACCTGAGCCACTCTGGATGAGAAAGGGACTTGGAATAGCTATTTGAGATATAACCTAAAGGGATAGAGTTAGCTAGATGCTTAATAAGTAGAATTTAATGTTGAAAGTAAAAATAAATAAATGGAGGATTTTCAACTGGCAAGTTTAGGTGTCAAGGTTGTTTATGTTGTTTGTGATTTTGATATTTAACTAATCTAGTTTTGTTCGAGTAGAATCAGGTATTCTCATAGTCTATATACCTTATGAGATCCCTGTCGACTTAAAGTAGGACTTTATTTGATTAAGTAGTGTGCTTGAGGCTTTGGTTGCAAAATCTCAGAGCCAATGGCTGCTGGCCACCCCTTTAATGTGTCAGTGACTGTTAGCGAACAATCGGTTGCAATGCAAACACCTTACGTCTGTTAAGAATCTAACAACTGCTTAGCATCACACACTGCTGCCAGAGTTTGTGACTTAAGAGTTTGCCCCTTCATTAGACCTTTGGACCAAGTTGTCATTGACTTTGATCATATCTCAAAGATCATTACTGTCCCTGTGCCTTCCTCAAAGCTATTGGCAAGTCACTACTGTTCACATAACATTAGATTAGAAGCACACTAAAGTATTGCATTGTTGATGAAGTTCCGCATTGTGTATATATAATAAAAAAAAAGAAGTTTTGCTTTTATTCTGATACATTCTTATCGTAGTCTCAAAATCCCTTTTCAGCTAAAGAAACACAGAAGGTTATATGAAGGCTATGTCCCGATGAAGTACAAAAGCTATTTGAAGATGATGAAAAGGTTGTATGTTGAAAATGGCTCTTATCAAAGCTTTCTAAGAATTTGTACTTATTTCATCATTGTGTGTGCAACTAATTTCTTTTCTGACATGTATCCGAAAATTTAATTGGCACTAGATTGGGAGAATGGGGAGATCATCTTACTCTACAAGCAGCTGCTGATCGGGTAAGTCAAAGCTCGATATTGTTTTCTACATTAGTATTACTTGGATAACTAATTATTTGTTTTCACTTAGGCATATAGAAATACTCGGTACTAGTTGCTTGATACACACAAACATTGGCTCTTGACCCTCTTATAGCTTATTTGCAGTTCTCAGCAAAAATTTGTTTACTCACCTCTTTTCGAGATACCTATTACATTGAGATCATTCCCAAGGACACGGATCCTTCCAGAGGTAATCACAGAATATACTGTTTTCATCTTGTGCCTTCATTACGCTCTTATAATTTTCTATTGCGTCTGTAGAGTTATGGCTGAGCTTTTGGAGTGAAGTGCATTATAATTCGTTGTACGAAAGAGGAGGTGAAAAATCCCTACATTTTCCTTGTTCTTATGTTCATGTAGACGGCAAACCTAACTTCCTACTTTTTGTTTTTGTTGTTTTTATTGTATTTGCAGCTGTTCCTGCAAGAACACCCAAGAAAAAGCATTGGTATTCTTTAACTTCCTACGGGTGATTGTAGATTATTAGCTATAACTCCAAATTCTCAACTTTTTACTACCTTATTCTTACTGTACATGTACCATCTATATTGTAAAGTCAATATATTAGCAAACACTATACATCTATGTCTAAATATGTGGTTTTTTTTTGGATATTTGGTACCAAGACTTTGAATTTATTTATTGGGATATTTAATGTAATAAATATAAAATTGAGCAGTAATTCTTACTGAATAAATTTCTTTTTCTAATTTAGACTTGCATTTATATTGGTCTTTATCGAAGAAATTATGTTTCTTACTCTTGTGTTTGTAATGTTATGTTTACATGCATGTTTATTGGAATTTTTAATATCACTTGTTCTGGGATGAAATGGCTAAGTTGGGAAGGAAAATGAGTATTAATTTATAAAAATATTACTGAAAAAAAAAAAAAAGTTTGAAATATCACTTGATAAAAAAAAAATTATAAAAAGACTTGTTTATTCTTGTTGGCACTTATTAATATTTTTTAAAAAAGTCACATCATCATTTTAAAAAAAGAAAAAGGACTAAATTGTTCCTCTATCTTAGCAATATGTACAGAGACTATTATGAAAATAAATAAATTATACATAGATGAAATTAAAATCAACTATAAAATACAAGAACCAAAATAGTCGTTTATAGCCTGATAAATCAGAAAGCAATTTTATATTACCATAATAAAATGTTTTTTTTTTTCAAAAAAAAGTATAAATAAATTTTTTTTTTTGGAACTTTAAATATGAATTAATACTATCACGAACTTTTTTATTAATTTTTTCAATAATTGTCTTAATTCAATTTTTTTTTAATTAGGAGATTAAATCTTTATTTTTTTTTACGATTACATTATAATTGATAGTATTTATATTTCGACAACATGACAACGACATATGGTAAATATATATAAGACCATTATTAATTTTTTAAAGTAAATTTAATACATTATAAACTCAACTTAAAAAAAATCATCAAATAGTCAATATAATGATAAATATTTTAAAATGTATAAATATACTACTAATTAAAATATTTTTATTTCATAATTATCAATAATCAATATAATGACAATTTTACCCTTATTGGTATAAAAAAACAAGGCCGAAATATAGATTAATACTTGAACTTTATGTTTATTTCATAATTATTAATAATCAATATAATTATTTTTTATACCAAAAGAGTAAAATTGTCATTAAATTTATTTTAAAAAATAATAATGGTCTTACATTTACTCTTTTTGGTACAAAAAATTATTTGAATAAATGTTAAAATAACACTCAATATTACACAAGTATTTTTTAGTCATGTATCGTTGTTATGTCATCAATTTTTTGAAGTGACACTATCAATTATACGTAATTAGAAAAAGTTTAAAGTTTAATCTCCTAATTGAAAAAATTGATAAGACAATTTCCAAAATAAAAAATAAATAAAATTAAAGTGCAAGGTAATACTGCAGATGCCAATTTTTTTTTTATGTTTTTATGGCTCCGCAATTTAATATTGCGGATGCCAAATTTTTTTTTTTAAAAAAAGTTTTTCAGGCTCCGTATTTTAATATTGCGGATGGAGATTCATACAAGGAGGGGTATTTTAGACATTTATCCCGTCCGCCGTATTAAACTGCGAAATATTGAAAACTAAACTGCGGACAGAAGCTCTATTAAACCATTGGATCATTGGATGGATGCTCAAGATCATTGCGAGAAAGGACAATTTAATTTGACAATGTCTTAATATATATATATATATATATATATATATATATATATATATATATATATATATATACGGTGGGGTTTGAAAGCGGACCAACTGTATGCGGACTAACAAAGCGGACTCAAGAGAATTGAAAAAAAAGAAGCAACTTGGGCAACCTTGGTCGAATGATCCATCCTTCCCTCTTAGACTTTGCGAATCGTAAGGGGCTTTGTTCAGAAAGAAGATTATGACGCCCCCAAAATAGGTATACAACACCCATTCTGAGTAGTCAAAATACATGGTACAAAAACAACTACAACTTTATTAATACAACATAAAAACTGTGAGTTTAAATACAAATATTGTCATCTAGACAATATCCACACTCAAATAAGTCCTCGGTATAATTATTGATACATTATTTTATAAAAATGGTGAGGACTACTAAAACGACTTTCTAAAACCTTCATTCCATACCCCGACTAGTACTCGCTACATTCTCGCCTCCTAAGAAAAAAATGGAACAAAAAGGAAAAGGGTGAGCTCAACTAGCCCAGTAAAGAATATTATGACCAAGATAATATAGAACAAATTATTGTTAGTCTTCAACAGGGAAAAATCTAATAGAATACAATAGACAACAAGTTTTAAATCAATATTCGCAGCGGAAATAATAATTCATTAGAAGAGTTAAATAGAGAATAAAATCTACTATCTTCTACATATGAATTTAAAAGTTCATCGTCAATATTTTATCCCTGTAACATCAATCGATATATATATCGGAATCAAATATTCATCTTTGCACTTCTGAGCCAAAGATATTCAACGAGTTAGTCGTGTTCATCTAAACACTTGTTCAACTTTGCACTACGGGCCAAAGATATTCATCAAAATCATTCATCTTCTGACTACTGGGCCAAAGATATTCGGTTATATCATCATTTAGGGTGAGGATGATGAAAATATTTTAAAGAAAAGCGAATCCAAATTGAAACAAAAGAATAAATATTAAGGATTCAGTATTTCAAATTTATTCCATGTCCAAAAATACCTCATAAATAATCATAGTGGAGTAAAATTCAATACTGATCAAAATATGGATACAATAAAAGCTAGTATCCATAATAGATATTTTAGACGAAAAACGAAAATTTAATTTTTCTGTGAATAGTGCCGTATTCGTGAATAGTGCGGTATACGTGAATAGTGTCATATACGTGAATAGTGACTCCGACACTAAAAGATAGAAATTTTACAAAAAAAATCATCATGCTTCGTGAATAGTACTCGTGAATAGTACTCGTGAATAGTAACTCATGAATAGTAACTCGTGAATAGTAACTCATGAATAGTAACTCCGACATGAAAAAGTTTCAAATTTGATAAAAAGTTCCAACAAATATTTCTGCATAATGATATTGAAGAAATAATATCATTTTTAAAAAAAATAATATCTCTTACCTCAAAAGGATAGTACTTCTGACTGGATATAGTGCTGAAAGAACTTGCACCGTATATCAATACTCAAAGTACTAAAATACTCACAAAAATATGCTCAATATATCGAGAGAGAAAGAGAGAGAAAACTTCAGTTTCTGGTGTGATTTTTAATTCTAACTTAACCACCCTATTTATAGGAAAATGCTTAGAACACCAAAGCAGAAAATTTAATATAATATTAATATATTATATAAAAATTCTTACGCACACCAAATCAAATCCAAACATCAGCCACCAATAGTCAACTAAATCAAAAAAACATTTTTGTTATTAAAAATAATTAAAACTTTCAAAAATCAATTATTTCGGAACTTCAATAATTCATAATAAATAGCCCTTTTATCAAAAATTTAAATCTTGCAACTATCTATAGGAAATTCAATTCTCTACAACTTCGCAGAAGAAAGTTTTTCCAAATTCCAAACAGAAATTGACCAAAATCCATAAACGGACGATTTTACAAGCTATAATCAAATTTCAGTCAAGAAATGGGCCCACAGACATGTTTAACATGTTTTATGTGACGCCCCCAAAATTAGGTATACATCACCCATCTTGAGTCTTGAGATACGTGTATGTAATTCAAATACAACTTAATAATATAAGCTGTGGGTATGCAATACGACAATACATAAAACTATGAATTTGAATACAAATATTGTTTACTAGAGATTATACAAACTCAAAAGGAGTCCTCATTATAATTATTATCACACTATTTCGCGGAATAGTGAGGACTACTAATACACCATCTAGGACCATCACTCTGTTCCCGACTAGTCCCCAGCCACGTTCTCATTTCACGAGAGAATGAAAAAAAAGGTGAGCTCAACAAGCCCAAAGAAGAAATATTATGACTAAGATAATGCGAGAATAATTTATCGTTAGCCTTCAACGATATTAAACTTATAAAATATAATAACTATCAAGTTTAAGCTGCGGTGAACAAGCAATCCATTAGAAGAGTCAGTAGGGAATAAAATATACTATCTTCTATGATTTAAAGGTTTTTCATCACTTTTATCATTTGGGACTCAAACTTAATAAATAATCCACATCATCGAATCACCTTACATTACTACGGCCGAGGATATTCTTTAGTATCACGACCACGAATTATCCATGCACTACTACTAAAGATAATCATGTTTTCATCAACGGTCCTGATCATGCCATAAAACAATTCATCTTTGCACTACGACCAAAGAGAATCCATTATCCATAGCCATAATCATACCAAAAACTGTCTATCAATGCACTACGGGCCAATGAGGACTTTATCCACATCATTTGTAACATTACGGTCATGATTACACCGAATAATCCCTGGTCATAATCATACCAAGTCCATCTATGCACTATAGGCCACAGATAACTTTGAACAAAATATAAACATGAGGATGATGACAATGATATAAGAATTCAATAAAACAAGTTCAAGAATTAATTTATCTAGGAACTAATAACGTCCAAATTGTCAACATGATACTGCTTTGTAGAGTAAAATTCAAGAATGCTCAGAAGAATATTTCCATGAAAAGATACTGGATGAAGCACAAATATCAAAGATATTCCACTAATTTCATGGGTATAGAAGTCAATATTTTAACCAAATGAGTATAATAAAGAATGGAATAACAAAAGAAATCACCATGCATGCGATAGACCGCACGGACAGGTTATTCTAACAGAATAATAAAGGATGGAACCAGGTCCGACGTAAACGCCTTGATGACGAGGATATTAAAGCGAATAATAAAGAATGGAACCGGTCCGTAAAAACGCATAGATAGGATATTAAGCGAGAATAATCAATAATGGAACCGGTAAAGGAAACAGAACGCAGAGACGAGGATATTACGACGGAATAATAAATAATGGAATTCCAGTCCCAGCAGAACGACGCATGAGGATATTCCGACAGAATAATAAAGAACAAAATATTAGAAGAATGTCACCATGTATAAGGTAGCCCGCGTATACAGGTTATTTCAACAGAATAATAAATAATGGAATAACAGAAGTTCTCTTCATGAATACAAAAGAAATAATACCCCTTACCGTAAAAGAAACTGAATATAAGAGTAGGGAAGTAGCAGAATACTTTTCTATAGGTTCTCTTGTAATTCTCTTTCTAGAGTTTCAGTGAATTCGTAAGAAATAATGAAGGAATGAGCTTCTATTTATAGGAAAATGGAATGAATAGTAACTAATTCATGAGCGGTCCAGATTGATTTACTATTAAGCTAAGCGGTCCATATTGGTTTCTTATTAAAACTTAAAACAACGGTCATACCGATTTACTTATTAAAACTTTAAACCAAATGATCCATATTGATTTCTTATTATAACTCCACCGTGCGGTCCATATTGACTTCATTATATCTTCAACCAACGATGCGAAAAATTAAGCACATCTCCTCATAGAATAATATTGTACCCAAATACGAATGCACAATACTAGAGTGAATAAGAAGCAGGGTGATAACTTCGTGAATAGTAACTTCGTGAATAGTAACTTCGTGAATAGTAACTCATGAATAGTAACTTCGTGAATAGTAACTTCGTGAATAGTAACTCATGAATAGTAACTCGTGAATAGTAACTCATGAATAGTAACTTGTGAATAGTAACTCATGAATAATAACTCGTGAATAGTAACTCATGAATAGCTCCGACACGAAAAGTGTCCCGAATACCTAATTGAATAATATATCATATTATGCAGATGATATTGTAACAATAATTGAATCGATAATATGAGAGATATGATGCGACAATTATTAGCAATAATTGAGTATAACCGAAGTGACTTCTCACGTAAGCATCAATAATCAATCTAAAGCATCATGCAACTTACCATGCCAGACAGCGTATTCTTTCTTTTAACACAAGGGTGTTTCAACGATTAAGCTGTAAAACTTCCGCCGTTATTTTCATAAAGTATTTTTGTCGTTTTTCTATCGGATAATAATTACATTGTGGGGTCCACTAATGATTGTCTGCCGTCATACGGAAATTCTCCGATAAAAAGAATATTCCCAAACCAATCGAATATTATACAACCACTACTTACTTTTGCAAAATTTATAAATATTACCCACAACTATAACATTACATCAAATCAACACCATAATATAAAAAAAATTATTTCGAGAAAATTAAATCTTTATTCATAAAATTTGGGTCTCACATTTTAAACAACTTTTGCAAAAAAAATACTCTTCCTCCTCATATACTCATATATCCCACATTCATTATAAAAATATCATCATTATTATATTATAATAATATAATAAAATGTTATTTTATCGTAAAAGATAAAATATTAATTTTCAACAATTGTCACTTTAAAATTTTCTCCATCTATATCCATATAAAATAAATATTTTTCTCATCATATAAATTAATAATTAATTATTCACAAATAATATTACGAATCGCAATCATCGTATTGGGGCGGTTCAGGAAAAGAGAGCTTTCGATAAGGATTTCTCGCTTCGGTAGCATGATTAGGTGACCAAACCTCTCCTTAGAGCGAACTTTCTAGACATTGCCAATAATGTTTTCTAATAATATTATTAGGATAATATGAATTATTGCTTCGATAATGGAAAATCTTGTGTAGTGACAATTATTGAAACAATAGTAATATAAAATATCAACGCAACAATTATTGAATCAATAAAATAAAATCTTTGAGCGAATAACTCTTCATAACAATTATTAGTGAGTAGTGCCTTACGTAAGAATCAATAATTGGTGCAATCTCATAGTATCTTCTTGTCTGAACAACGCAGACATCTGTGTGTTTTAACCACGGGTATTCCAACGGTGTTAAGCAGTAATAACTACTGTAGATATTTATAAACAACTTATACTTGTCATTTTTTTTTCATCCAATCGCTTTACATTATGGGGGCCCATAAAAAGATCATTACTGCGATACGAATATTCCCCGACAGCAAGAATATTCCACGACCAAACGAATATTCCCCGACAACAATGTAAGATCAATAATTCGTTTTCTCTATTTATTATCTTGAAATAATAAAATTGAGTTTTCTCTATTTATTATCTTGAAATAATAAGGTGATAATTTGATATAATACTTTGGTTATGGGTGAAATGTGCAAATTTTGCAAAATAAGCAAGTGGTTATAAAATATTCATTTTGTCGGGGAATATTCGTTTGGTCGTGGAATATTCTTGTTGTCGGGGAATATTATTTATCTGCCGTAAACCATTTTGTGGGCCCCATAATGTAGAAATATCGGATGAAGAAAGCGACAAGTTTGAGTTTTTATAAATAACAGCATAATCAATACTGAATTAACTAATCGTTGGATTATTATGGATGGTTAAAATAAAAAATGTCTGGCGTGGTTCTGTGAAGATTGTTAAATTATTGATTTTTACGTAAGAAGGCACTACTCGATAATTGTTACGATAATTAATGTTCAATATTTTATTGATTGATAATTGCTGCGTTCTTTATTTTATATTATTATTGTTTCAATAATTATCAACGCACAATATTTCCCATTATCGGATCGATAATTCATATTATTTGAATAATATTATTAGATAACATTATTGGCAATGTCTAAAAGTTCACATGTCGAGGAGAGTTTGGTCACCTAATCAATGGCCAAAGAAGGAGAAATCTTTATGAAAAGCCCTCTTTCCAGGAACTACTTAATTGCCATTATGATTACGTAATATTATTTGTGAATAATTAATTATTGATTTATATGATAAGGAAATATTTATTTTATGCGATATATATGATGGATTTATTTTATGTGGATATAATTGAAGGAATTTGCGGGGAATTATTTGTTGAAAGTTGGCACTTATTTTCTTCGATAAATATGCATTCATATATTATAATTGTTTTATAATATATATATATATATATATATATATATATATATATATATATAGGGATCCATATTGGTTCTTTATGGGTCTTATCTTTTTATTTTTGGATAGTTGATAAACTTATTGGAAGGAAATTTGAGATTGAAACATAAATATACTTGGTAGTAAAAGCTATCATCGCTTTTATTTTAATATGAGGACCCCACCATAGTCGGCGTATGTTGTCAGTTTGTTTAACAAAAAGCAATTTTTAATATTAAATAATACGACGTAAATGAAACATAAAACATTGTATAAAAAAAAAAAAAAAATCTAAACTGTAACAAGCTCTTACGACTTGTAAAAAAAAAAAAAAAATAAAAAAATAAAATCTAAACCGTAACAAGTTTACTATTGTAAAAAAAAAAAAAAAAAAAAAAACCGTAATAAGCTCTTACGACGTAAAAAAAAAAAAAAAAAAAAAAATTACCAACCAAAGATGACCTCTTACGACATGTATAAAAATCAAATAGTGGCACAAGTTCTTTATTTGTTATTTTTATAACAATATTTGTTATTTTATAAAAATAAATATTTTTATAAAAACAAATATTTTATAATAACAAATAAAGAATATAAAATATTTATAAAAACAAATATTTTATATAAACATTTGTTATAAAATATTTGTTATAAAAACATTTGTTATAAAATATTTATTTTTATAAAATATTTTATAATAACATTTGTTTTAAAACATTTGTTATAAAAACATTTGTTATAAATTATTTTTTATAAAACATTTGTTATAAATTATTTTTTATAAAAAAATTGTTATAAAATATTTTATAATAACATTTGTTATAAAATATTTGTTTTTATAAAATATTTTATAAAAACATTTGTTATAAAACATTTGTTATAAAATAGAATGCATTTGTCATTTCTTACAAATGTTTTATAACAAATGTTTTTATAAAATATTTTATATTTCTTACTTGTGCCACTATTTAATTTTTTATATGTCGTAAAGAGGTCATCTTGCATTGGTAATTTTTTTTTTTTTTTTTATCGTAAGAGCTTGTTACGGTTTGATTTTTTTTATTTATTTTTTTTTTATATGTTTATGCAATTTATCTCAAATTCGTATTATTTAATATTAAAAATTCGTTTTAGTTAAAAAAAGCGACAACATGTTGACTATGGTGGGGTCCTCATATTAAAATAAAAGCGGTAGAAGCTCTTCTTATTACCGGGTATATTTATGTTTCAATCTCACCTTCCAATAAGTTTATCAACGGTCCAAAAAGGGTGTTGCAGACAAGACCCATAACAATAGGTTCTTATGGAAGAAGCTCTATATATATATATATATATATATATATATATATATATATATATATATATATATATATATATAAGCATGTGACTAAAAGATGGAGTAATCGAATTGTATTCGTATTCATTATTCAAAAGCAGTATACCTTGTTTATTTCCTAAGTTGGTTGGTGAAGAAATTTCCTGCAAATTGTTTGTCAAACTTTTCTGCAAACCATTCTTTGGTTTTTAAAAGCAGTATACTTTTGGTTAGTTTTTTTCAAAGTTGCTGGCTAGTTGTTGCGTATTTTCTTCTTCTGTTTATTGAGTGGTAGACATTCTGTAAAATCCTTTCCTTGTTTCCAAAATGGTGGGCCTTCAAACAATTGAAAATTTTGAGTTAGGCATTGAAAAATAAATTCTCCAGTAAAGTGATGGACCAATAAAGTGTGAGTTTTCATTTTCAAATTCTTCCTGCCAACTTGATTTCAAGGGGTGGCCCCCACCCATATGGAAAATATAATGAGTTAGGAAAAAGTAGGCAGAAAACTTTATTTGTTGTTCTTCCTCCGTTGCTATAAATAGGGGGTAACCCCTCATTCCTTCACACACCATCTCATAAATCAGAAATCCTTATTCTATAATATTGTGAGTATTTTCTTAAGTATAAGAATACTTTGAGCGTAGTTTTTCTGCAAGATTTTCTCAGAATAATATCCGATATTCTAGTCAAATTCAGTTTCTACTAAGGTAAAGGATATTATTTTATTGCAATACTCGGGAGAAAAATATTATTTTCTTTCATACTCCATATTATGTAAGCGATATTATTTCATCTTGTATTCCTAAAATTGAACTTACTATGGTAAGTATTGTTTTTATAATTCCTGAAATGATTAGAAATTTCGTTTCATCTAATATCATTTCATAGGAATATTGGTCTGAACTTTTTATCAAATTTGGAATTTTTCATGACTGGGTACTGTTCACGGGTACTGTTCACAAAAGAAAAAAAAATATTTTTTCTTTCTTCCAAGTTATCTGTTGTGACCTTTATTCTTGAAATTAAATTCATGTTTTGATCTTCATTCTTGAATTTTACTCTACTATAGTTTATTATGGAGAATTATTGAACTTGGATAAACTGAAATATGAATCCCTAATATTTGTCCTTCTGTCTCACTGGATTCGTTCTTTAAAATATTTTTTATCATCTTCCCATTCTAAATGATGACATTACTAAATATCTTTGGCGTAAAGACAAAGATGAATGATTAATCGATGAATATCTTTGGCCAGTAGTCAGCAGATAAGCAGTGTTGAGATGAACATGAATTAATTGGTGATACAAATGAATATCTTTGGCCGTAGTGTTAAGATGAATATTTGATTCAAGATGTATATTGATTGATGTTATGAGGGATAAATTATTGATGATGAACTTTTAAATCTTAGAAGATAGTGGAATTCTTTTTCTACTGACTCTTCTAATTGGATCATTGTTTCACTGCGATTGTTGATCTAAAACTTATTATTCATTATATTTTATCGATTTTTCCTGTTGAAGACTAATGATAAATTGTTGTATACTTATCTTGGTCATAATATTCTTTCAAATTTAGTTGAGTTCACCCTTTTCCTTTTTGTTCCATTTTCTTCTCGGAAGGTGATAACATGTGAAGGCAAAGCAGGGGTATGGAGTGATGGTTCGGGATAGATATATTAGTAAATTCCTCACTATTTTGTAAAATAAGATATCAATAAATGTAATGAGTGATTTCCTTTTGAGTTTGATACTCTCTATTAGACTATATTTGTATTCAAACTCACAAGATATGTGTGTTGTCAGATTTTGCACGACAATTGTATTCTTGAAGTTGTATTTGTTTCGCATCACGATGTATTTGTATTTCGAGAATGGGTGATGTATACCTATTTTGAGGCGTCACACCTAATTAGCGGCGATGGTGTTGGGGTTGGGATTCGAGTCCTTTGGTAGGAGCCCAGATCAGTATATGAGTTCGATTGGATTGGACCAGATAGTGGGTTAATATTTGCATTTGCGGAGTTCATGATGTTTTTTAATAAAAAATATACTTTCTTTTATAATTTTTTATTCAAATTTATTCTATTATTTTTTATTTACTATTCTTAAAAAAATTAATACACGATTACCGGACGCTGGCACCGGACCCCCCCAACCCCTCAATTCAAAGAGGCAACCCAAATGACCAGGTCTCCATCCACCGGTTCTCTTTTTCTTCCTCACACTCTTTTTCTCTCTCTAAACTGTATATATCTGCCCTGCCCTGCCCGCCCCTGTTCTGTTAATGGCTCTTTCTTTCTATTTTTACCCCCTTTTTTATCGGCCCTTCATTACACTCACCACCTTGCTCCACTTTTCTTTCATTATACTTACCGTAATTCTCTTTAATTACCAGATTCAATTTTTCTTTAAATTGGGCGTGGTTTTTAATTTCTGGGTTTTCGGTTTCTTAATTTCTGTTGGCATTCAATCATTCGTTAGTGCATTTAAAGAGCCCTCGTTATATACCGTGTTTACAGTTCAGGTAATTATCTTGTCCTTTTTTAGCTGCATTAATTAATTATTTTGAGGTTAGTGTGATTGGTTCGGAAGTTTTCTATTATATGTTACTCCCTCCATAGGTCGTTTTAAATTTTTTTTTTTGTTACTAATTATTTTTCGTTTATAGTTATTTAGGAGAATTGATTACTATTTTTCCCAAATTGACCTTTATTACTCCACCTAATCTTTTGATCCATAAGTGAGGTGAAGGGTATTATAGACAATTGATACTATAATTAATATTTTTCAATCATTTTCTTAATTCTTGTGCACGTTCACATGTCTAAAACTACCTATATTAAGGAACGGACGGAGTATTTTCTTTATATGTCCTTCAAAAATTTATGTTTGAAATTGTAATGGGTTGAAAAAATTCTTGGGAATTATATATGATGATTTGTGTACTTCAAATTTATAGCTTTTGTAATCCATATAGATGTTTATTTGTTGTTTAGTTTCCAAGAATAGAATATCGAAAATTTCAGTTGTTCATCTTAGATTGTTTGAGTTTCCTCTTGGTCTTGGTTTAGGTTATTGGTATTGATCATAACTTTTCTAGTCTCTTTTGGAACATGTTTTTATTGGAAAATAGGAGGTGCCGATCTCACCGTTGGATAAAGTATTTGAGCAGTGAACACAACTTTGTCAAGGTTTACTAAAATTTTCACCATAAAAGGTGAGTATTTTCAATTTTGATTATATTGATTCAGTGTTGTTACCTTTATTGTTGGGGTCATGAAGGTTGATAATTTGATGCTTGTAGATAAGGGATTTCTGCCTGTAATTCTCACAATTAACTGCAAGAATTATTTTGCACGAAAAGTGTAGTAATATTAGATCTTGTAACCTATGCATTACTAGTGGGAAAAAAATGAAATTGTGAGTTAATCACAAAAGAGGTGTGGGATTATCAACTTGTGTAAACATCATTTGTGTTTATTAGCACCATAAAAAAGTTCACTGGCCAATTTTCTTTGCAATTGCAGCCTTTCAGCCATGGATATATTGGACTCAAGAAGAAGAAGTAAATTCTCAGGAAAAATTATCTTAACTGTTGTAGTTACTACACTTTGCATTATTTATCTAAAGAGCCCTTCTAGCTTCAGTAGCTCTAAGCAGGTATTAATCTGGCTTAGTTATGCACAACTATGTTCACTATTCTTTGTCAATGTAAGAACACTGTTTGCATGCGCCTTGGATTTATAGAATGGTAGACCTGATTATTTTTTCTTGCTTTGTTTTTAAAGGGATTTTTTTATTTGAATTTAACTGTCTACTTTGGTACAAGGATCTCTGACTATGTCTGACTATTCTGCATGTCGGCTGATGCACTTTATCTTTTAATTGTATCACATGAGGACATTTATTGATTTTGGGAACTAACTTACTTGATTTGTTAGATACATGGTTCAATTTAAAGTTAAAATTTAAATATTTATCTTTCAACTTTTTGTTGATTTGACCTTGTGCTATTACCATAAGATTATTCTTTCTAAAAAGATCCACGAAATGAACTTGAACCAGAAAGCTTAAGTTCCCATGACTCGCTGTTTCCTTTGGTAGGCTTCAATTTTTAACCTACGCCAATTGTCCCTTAGCTGTTAATTATGCTTTTTTAATACATGCCAAATGAATTAGGTTAACGGGTAGAAGGTCTATTCTCATACATTATCCACAACTTAAGTGGAATTATTCTGCTCAAAAATTCATTTTTGAAAATATACATTGCTTTGGAATGAGAAATTAAAATCCATCTTGCATCTGCAGCAGTTTCATCATCTTTAAAATTGCAAGGTTCAGTGAGTGAAGAATGATAACCTGCTTGCTCTCACATTTAACTCTTTAGTGGTGTAATATTCTTGAAAGTAAACAAAATAAAATCTTTTTGATTCTTATTTTCAAATAATTTCCTTTAAACTGCTGTTTAGACTTTAAAATATCAAAATCTCATATCAAAAAGTAAACCCACTGTTCAAAATATAAACCTTATGAGATACTTAACACATTATCCATTTCGAGATAAATGCTTTAACATTGTACCAGAATAGCTAGCTTCAATAGTGTACTAGGCTCAACAGCAACATGTTATTCGTTTATTAAATATAAATTGTCTTCCTGAACCCACAGGAGCACAACCAATTGTTTTGGTTGTATGGTTTGATATATACTATTGCATCCTTAGTTAAATTGGACCATATGGGTACTGCCAATTATTTTTACTTGCCCTATCCATATTTCCCCTTCCACATAACTTCCATCAGTGAATTGAGAAAAAAAGGAAAGATATGTTTGAAGAGCAGTTTTTTAGTTACATATCTCCCTTTTCACCTATTTGGGGCTAGGGTGTATTTTTGGATTTTTTATGGGCATTAAGATGGGTGCCTTTCGAGGTGTAGCTATTCTGTATATTCACAAGGATTGGGGGGTTGTCATTTGTTAAGGACTTGTATTTTTAATTTCTTCAACTTTTTTTTCGTTGGTTGGGAGGATTCCTTGTCCGCCTATTTGTTTCTATCTTCTTTGTAATAAAATTCTACTTTTATCTATATTATTAATGATAAAATTTAATTTAGAAGTTGATAGAGTAGAACTGCAAAAATTATATGTATAAAATATGGGTTACCCCAAGTTGCCTAGAGTTGGAACAAGACTTGACATTAAATTTATCGAAGTAGTTTATGTTAATTTTAGAATAAAAAGCATTTTTGTTCTCATAATTGCAATATGAACTTATGGTGTGGTGAGATGTGGATGGGAACTCAATAATTGATAACATCATCGGTATTTTTATTTTGGACTGTAAAGTTTTTCTTGGACATCTCCTAAGAGATTGGCGCATATACAATTTTAATTTCAAGTATATTTTTGACTCTGACCCCAGAAATAGAAGTATGTGATGGCTCCCACGATCTAATGATTTGTCATCATGGAAGTATACCTTCAGATGTTTTGTAAACACAATGTTCCAGTGAAATTCTATGTGATACCAAATTATACTCTTAATGTAGTTTACTTTTGTTGCGTTCAAGTACTTTCAATGTGTTTTTTGTTTTAACCCATATAATGTCTACTTTAGATCTATATACTTTCAACAAATTGTAACATTTTTTAAGTTGATTTTCCATGTAACTTTTAGATGCAAGTTGATTACCTTCTCAAATTAGTATTGTTGAGCTCCTTCATTGCATAAATATTCTTAACTTTTAATGTCAAGCTTATATCTTATTCAGTTTTATTTGTTGTTCTCACTCTTTAAATAAATTTCGTGCTATATTTCCCTTTTGTTTCATTCTTTTGCGGATTAGAATTGTACTTCAATCAGTGATTTATGTCATGGACATTGTACTCAAGTACAAATGTTGTGGAGTACATTCACTAATCACTGGAGCCCAAATGCATGATTGATAAAAGTGTAATTTATGGAAATTATTTTAGTTCTTTAGAATGGGTAGGTTTATGGCTTTACCTATAAATGTGTTCATCAATAATCAGATTCTGCATGCACATTGACTTTCTTTTGATAACAAATATCAACACTCCCCAACGCTTTATGTTTCTTTTCTTATCTGTCATTTTCAGTTTTCCGTTCGTGAACCTGGGGTGATACATGTATTGGTAACTGGAGGTGCGGGCTATATTGGTTCTCATGCTTCCCTTCGACTGTTGAAGGACTCATATCGTGTAACGATAGTGGTATTTCCTATTCATATAACCTATTTGTTATATTATTTGTAAGCCTAAATATGGCCGAAACTAGTGCCAAGTACTGTGGTAACTAAAGCGCCCCCTGAACTTACAATTAATTACAGACTGTGCCATGGTTTTTACTCGGAACAAATTTCGGACGTTTTCTTGGCCTACTTAACATTGTTATAGATGAAAATTTGGTTATTAATAGCAAGTACTAGATATTATTGCTTCTTTTGATAGGACAATCTTTCTCGTGGAAACATTGGTGCTGTTAAAATTCTTCAAAAGCTATTTCCAGAGCCAGGATGGCTTCAGTTCATTTATGCAGACCTCGGTGATGCAAAGGCTGTATCCTAATTGGACTAACAATTAGAAATAACTTGTGTTATTTATAAACAACTTTGATATATGCTACACGTGTTATTGCTGGAGCTTCTTCCTTGAATCATATTTCAGGTAAACAAAATATTTGCAGAGAATGCATTTGATGCCGTGATGCATTTTGCAGCCGTTGCTTATGTAGGTGAAAGTACAGTTGAGCCTCTAAGGTACTTATTTTTCATGCAAATTATATACTTATATGTTTTGTATTATACTTTAAATATTATTTTTAGTGAGAGTAGGAAGAAAAACACATTAAGTCATTGCCAAATAATAAAAAATAAAAATCCTGTTACCGAGCCTCCTCAAATTTCCAAAAAGAAATTTACACAACCTTTTTTGTGTAGCACAATGCAGAAAAAGATACTCATGACAGTCGGAACTTTACCTGCACGATTCAAATCTGAGCAGAAGTGTTTGTATGGCCTCCAATTTTTAAATAAATCTGGAAAAGAACTGCAAAACTGGGATATGAATTTCTAGGGCTAGCTTGAGTGATAACATTATGAGTAGGATCAAATCCCATTTATTACGGTGAAGGCATAATTGCTCTTAATTACTTTTTGTCTGGGAGAATTTGGCTCGGAAGGGAACGGCCACAACCATTTTCCTGGAAAGATTTTTTAACACAAGATTTCATAGACCTAAGCCCCCTTCCTTCATAGGGTTACAAATCTGACCCCAAGCAACCAGGTTTGAAGACTTATATAAAACTATATAAACAAAACTGTACAAGATGATATTATAGAAAATTTCCTAGACCTAAACCCCCTTCCTTCTTAGGGTTACAACTTACAAATCTGATCCCAAGCAACCAGGTTTGAAGACTTATATAAAACTGTATAAGCAAAACTGTACAAGATGATATTATAGAAAATCGATCAGGAGCTTATCAAGCCTATTCACCAATGACGCCGATCGTTAACGGAGATAATAATTTGGCAGTAGCAAGGATACTTTTAATTGGAGTAAGCATACCATTCTTGTCTAGCATTTTCTCTTCCATCTGACCAATCATCCCTCAAACCTCACCACAAAAAAATTAGTTAGTTGCGAGTGAAGCACCTTAAAGGTCTCAAAAAGACAGACAGGTATCCATTAACCTGAATAGAGAAACAACTTCTCAAAAATACTGATATAAATCATCTCCTCTTCTACCTAAAGTCCAACCTCTTCATCATATACATATGCATGGTCATAATCTCTCTAAATGTCCAATTTGAAAATAATGATATCTATGCTACTCCCGAGTTTTGAACCAACACATTCATTTCCCACTAATTTTGCTTCTCAGTGTTGTGAGACATCACCTTTTCTAGTTGTGGAGCTAAATTTTTACCAAAATCTTAGACGCTACCTACCCAGCTACTTGACATATAATCCTTCAATTTCCCCCTTTCTTTTAAGCAAACGGATGCTTTGAAGCTTCACTCAGAGTTGCTGACTAGTGATTACAAAGAAATGGTGCATAATAATATCCTCCTAAACATATTAATATAATTATGGAAAAAGGTCATTGCCATTACATTGGAGCCGCAAGTATTATCACCGTTGCAACTCTTTAATGCTTCTACAACTCAAAATAAGTCCAATATTAGAAGAAAACATAGGTTAAATGCTTTTTATCTCACTTCATTTTAGGTCAACTTACAAACGTCTAACTATATATTTTTTTTCTTACAGTCAATTGACTCAACTTTTATTTTTTTACAAAACGTCACAAAATCAACTAAATCATGTTGACTTTAAACGGTTTGTCACATGTAATTCCACATAAGAGAGATAAAACTGATATGGAACTCTCATATATAATGAGCTGGAAATGAAAGGAAATTATAAGGTAAATATAATCAGAAAATTAACAAGAGAGTAATATTTCAATTTTTATTATAAAATAATATCACCTAAAACTTCGAAACTTTAATACTCTCTTCAAAAAATTACATCATCTTCTGACCTAATCCCCTTCTACCTCATCTCTAAATTCTCTCACCTCTCACTCAACGCCACCACCTTCAAAGCGACAACAACAATAATTCGAGTGAATGGCTTAATCTGCAAACCCAAAGACGAGTTATGGCAGTTCACTTTCATCTTCCTCTTCTTGAAAAAATTAAGCTAATTAAACACAACATAATTTCTAATCTTGAACAAATAAAGTAAATTAAACAGCTAAATATAAGAGACCCAAATGAATACCTCCACCCAATTTGATAAGAGAAAAGAAAATTGTCCCCTAATCTCTGACGTCTGACGTGATACTAGTCACAACCGCTAGATCTTCGGCGTCCCGCAATCGCCGCCAAATTCAGCAAAGCAAGATGGAAATAATTGTTGTCATCGCGCTACCTCCTTTTCGGAATCACTACCCGATCTAAGGTCTTTCTGTTTTTTTCTTCTTATTTGGTTTGATATTCTTATGAATCTTCTCAGATGAGATTTAGAGTTGGGTCTGTTCATCTTATTTGTTTTACTAAAATTATAATTCTTTTAACAAATTATTTAATTTTAAAACCCTTATATTAGATTTTGAAAAACATAATAAACTAAAAATATTCTTGTTAGTGGGTGGGTTTTGGGTATATTATGGGTTATGGATCGGGTATTCATGTATATGGGTGGGTGGATGGGTCTTATTGGGTGGGTTAAAGCTGATGTGTATAAAGATGTTAAAAAACATTACAGCTAGGATTATGTGCATATGTGGCATTGTCATGTTAATTTGCTGTTAAAAAAGCTAACAGTCTAGACAAAATTTCAAATTTATGAAAGAAAACAAAAGTTGAGTTAGTTGACACTTGACCGGAAGAAAAAATGTCTAGAATTTTAAATTTATGAAAGAAAACAAAAGTTGAGTTAGTTGACTGTAAGAAAAAAATAAAGTATAGTTAGGCATTTGTAAGTTGACCTAAATAAGAAGCATTTAACCCAAGAGATCTTATACAAAAATCTGCCAATGAGCATAACCCAATATCAAACATATGACAGGGCTTGAAACATTACAAAACCTAATTGTACACGAGATCAAACATTCTTCATTATTGTCTCCAATGTTCCTCTTTTCTTCTAATTGCTAATAAGGATTTGCATCTTTCTTCTACACACTATGATGATAATGGAAGAAAAAAAGGTTAGAAATTTTGGAAGACATGAAGAATAGACCGTTTCATCCCCTTTTTTGTCATCACTAATCATGATCATTCTTCTACACACTAAAAGACAACCGTTCACTGCATGACCCGGTACAACCTAATTTCGGTATCTTAAATTCATAAACCTTTTTCTATTATTAAGTGAATCAATAAGCCTCCAAACTTTCTATCAATTTTGTCACTGTAAATCTAATTTTGGAATTTTTATAACAAAAATAAGAGTAACCTACATTCAAAGTTAGTGACATACATTTAGCGTGAACGTCAATTATTTTCTTTGGCCTTTCAGAGCCGTCTCTCTTATCTTATACATGTAGAATGATACATTTCCCGTATATATTTGTTGCTCACATCTTCAATGTGAATGATTATCTTTGACATATCTTTCTCTTCAACTCTCCACGCTCTTATTAGTATATAATAATGTCGATCTGTAGATTATAATTGGATCTTTGATTTTACTATGCTTTCAAGATGCATGTATTTATTTATGTTCAGGAAAGGGTGTCAAGTACAAACTAGATGTGTGATGTAGTTCTCTCTTTAATTTCATTTTCTTAATATGACTTCCTTTAACCTTACATTTACTTATTGTGACATTCTGTGAGTTAACAGGTATTATCATAATATTACGTCCAATACATTGGGAGTTTTGGAAGCAATGACATCACATGGTGTGAAGACATTAATTTATTCAAGTACTTGTGCAACATATGGAGAGCCCAAGAAAATGCCCATCACTGAAGAAACTCCCCAAGTAAGCATTTATTTTACAATTTCATAGTGCTCCTTTTTGTTAGGCAGTTGAAGTAGAGCTAATATTTATTTTGATGTACAATACCTGAAAGTTTTTTGAGTTATTACCAATAAACTGCCTTATTGAGGCAAAACTAAAACTTCAGTTTGCATGTTTTAACGTTATCTCACGACAGGATAACTGAGAATTTATCATCCTAGATAAGAACTATTGGGTCACTAATTTTTTATTTGATAAAATTATAATTGCCGATCCCCATCTTCGACTAAAAGTTAATGCAATCGGATGAGCCACTATGATTTGGATCAAGAAAGAAACAAGATGAGAGGGGAAAAAAGAAGAAAGGAATAATCAACTTAAATTAGCATCTTAAGAAAGATAATGAACAATGTTGTTAAAGCCTATAAATTTGCCATTTCCAACATCTAGAGCGTGGATGTTATGAGTTTAAATAATTAAGCACAAGCAATTTTTAACTCATTTCCCCTGTTACATATGCAGGCTCCAATCAATCCTTATGGAAAGGCTAAGAAGATGGCAGAAGATATAATATTAGACTTTTCGAAGACTTCCAACATGGGAGTAATGATCTTGAGGTTTGCAATTAAAATTTTGTTTTGTTTATTGCATTCCAAGCATCACATCTTATCTTAATTATGAATGTCTATACAAGTAAAGAAATGATGTCAAAAAAAATACCCTCTATTTTTAAAAAACTGTTGTATGAATGCATCAGATATTATATTTGAAATGCATTGGTAGATTGTATGTCACAGGAAAGGTTTCCTATTCTGATTATTACATTATTGAAAACACTGCAATATAGCTTTTCAGATTATATATGTGGCTACTGGATTGTAAGTTGCGGATAAAAATTTGTTCTCTTGAATCACACTCTGAACAATCTCCTTTAGTTTTGATAGCTAACCAAAGTGAGATTCTGGTGAAATTATCAGATACTTCAATGTGATCGGCTCAGACCCAGAAGGAAGACTGGGAGAAGCTCCCCCTCCAGAACTACGTGAACAGGGTCGCATCTCAGGTGCTTGTTTTGATGCAGCTCGGGGTATTATTCCTGGGTTAAAGGTACTCCTTTGTCATTTTAACCACTGTAATATTTTAATTGAGCAAACCCAAGAACTGGGAAATAATACCCTTTATTTTAACCACAATTGCTGGTTCCAATCCCCACATTTGGGACCAAACTTAGTTTTAAAAAAGAAAGAAAAAAGGTAGTCTTTCCATTGACATCTCCTGTCCAGCATGAAAGGGGATGTGAGTCAGCAAAGGCACATGAACACAATAGATTCATCAAAACATGGCCGGCAAAAAAATAAGTGTAGTTTATATATGTATATACACATCATTACGTATATTTGTTTGCACATTTACTCTCCCTGAAATTGAGCAGTCTCTCAATAAAAAACACCATGTTTCTTAAGTATGATCGCTTTGATAAACTTTAAAGTTCTTGACGTGAATTATAACCATTATATAAACGAAGTGCATCATGGTTCAACAAAATGAGAGGAATGTTGATTAACTTTGGAGAAGTGACCAAGATCCTTCGAGTATCATAAATCTTATTTTCCTTGATGGTTTAGTTCTGGATGTGTGAGTCTCATGGACAAGCATGGACACTTCTTTTTTCATGTTGATTGTATATCCTTTCCCATGACATTACAACTTGAATATTATGATTATTCATGGTTATTTTTTTCTTCAATACTTGATTATAGATTAGGGGAACAGACTATAGTACAGCTGATGGCACCTGTGTAAGAGACTATATCGATGTTACTGATTTGGTTGATGCTCATGTCAAAGCACTTGCCCATGCTCAACCTAGAAAAGTTGGCATCTACAATGTTGGTACAGGAAAAGGTTGCTATTACTGTTCTTTTATTTTCTTCTATATATTTGAGATTGTGAAGAAAGTTGAGCATCTAAAGGTCTAATAATAATTCACAGAAAGTCTAAACATAATAATCATCCTCACAGGTAGCTCAGTGAAGGAATTTGTGGAAGCTTGTAAGAAGGCTACCGGGGTGCCCATAAAGATAGAATACCTCAGCCGTAGACCTGGAGACTATGCTGAAGTTTACAGTGATCCTTCCAAAATTAGACGTGAACTGAATTGGATAGCCAGATACACGAATCTTGAAGAGAGTTTAGGAACTGCATGGAGATGGCAGAAATTGCATAGAAATGGGTATGGTTCCCGCGCTGAAAGTGGCCTTTAATTTCATTAGCTAAAGCATTTTTTGAAAGTAATGCAACTTCCAAACTGAACTCCATTTTGTTGGTCCTTAGAACATTCACAACAGTTTTCCCAATAGACTCTCTATCCCCACATTTGAAGAATATATCAATAAATCAGTATCCAACAGTTTCCTTATCCTTATATAATTTTCTATTTTAATCCCTATATATGATTTGACTCCTCAGGATGAGGGAATCAAAAGAGCGTTCCCTATTTATGTAAAATGACATTTCACACCCTATTTATTGCAATTTTATGTTGGTTAAAGGATCTTATCTCACTTAATTGCATATTTGGGTATGCCTATCAAATTCACTCATTTTTATTTTTTAAACAAAGAATTTAAAGAAGAAAGATAACTATAAAAAAAAATTATAATTCAGTCAAATTTTGATTTTGATCATTTTTGTAAAAAATATTACTAATAATTATAAATTTTATTATTTTATAATTAAAATAAAGTTTTCATAAACACATAATTATCGTTGCACATTTTGATTTCTAACAATATCTATTTTTAAATTAAAATAATTGCAATTTTAAATTCAAACAATAATTGCTTTTAAATAAAAAATAGTTACAATGTTCAAAATATGATTTGACTGTTGGAATTTTCAAATTTTAACTTTTAAATTTTAATTTTAAATTTCAAAATTTAAAATTTAAGGAATCAATATTTGGAACCTGTTGGGTACATAGTGAAAAAATTGAATCCCTATCCTACAGAATAACCCAATAGCAATGCAGAGTAGGAATAAAGATAAGGAAACTGTTGTGAATGCTCTTAGTAGTAAAGTTGGCTCTCAAAGTAACTTATAAGGTTGTGTGTTAAGGAATTTCTGCAGCTTATTCTTCGACGTGTATGTTAGTCAGCTGCCTGCACCTCATTCAGCAGCAGCAGCAGCACTTTTTATTTTGTCTGCGACAATGTTAAACATTTTAATAGGTTGTGAAATGCACATATTGCATTCTGTTTTGACCATTTGTTCCTTCCTCCTATTAATAAACAATGTAGGTAGAATGACAGCATTATTCTTTTTTTGTATTGCTTCTAAAAAAAAAGAGTTTGCCTTTTTTAAGTTAAGTTAATTTGAGATGATTTTAAATGTAAAATTATTTTTACTCGTTCAACTTTTGTAAACAATGAATCTTGTAATTCGTAGCACTTTTTTAATAAAAAAGTTTACATTTTTTTTATTTAAAATAAAATAAATAAATATATCAATTTTAATTTGAAAAAAATCTGAATTTGAGTTTTGAAAATCAAAATTGATCAAATATTTTGAAGACATGCATAGTTGTCCATTCTCACTCGGTTCCATATTAACTGTCTTTTTAGTTTTATGGACAGTTATTATGGAACGGAGGGTACTAGTAGTAGTAGCTGTGTCCGCCGCCGCACTTAAAAACAAAATCCAAAAATAGTGTATATATATATATATCATATTAATAAAATAAAATGTATATAATGTTCATAATTACAATTTGGTTTCCAACAGATCTACAATGATAAACCAACCAAGAAAACAAACCAAATTGCTCAGTATATTTTTTATAACTATAAATATGCATTTATTCTTCAAACTTGTAACTAATTAAAAAAGAACTTTGATTTAGATTTGTAAATAGTAAATTACTGAATAACACTTTTAGATACAATTACCACCATACCAAGACAAAGGTAAAATAAAAGTATCTCCAACATAATACATATATTTCATCTATTCAGTACATTATCGTTCATAAAAATAATTTCCCAAGAAGAAAAAATAAGGGGACAAAACTTCGAACCAGGGCTGGGCTGGGTAACAAGGGTATAGTCTAACATGCAGTAATCAGAGTTACAGTACCTACAAGAAGCAAGATTCCCAAGAATGGAAAAAGAAAAAGCAAACCACCTGAAAATTTGGGGCGACTCTGTATTGGTATACTGTTTGAAAATGCTGCCGCTGCTATCTCCTCCAACTACCTAATCTCGTGCCTATCCATCTTTCTATTTGGAAAGGAGAGTTGATACCGTATGTCATTTAACTAATGATTACAACTCATCGTGAGCCTCAGAATCAGCATTAGCCGAGCTGTCTGATTCCCCTTCTGTTTGGTCTTTTTGGGACGTGGTACTGTCATCCTTGGAGGATGAGCTCGTGTTATCACCATTGCCCTCGGTTTCATTCTTCACAGGCTTCTCAATTTTTGGTTTTGGCTTGGGAATCCTGTTAATGCTTGCAACCTAAATAAATAATCTCATGTTAGCAAAATATAAGGTATCATTATTCTAGAGAAATCAAAGATCTCATTTTCTGTTATTAAGAGAAATGAGTATGCTATAATACCTCATCTTCAAGGTCAAACACCTTTCCAAATACTTCTTCTGATGTGAATGCTGGTGCGCTAAATGCAGAAATCCTGTTCAAGATATTTTGTTGACAAGATTAGGCACTAAAAGCCTAATAAGAGCATTCAAGGAGAGATGAAATAAAAGAACTAGGTAATTTCTAAGGAGTTGATCAAAGCAGCAAAGAGGTAATTTACATGTTAAAAAAATCCATTTAACTGCACAACAGTAGTTATAAGATTATCAAACATGTAAAATTCTGTGAGCATGACAGTAACTGTAAGGCAGACGACAAAAATAATTTAATCTACTTGCCTTCCAAATTGCAATTTAAGTTTCAACTTGGACAAATTCATGAATCTAAATATCTCCATCATTCCTCCCGTCAACCATAAGTCAAGAAGATAATATAAGGAGTTTTGTTGGGAAATAAACAGTTGCAGTAGAAACATGTTTATGAAGCATGCTCAGAGGGGTATGGAAAATGGTATTTCTCTTGATCAGTCCACTCGAACAAAAAACTGGATATACCATTAAATAGGACCCGGGCTACACCATCTCATCAACTCCATACCGAAAACAGAGCACATTAAAAGACAGCATAAATGTAAAAGAAATAAACTTCTTATTTGGAGAAGGGAAAAGAAATAAACTATACTTTTTCTGCTCAGCCTCCTTCTCATCCAACCAATTCTTGACCTTCTCGGCATCACTTAATACCTGAAAGGAACATTTCGTTCTAGACAATAAGTTTCTTAGTCATCAATAATACTAACTAATGAATTTTCCAACATATGTCGTTTAAAGAAGGTGAATCAGATTTTAAAGGTAAACACCTCATCTATTCTTTGTCTTGGAAGCCATGATTTCTTTTCCTCCCATCCTTTTACAATCTGCAAATGCTCAGAAAGAAACAAAGCAAAAAACAGATAATATGTCAATGACAGGATAAAACAAACTTGAGAGATGGCGCAATCTCGACTTTCAAAGAAAATGTACAGAAGGAAACGTCAAATGCATGCCTACAACCTTACAACAAGTTTATAAGCTTGAAAGTCCTTGGAAGAAATCTAGGGGTTTGTTGACCAAGTAACGTTATACAGTAGACCCATCTGGCCAATTCTTGAAATAGATTCTAGTAAAGTTTGTCTGTAGTTTAAGTTCAGTGATAAAGAAATTGTAGACAAATATGTGACGAAGTTGGATTGCGACCAAAGTGAAAGTCTATGGGATAAGATAGAATAAATTATGGTGGGACCATTCTTAATTCCTACCTATGTTTATAATTTTACTGAAAACTTTCGCAATACATAGTAGGACTTAAAAAAAATTCATTTACGTCATATTACAATTATTAAACATTCAATATTCTTTTGCCCTCTTCTTATGTCATCTGCAAAGCGTCCATCTAATTTATACATCATATGTACATGTGCATACATAATTGATGCTGAATTCAGTTATTAGTTAACATATATTATACAGGTCAAAACTAGACACTTATTTACCTGTTGCAGCTCACCAAAGTACTTTCTAGCATGTTCAGATGCTGCTGGTCGTGCAGTAAGCTCTTTATATCTACATCAAATCATTGGGTATAAGAGAAGCTTTTGAACATGACAACAAGCTAAACCCTTTTTAAGTTGAAGAATGGTAATTGAAGACGTACCTGAAAAAAATGGGGTCTCCTATAGCTTTCAACAAATCTAGGCGCTGTTGAAATTCATCAGCAGAATCATCTTCGCCATCAGTATACAGCCAATCTTGCACCTGAAATGGAGCATTCTATTTGATTCAGAAACTTAAGTGACCAAGATATGACTGCACCCTGCATATGTAACAAACCACCCTCCAACCCCCCCTTTGCAAATGAAAGAGAAGAAAGGGGGGGGTGAGAGACAGAAACAGATAACAAACCTCTTCAAGCTTTTCTGTAAAGGACTGGCGTTCGTTGCTGGATGAAATTTTTTCAAATTCATCTGAATCGAGCTGCACCAAGTGTCACCAAAATGAAAAAAGAAACACAAATCAGGAATCCACTTCAGATCATGAATTCAGACGTGATAAACAATAAGTAATTATACAAGAAGTGCAAAACTTGAAGGGGAAAAAAGGCCTGAGTTTAATTACAGAAGCAGACCATGTGAAAGGTATGATAGAGTAACACAACAAAATACAAAAGGGAAGAAGACAAAATAGCAAACTAAAATAACCATCAAAGGATTTCTCTTAGGATGTCAAACATTTGATGAAGTTAGTAATGCGCAAAAAAGCTCACGAAAAAGTCATTAAAACTCTAAGAGGGGGGGTGGGGAAATAGAAAAACGTTATATGATTCCCAAAAAATAGGTGGCTTAAGATTACTAAATTACTACAAAGTACAGACCTTTTCCCTAGTAGCATAAATGTATGCTTCCAAGTTATTTTTCAACTCTTCAGTTCTTCTCCTTTCTGCGTCTTTCTTGTTTAGTGCTTCCAATTTGTGTTTAGCTTCGGCAAGAGATTCTCTTGAAATAGGCATTCCTGGGCCCATCGTCTTTTCAGTAATCTACAAGAGACAAGTTAGATGTGAAAACGAGAGGGAAATAAAATGGCTAGAATTTTTAAATGTTTTAAGGTCACTTTGTCAAGTCAATATGAAGGGAGAAATTTAAGGTCCATAGTCCTCACCTTGAGTGGAATTCTAAACGTCCGCTTCTTCAGCTTCTTTTCAGTAACAAGATCTGTGTTAGCTTGATTATTTACATTTGAATCTGATGAGTTGCTCAAGCCACCGTCCGCGTGCAAGTTTTCAGAGCTTTCTTCTGATACATTCCGGGGACTAGCTTCAACCGATATGTTGGGGGATGCAGAAGTTGAGTTTTCCACTGTCATATTCTTTTTGGGAACTTCTACCCATTCAGAAATTTCAATAACAGCATCTGCTCGATCCAAGGAAAATATGCCGCTTCTACTAAGAGAGAAATGAAGGCTGGCCTTGATTGGAGAAGACATATTTCGTGCAGAATACCTAAAAAATAAGAGGACAACACAAGGCTCAAATACCGGAGAACCTCTTAAAAAGCACAAAACAAGATATTAAACTACTAGATGATTCAAAAGTTGATAGCTCATACTTATCACTAGCATCAGTCAGACCAGACACAGCATAACGAGCAAATGTTGGTGAAAGAACACCAGGTGGTAACATATCTTCACTCTCATAGGCAACTGAAACTTCAAAATCCTTGTTGTGAACAATGGATCTGAAAATCTGTTAGGCAGGGAAAAATGACGAATCAGTACAAGTAAGAAAATACAATGCCAAGTTTTAGTCTATGATTTGTCATCGTAACTAGCATCGACACCAAGTGATTCACCTTACTGGGCAGTTTTCTCAGCCGTGGTACAAGCAACTGCCTTGTGCTTTCAAAGAGCCTTGTGCTTTCATCTTTGAAAAGACCAGGACCATCTAACTCAAACACAAATCCATACATCGAACCATCAATCATCCCAAGCTTACGATTCAATTTTATTCCATCGCTTAAATTGGCGGCATGTAGTGAGGCACCAAGAACTATAGCTTCATCAGCATCCAAATGTTTGTCCAGATCTTTTCTACCAAGAAACTCCTGGAACTTAGCCTGTAAGATGGAAAAGTAAGAGCAAATAAGTATGAAAGCATGGACAAGAGACAAAACAAGAACAGCAGCCAAAACCATATATGGCCACGCTTTGTGGAGCCAAATGACGGTCATACCATGCAAGTAATGCAATTTAGAGTGAAGATAATGCAAGTGGATCAATATGATTCATAAGGTTAACTGGTTTTTTTTTATGTCCTCAACTCAAACAAGTGCATCCAAAAGAATTAGGACATCAACAACAAAAAAACTCCACATGACCACGATTCGTAGAGCCAAATGATAAACATACAGACACACACAAATAATGGCACTTGGACTGAAATAATGTGAGTAAACATCACAAGGAAAAGTAGCTGGTATTGTGTTTATTCCTCAACTCAAACTAGTAAATTTTTGCAATTCACAAAAAAAATTAGGGCATCGACACATAATATTCATAATTTTAGTAAATTGGTAAGTAAAACTATTTTCTGATCTCGTAATGGGGAAGAATAAGCACAAACAAAGGAATAACTAGATATAATACACTATCTATTTGGTTCCATTATTAAAAATTCAACAGATACTTATTACTATCAAATTGAAGTACCCGACAAAGCTAAAGGATCTAATTTTATAAATAAGGAAAGTAGTAAGACCTGCAACTTTGGTACTCGAGTTGCACCTCCAATCAACTCCACTGCATGTAAATCATCAACCTTCAAACCAGAATGCTTAAGCACTTCCTTAAGAGGAATAAGAGATCTCTCCCATAGATCTTCACAGAGCTCTTCAAACTTCTCACGAGTTATAGTGCTCCTGGAACCAAGGGAAAAGAGAAGATACGTGAAATGTCAAATAACAAAGTTTATCGTATTCTCTTAATTCGTCTAGCTAGTTATGGCAAGCTAAACAGATGTGAAACTTGCAAACATTAAACGTACAATATCTGTTTTTAAAAAGGGGAAATATGCATTTGAGTAACACTCTGGCATTGTAACTAAGTGAGCTTCTCCCCCCCCCCCCCCACCACCACCACCCTCTTCTATTCTTTTTTTTATCCAATGTTATTTTTTTAACAAAAATTATCTCCTATAATTATCTGTGAAAACTAAACCCTGTATCCCAAATTTGCGTGTACACTATCTTTGAATTTATTGAAAATTCAAGTTTTATATAATTATATATTTTTATATATATAGCAGTATCCTTTTTCTAAACCACAACAGCATCATGCAATGACTAGCTTTCCAAGTTCCTAACATATATTCATCTAATGCAAACCTTCAACTGTGAACCCAATGTAATTTGGGGAGCAAACTAAATTAACTATGTACCCTCTTGTCACATTAAAGCGAAGCTGCCACTCTAACACTCTGTTTCTGAGTTTTGAACAGAAAAGAAAAGAATAAAAAACTTAAATTAGAACAGAAAAGAAAAGAATAGAAAACTTGAAGTTTTCCTTTGTGTTGTTTCTGAGTTTTTAATAGAAAATGATAGAAAATTTAAAATTAAGGACATGAGTTGTAATTTAAAATTTATTATATTAAAAGTTGAGGATAATATGGGAATTATAAAAATATTACTTATTCCAATTTCTTTTCCGTCCAAATCGAAAACTTTGGCAGGAAAAGTGGCCAAGTTTTCTATCCATTTATTTTCTTTTCCGTTTATTAAAAAACTCAGAAACATAAGAAAGAATTGGAAAGAAAACTTAAATTTTCCGTCCATTTATTTTCTTTTCTGTCCATTTTAAAACTCAGAAACAGAACGTAAGAGTATATCATAAGAATGTGGTCAATTGCAATAAAAAGTGAAACGTGCTCTTCAATTTAACCTACCTAAAGTCACTATAGCAGGTATATGTTTTGATAAGTATAGCAGGTATCCTTTTTCTAAACCGCAACAGCAGCATGTTATGGCTGTAGCTTTCCAAGTTCCTAACACGTTCATCTAATGCAAACCTTCAACTACTTTAAGGAGTAAATCAGTAAACTAACTTAAATATGTCCCCTCTTGTCACATTAAAGCGAAACTGTCACTCGAAGAGCATATCATAAGAATGTAGCCAATTGCAATAAAGTGTAAAGTGCTTGTCAATTTTACCTACCTAAAGTCACGATCATCATAAATAGATTCCACTGAAATTGGAGCCATGGCGTTTGCACTAAGAATTTCTTTTGTGCGCTTAACTTGTTTCTTCAATTTTGCCATCGACTTGGGAGACTTCCTGACATCAACCCCATTTCCAATCTGTTTGTTGAATTCATCTGCAAAGTACTCCACCAACCGTAGTTCCATATTTTGACCTCCAAGTTCTGGGTCCCATCTAACGTCCTTGACCTGCAATAGCTTTGACTCTTAGCTAGCTAGCATATTAAGATGGTACCAATTGATTTACATATGTTACAATCAAACAAATAAATACACAACACGAATTGCGCAAAATAAAATTATAACCCGTAGTATTATAACAAAATGATTTCAATTGGCTCTGTGAACATGGGTGGAATTAAGGCCCACCCCCCTTTGTCCTCAATCATCCCTTACATAATCAGTAGGCAGTATTATGATTTCCTTCATAAACAAGTACTCAGCCTCCGTTTACTTATACATTCTAACTATAAAAGGAAGCACAATCCAGTAAAATAAGCTCAAAATATTGAATCAATTGCAGGATAGTATCAGCTCCCAAGACGAAGACATTAATTGTACTTTCCTAATTCTTATCTCACAAACTATATCAGACTATCAGTAACTCTTACGGTAACTGTATTTTGTGTGCCCATAGCAAGTTGAACGTAATTCTGTAGGATGGAGTGTGAGAAAAATATTTTGAATTTTAATTCAAGACTCTTTAAGAGTATATTCTAATATTAAATCAAATACTGTTTGTTCTCTCAACTATATAGGGATTCATACAAGTACATTTATGAGTTCTGATGTTAAATTTCTCCTAAATTGAATAATAAGCTATACTAAATACTAATATAGTCTATCAAATCCTCAATATCAACATGTTTCAGTATATTTAGTGAATCTTCGTTACCAGAAGGAGGTAGCATTACTTTTTTAGGACAGAGGAAGTACATCTTCTGATCCCTACCATGCATGCTCACCAAACATCATTACCAATAGAAAGTTCAGAAGAAAAAAAAACAACAATGCACAAAGGGACCTGAATTATTACCTGAAATTGATTGACAGAAACAGTCTTGCCAAACTCCTTAGCCTTATAAGCCGAGAAATAAACAAGAGCAGCATAAGTACTACCAGAACCCATGTCATAAAACACCACATTCCTCGACTCATTTGAAAAATCCTTATCAATTCCATACTGAAGCGCTGCCCCTGCGTGCTCATTAACCAATGAAAGCACATTAATCCCGGCCAGCTCCGCCGCCTGAAGCAAACCCCTCCTATCCGCTTGCCCAAAATAAGGTGGCACAGTAATCACATAATCTTTCACCGGAACCTTCGAATGAAACTCAGCTAAACTGGAGGCATAACTCAACACCATAGCCACCAATTCCTCTGCCGAATAAATTTCACCATCACTAACTTTAATCCCAGCTACACCCCTTGCCGGATCAGTACCAATCTCAAACGGCAAGTACATTGAATCTAGGTTTTTTTTAGCTAAATCATGAGGCTTAGAAATTAAGTCTCGAAAATTGGAAAAAACTTTATCTGGGTACCTTGCAACAAGACCGGCGGCTTCTTCTCCGATCAAGCGATTGCCGGACTGGAGAGCTACCAGAACTGGAGATTTTCGCTTAGACATTTCATTAATGGCGATGGAAATTGGTGTTTGGCCGGGTTTTAGATTTACTACAGCGACTTTTAGCGATTCTGAACCTAGATCTATGCTTGATACAGCTGATTGGGTCGGAATTGGATTGAAAAATATGACAAAAAAGAACAAAAATAACCCTAAACCCTTAGAGATCTTCGACATTATTGTAATCGAATAAATACCTAGGATTTTAGAAAAAGGTAAATGAAGAAGAAAGGTTATATTATTACAGAGTTTTTAGTGTGAGAAATTCATCAGTATTTCTTGTTTTTGAGAATTGAGAAGAAAGACTTGTCGGTTATATAGGGTCGTTGAGGGGGAAGTCTACGTGGGAAGGACGTTGGAGGTCAAGCCAATGAGGTAGTGACAAATGGAAGAAGTTACACGTGGCGGACTCTGAAACGCCTGGTGCGTTGTGATCGCGTTTGTCGTAGATCATGCGGAACTTCGAACAAATTGCCTCTTAGTCACACTATTACTTTTATTCACATATCACAACATTTTTTTGTGTGTGAATGTAATTTTATTCGTATAAATGTTTTGGATTACTCAACAAAAAAAATTACGTTCAATAAAATTAATTTAAGGATGAAGTTTAAGACTCTTTAAGAAGTTTAAGGATGAAGGATTTGAAGCATGTTGATATTGTGAAGAAGGAGAATGCTAGATGCTCCTTAGAGATTGCTAAGCATTCATATAAATCGAGAGTGGTTAAAATAAAATTAATTTTAGTCAATTGATTAATATAGTGTCGACATGCAGATAGAATGTCTGCGTGTCAATATTGTATTGATTATATGACCAACTTATCATGAAGTTAATTTTATATATATTTGATAATAATTTTTTAATTAATTAGAGAATCGAAACGTAATAATAATATAATTATACATTGTCCATGAAATTCATGGTGACAGGTGGGTCGAATTATATCGGGTAATTTACAGTTTATATTATATTTTGAAAAGTAATTACAACAATAGTGCACTCATTAAATATTTATATTTTTAATATATATAAATTTTTTATTTTCATTAGTAGTGAAAATATAATATTTATTTAATTATGGTGTGTTATTTAATATGTTGGTGACATGGCAATTCAGTTTAATTTTTGAAAAAAAACTGATCACGCTTTATGCGGTAGAGTGGGCTCGTTTTTCAATTTAAATTTTGTTATTATCTTTGTTAGTCTACTTTTTTTCATTTGGAAACCCTTATTTTGTGTTTTGGAAACGCCTTATGCAAAACCCTTCTTTATGCTGTTGGTTGTAGTTCTTTCCGGCAGAGATTGGTTGTCGGCGTTTTGGTTTTTTTGGTCGTTGTGTTCGTATTATTCTTATCCTCGTGATTATTTGTAAGTTGTGTGGTTTATCGTTTCTACATTTTTAGATTTATTTTGGTTTTTGTTTGTGATGGTGTCTACGAGGAAGAAAATGGAGGGAGTTGGGCATAAGAAGAGTGATGAGAAGGGTAAACGGGTTAGGGATGATGATTGTAGAAAGGATATGAAGAAATTTGTAGAGGGGAGTGATAGAATGGCAAAGTCTTCAAAACGGGGGAAGTTGTTAATGTTGAAATTAGAGGTTGAAGATAAGAATATGGGTAGACATACCAATAAGAAGGCTAAATCATTGGTATGTTTCGATTCTGATTTTGAAATTTCTTCAAAAAAAGAGGGGAAAGAAGATGCAGTCGAGGCTCACAAGCGAAAAATTATTTCCAGGCAAAAAAAATTGAAGATTTGTTTTTTTTTTAAAAATAATATATATTTTTTGTTGTTTTTGTTTACCTTTATTTTTGTTTTTGTGTAAGGTGATGTTTCAACCTTCACAATGTTTCCGATTGTGTTTAGTTTCGAAGATTAGTATCTAAATTTCATTGTTGTTATTATGCATGTTGTTTATGTTTTGATGGTAACTTGCTAATTAAGTTTTGGTTTCTAACATGTATATGTTTGGAAAATGAAGATTTCATAGTTATTCAAATGTATTATATTACATTAGAGTTCTAGTTGCTTTAATGATTTTTAAATTGAATTTGTTTACATTATTCTTTTATCATTCATATTTGTGAGTCGAGTTATTAGTGTATTATGTCTTGGTAAGTAGTTTACATTATTGTGATTATGTATGTTGACAATCTTTTGATGATTACTTGTTAATTGAGTTTTGGTTACCAACATTTATCATTATGGAAACCGATTATTTCATAATTATTAAAATGATTTTTTATTATAAAAGAGTTGGAGATTGATGCATGTTTTTAATGTTTGTGAAAAAATGGTTATGTTGTTTTCGTGTGGATGTGTTGTTAGTATTATTTTCTAAATTTGTGCATTTATAATTGTTATATATTAAATAATTTGATGATTAATTGGGTTTTGGTCTCTTCCGATATTATTTGGTTATCGAGATTAGTGTTTTTTGGGTATTGTTGATTTAATAGTTTTGGTTTTAAAGTTTTACGGATGTTATATTTTGATTTCCCAAATTTGTTTGTAATGTATATTTTTTGCATTTTCAGATTTGGGAGTTTTTCTATGAGGAGCATCAACGGAACTTTTCTGCAAAAGTTATATATTGGTGTGAAATGGATGTTCCAAATATTATTAAAATAAATTATCTCGTATTTCGGTTGGATAAGTTTAAGTTGAATTGTTTTGGTAAATTTTTAGATTTTGGGCAAATTTGGATGTTTTCCCAAATATTACATCATGCTTTGATTAGGAAGTTTATCGGAGGGATAGTGGGGAAATGTGGTTTATATTTGGCGAGAAAAGGGTTAGATTTGGATCGCTCGAATTTTGTTTAATTTGGTCTAAATTGGCGAGGAGATGAAGACATTGGTAGTTTTGAGGGATTGAAAACTTTTTGGTTAAGAAATTTTTTCAAAATAAGGTTCTAACTCGTTTCTACTATAGGGAGGATTTATAGGAGTGCTTGTTTTGATGATGATGATGAGGCGATTAGGATGTCATCATTTTCTTGGTTTTTAATTTCATACTAGCTACCTGCTTTACGACAATTATGTTGATGAAGTTTTGTTTAACTTTTTGTCATATGGTGATGTTGCAAGTTATCCGTGGGGAAAAGTTGCTTTTGAACAAACAAAGAATTCTCATCCTCTTCTTTGTAAAGGGACATGTAAAGAAGGATAAGTTCGGTGGGGTGATATACAATTTTTATAGTGATAGTTATTGTAAATCTTACAAGCTTAGTGGTTTATCTTATGTGTTTCAAGTTTTCTTGTTTGAAACAATTCCTACATTGAAAGTTAGGGGTTTCTGTATTGATGATAATGATTCAGAATTCAGATTATTCAGATGGAGAGAGCTAGAAAAGGCTCCGAAGAATGAGAAGTTGAATGACCTGGTTTTTGGTTCTAGTCAGGTATGTTGGTTACCATTTTCATTAAATGCAGTTTCCTTTTCATAAGTTATTGGTTTCTGATTTTATTTTTTTTTATTTTTTTTGTGTACTGACTTTTTTTCTTTTTTATTTTCAATGTTTCTGATATGGTATATTTGGTGCTTTTTAATTTGTTTCAGTTGACTATCCAAAACATTGTTCCTACGGAGGTTGAGAAGTTTCGGTTGGATTTAGGAGTTTTTTTTATTTTTTAGTGGAAATGACAGTGGAGCCAAAAGGTCTGATATTAAAGTTGAATCATTAAGGAAGGTTAAAGACCCTATGTTTTCTATTTCGATCTTGAAAAATTATTGATGAACGGGTGAAGCCATTGGAAGGAAGTTGATGGAAGTGAAGAAAGAAATCGAGAATTTGGGTGTTGAGTTTAAAGATCAATTGCGGTGTTTCATGTTCAAATTTGTATGGACATTAAAAGATGTTTAGAAAGCGTTTTATGGAAAGTCTAGTTATCTTCTTGGGAGAAGTGTAAATGTTAATGATGATGGTGATGGTGATGACGATGATAATGATGATGATTCATACGATGATGATGATGATTTTGATGATGATAGTGATGATGTTGAGATGGATGAGAATGTTGATGCTTTATGATGTTGAGATGGATGAGAATGTTGATGGTGGCAATGTTAATGTAGTAGTTGATGATGTTTTAAAGGTTGAGGGTGATGTCATAATGAAGGTGGTGACAATGCAAAAGCAGTTTCATGGAAGTAATCTGCGGATGTTGGTGAGGTTAGTGCGAATAAGTTTGAAGAAGTCGATGCAAAGGTTTATAAATATGTTAGATTTTCTATTTTTATTTTATGTTTATTAAGTAAATCTTTGATTTGTGTGGCCTTTTTTTTTTGAGGTGTTCAAGATAAGAATGGCAATTTAAATTCCGATGGTAAAGAGATTGTTGTTTTTACCCCTAGACGGGTCCTAATTAATGTGGAGAATGAAAAGGTAACAAATTTTTTTAACAACTTTTTTTATGTTATATTCTTATGTCTTATATTGATGAGATGTATTTTTTTTTTGGTAGGTTGAAAAGATTAATGATATTCCAAGTTTTGATATTTTAAGTCAGTGCAGTGGTCAAGAAATTGTTGCTTTCAACCCGGTCGAGGTTAGTGAATTTTTCAATATTAGTTACATTTACATGTTGTATTAGTAACTTAGTTATGGTGTGTCATGTCTTAAAATCTAATATAGGGTAGTAAAATCCAATACAGGGCAGTAATTTAGTTATGGTGTGTTTATGTTAATATTGATTCTTTTTAGAATTTTTTATTTGATATTGAAATTGTATTTTGTGTCATGTCTTAAAATCCAATACAGGGCAGTAAAAGTGAAACTCCAGACATGCCGATGCTTGATGATATGGTTTTGACAACAAAAGATTTAATCCATTGTGTTGAAGTTGAAAAATCTGAAACTAACCCACTTGGTAGGCCTGTCCGTACGTATGTGAAGTGTGACGCCCCCAAAATAGGTCCATTCCATCCAACCCATTCTGAGTCGCCAAATACATGGTACAGAAATAACTACAACTTTATTATTACAACATATAAACTGTGAGTTTACATACAGATATTGCCATCTAGACAATATCCACATGCAAATAAATTCCCATCATAATTATTGATACATTATTTTACAAAAATGGTGAGGACTACTAAACAACTCTCTCTATAACCATCATTCCATACCCCGACTCGTACTCGCTACATTCTCGCCTCCTGAGAATAAAAATGGAACAAAAAGGAAAAGGGTGACCTCAACTAGCCCAATAAAAAATATTATGACTAAGATAATATACAAAAAATTATCGTTAGTCGGGTTTCAAACCTCTCAGAAACATCCGCGTCACACGTTCCTCATTCTCCACCAAATGAGGTGCAAACCTGGATAACTCCGCGAACTTCGCTTCGTACTGGGACACCGTCATGTTATTCTACTCCAGTCTAATAAACTCCACTTCCTTCATATGACGAATACTTTCAGGGAAGTACTTGTCATTGAACTGTTTCTGAAACGTCTCCCATGACATGTTGAGTGCAGCTGGATGGGTACGCTTCACAGATTCCCACCAGTAATCTGCCTCATTACGGAACATAAAAGTAGCGAATGGAACCTTTTGTTCCTCCGTGCATCCCAAGACATCGAATATCTTGGTAATTTGTTTGACCCACGTCTCCGCTTTAATCGGATCCGACTTTCCCTGCACTCGTGGTCCCAACTCTTTGAATCGCTTGGTCGTGACCACCCGTGAATTGCTATCATTTCCTCCTCGTATTTTGAACACGAGTCTCCTAAATCGATTTTTACATGAATCGCAAAAAAGCTTCTAAACATCCCTCGCTCATCATCTCGCTTTGGTGTTGTTTCATGGAGGTACATTGCCAGCCTGTTGCACGTTCTCTTCGTTGGTAAGTACAGGCATCTCCACGGTCTCATTTATTCCAATGTTAATATTCTCAATCGACATTCTCAAATACTATCATAAAACAAGGGTTAATTAAGGAAATCAATATATCACATAATATCCCTATATCTCGACCAACTAACAAATAAGCTTAGGTAGGACACACTAGCGAAGGATTTACTCTCTCTCCCTCCTAGTTCTATTCCCCGATCTCCGCCAGAGATCATATTCCTAAGCTCTGATACCAACTGTGACGCCCCCAAAATAGGTCCATTCCATCCAACCCATTCTCGAAGTCGCCAAATACATGGTACGTAAATAACTACAACTTTATTATTACAACATATAAAGCTGTGTGAGTTTAAATACGATATTGCCATCTGCATAATATCCACACGCAAATAAATCCCCATCATAATTATTGATACATTATTTTACAAAAATGGTGAGGACTACTAAACAACTCTCTCTATAACCATCATTCCATACCCAGACTGCATTTCGCATTACATTCTCGCCCCGAGAAGAAAAATGGAACAAAAAGGAAAAGGGTGAGCTCAACTAGCCCAAGTAAAGAATATTATGACTAAGATAATATACAAAAATTATCGTTAGTCTCCAACAGGAAAAATCTAATAGAATACAATAGACAACCGCTTTTAAATCAACAATCGCAATGAAACAACAATTCATTAGAAGAGTTAAGTAGAGAACGCAAACTACTATCTTCTATATATGAATTTAAAAGTTCATCGTCGATATTTTATCCCCGTAACATCAATCAATATATATACGGAATCAAATATTCATCTTTGCACTACAGAGGCCAAAGATATTCATCATTGGTCGTGTTTATCTAAACACTGTTCATCTTTGCACAACGGGCCAAAGATATTCATCAAGAAATCATTCATCTTTGCACTATGTGCCAAAGATATTCAAGAATATCATCATTTAGGGTCGAGGATGATGAAAAATATTTTAAAGGAAACGAATCCAAGTGAAACAAAAGAACAAATATTAAGGATTCGTATTTTAAACAATCCAATTTCAAAAATACTTCATAAGTAATCGAGTGGAGTAAAATTCAAGAATGATCAAAAACATGGATACAATCAAAGCTAGTATCCGAATAGATATTTTGGACAAAAAGAAGAAATTTTATTTTTGATTGAATAGTCAGATTCGTGAATAAGGTCAGATACGTGAATAAGTAACTCGACACCAAAAGATAGAAATTTCACAAAAAAATATCTTCACGCTTCATGAATAAGTACTCATGAATAAAAGAACTCGCTGAATAAGAACTCATAAATAGTAACTCGTGAATAAGAACTCGTGAATAAGAACTCCCGACATGAAAAAGTTTCAAATTTGATAAAATTTCCAACCAATATTTAAGATAATAATATTGAAGAAATAATATCATTTTCGAATAAAATAACATCCCTTACCTCGAAAGACAAGACTTCTAATGAAAAACAGGATATAAAGCTATGACTTGAACTCAGACCGTATAGCAATACTCAAAGTATACTCAAAATACTCACAAGAATACGCTCGATAATAGAGAGAGAAAACTACGAGCTTCGGTGTGATTTTCAATTCTAACCTAAAGACCCTATTTATAGGAAATTGCTTAGAACACCAAAAGCGTAAAATTTAATATAATATATTATTAATAATAAATTTTCCTACGCCTCTTTGGAAATCAGCTCCTAACATTTCCCAAGATGCCAACCTTCTAGAAAAAGTAATAAAAAACGTTTTTCATAAAATAAATAATTAAAACTTACAAAAATCAATTATTTTTGAACTTGAACTTTAATAATTCACAATAAATAGCCCTTTTGCGTAAAAATTGAATCTCGCGTGTTTTTATAGGAAATTCAATCTCTACAACTTTGAAGAAGAAAGTTTTTCCAAATTCCAAACAGAAATTGACCAAATTCACAAACAGACGATTTTACAATTTATAATCAAATTCGATCTAATAAATGGGGTCCACAGACATGTTTAACATGTTTTTAACATTTATTGTAAAAATACTCTTCCTCCTCGTATACTCATATATCCCACATTCATTGTAAAAATATCACCATTATTATATTATTAAAATATAATAATATATTTAAATGAATTATTTTATCGAAAAAGATAAAATTTCAATTTTCAACAATTGTCACTTTAAAAATTTTCTCCATCTATATCCACATAAAATCAATATTTTCCTCATCATATAAAACAATAATTAATTATTTACAAATAATATTACAGAATCACAAGATCGCAAACTGTGTAGCTTTTCGAGGAAAGAGGGCTTTCAATAAGAATTTTTCTTCAACAAGCAATTAGGTGACCAAACCTCTCCTTAGATGTAACTTTCTAGACATTGCCAATAATGTTATCTAATAATATTATTCAGATAATATGAATTATTATTTCGATAATGAAAAATCCGTATAATGACAATTATCAAACGACAATGAATATAAAATATCAACGCAAAGAATTATTAAATCAATAAAATATTGAGCAATAATTCATCGTAACCATTATTGAGTAGTGTCTTCTTACGTAAGAATCAATAATTGGTTCAATACCGTGTCTTCTTCGCTCAACAACGCGTATTATTGTGTTTTAACCACGGGTATTCCAACAAAGATAAACTTGAATAACTACGCCTGTTATTTATAAACAACTTATATTTGTCGTTTTCTTCATCCAATCGCTTTTCAAGTTATGGGGCCCACAAAAGATCATACCGTCATACGAATATTCCTAACAAAGACGAATATTCCACGACCAAACGAATATTCCCGACAATAATGAATATTTTATAACCACTTGCTTATTTGAAATATTTGCGTATTTTACCCATAACTATCCACATTAATCAAATCAACCCTTACTATTTCAAAATAATAAATAGAAAAAAATAAATTTCATTTATTAATAATTTGGGGTCTTACATGAAGAGTGCCGTGTTGAAGAGTCCCGTCGAAGTTTGGTTCTGCTGATTCAACTTCGGCTGTTGTTGATGATAAAACATTACGCAGAGGGCTGTATGCATTTTCGGACATTTTTGGGAATGCCTTTGAAATCGAAGATGTCATGTTTGACCAAATGGTTTAAAATTGGATTAAATAATAGAAAAAGGTATGTTTATTGGAGTTTAATATATTTATATTATGTTTTTTCTAGGAGATAAAATCATTCATTTTATCTTTGCAATATGTGTTTGCTTTGAAGAATTGAAAAATCAGCGAGAACAATGACAAAATAGAGCCTCCTTCAGATTTGGGTCTATTACAATATCTTCCAAAATGTGGTTTCAAGTTGAAGACTCGGACAATGGCTTGATGATGATGTGAGTTTTTTATTGTTTTTAATTAATGCATGTTAGTTTTGGATATCTTATCTTATAAGTTTGGTTACTATATGTTTACATTTGGATACAACATATATTAAAGTTTGTTTTTTTTGTTAATATCTCGATTGTTATTATGGTTTCATTTACGTTCAAAGACATCAAGCGTCTATTTGTACTATATGCGTAAATTGGCTAGATACTCAAACAATATCCAATTAAGGGTTACAACAATGATTGTTTGTTTCGTATGTGAAGTTAACCAACTTATATGGGGAATATTGTAATAACAATGGTGATAAAACTTTGTTGTTGGGCAACATTGATGTGGCTGAGTACATTCAAGGGTTTTATATGGAGGTCAACAAACCGTGGGTTGATGTTGATTTTGTCATGTTTCCCATTCATATGACAGTTCTTGGACATTGGTTTTTATTGGTTTTTGATGTCCATCGTAGGGTGTTAGTAGTTTATAATTCTCTTCAGCAGAACAGGAACATCATGCGAACAAATATAATGGATGTGTGCGAGCCTTATATTTTCATTCTTCCGATAATATTGTCTGGTTGTGGTTTTTGGAAGAATAGATGTGATATTGATTTCAATAGTGAACCATATCGCACAAAAGGAGAAAATGATATTATTGATCTTGAATTTGCTAAGGGTCTACCTGAGCAAATTGAAGGGTAAGTTTACATTTTCTTTATTTTTTTTTAGTTTTCCATATATTATGATGTCTGTACTAATTTCTATTATATCTTTTTATTTTTCAGTGATTGTGGTATGTTCACTATTTCTTTTGTGGAACATATTCTCCACAAGCAGACTTCTGCACTGCCAAATCCATTCCCAATAACTCAATACCGCAAGAAACTGTGTGTCAATTTGTTTATTCATGCGAGAACAAGCAAAGAAGCGGATATGAGTCGAATCCGAACACCCGTGCGTAATTGATAGTGTAGTCTAGTTTGGTTTTGCATCATTTTTCATTTCTGTTTTGACATTAGATACCATTTGATATGGTTATTGACTGTGAAATGATATTATAAATATTTTGATGATGGAATGATGTATTAATTTTTCTTTATTAACGTATGATATTGTTTTGTTGGTTCAGCTTTTTATTTTTTTGTTTTGTTTTTTTATTTTTAAACAATATTGGTATTATTTTTTTCTGGTTCAGTAGGTTTACATCTTTGTATATACGGGTAATAATTTTATCAGTGGTTGGTAACCATTCAATCCTAACAGTCTTATGTATAAGCATTTTATACCTTGTATCAGGTATTTGTTTGTTATGATTTAGTTGGTTGCCAAATTTGAATGTATAGGTAACATTTTTTTATTGTTGTTGGTAACTAATTAATTAATACTAACAGTAAATTATAGAAACAGTTAACAGTTTGTATCATGAATTTGTTCTTTATGTTTGGGTTTGTTGGAAACAGTAATACCAAAGTTACCAAATATTGTTTGTTACTGTCATAATCATTAATATTAAGTTAAAAAATAAATGTTATTTATATGTTTCAGTTCGTTGCCAAAATTTGATTATAATGTAACTATATTAGTTTATGTTGGTAAATAAACATTGATAACAGTAAATTTAATGAATCTTTTTTTTTTCAATTTTTTGTCTTTTTTCTTCAAATGGGTTGCAATCAGTCATATAAAGGTTTCTAAATAATGTTTGTTATTGTTATAATCAATAGTAATTGTTGGTAACCAAATTGGTATAGTAATTTAAAATTCAGTTAACTAAATACTATGGGTTTTCTAATGTTTATAGTGTACCCAAGCATACAAAGAAATGTAATCATTTTTTATGCTATGCTTTAAAAACTAATAATTAACTAAAATACATAAAACAATTACAAAGCTTACAATTATCTTTTTTTAACACGGCACAGTTGGTTGCCAACTATGAATTCAAAGGTTTCCAATTAAATGTTAGTGTGTAGCGTAATGTCATAAAGATTTAATTACAACTTAATTATCCAATTATCACATGCCATTAAGAAGAAATACAACTTACTTAACTAATTATGAAAATAATCATCCTTAAATCTTCGTGCAATTGAAATTTATTTTTATTACACAAGTAAAATGATTAAAATGATTACAATATGTTTGATTACAAAATGTATGCTCTATATCAAATTTTTCGTGGTCTCGAAATTGGGTGGTTTATCGTGATGTTTTTCTATTGTGTCCTTTTTTGGCATCTCACGACTTATTTTGAAATGTAATTTCGGATATATGCTTGTATCTACCTTTCTTTGGTCTTAAATTTGGTCTTCTTGTATTTGGTGGTTTGACACATATGGTCTTAATAGCTTACCGAACATCCCAATTCTCTTTGTATATCTAATGGCATGATGGAAGTTGAATACGTGTCTACCAAAGTTTTATTTGAATAATATTACGAGCAAAAAATCATAACAACTCAAATTCCTCTTTCCAATAACAAAGAAGCGTGTCAGTATGCAAGGCATCTCGTAGTAATCGAAATTTTGGCATGTGTATGTCTTTTGTTCCGTGTCCACGATAAATTGTTTGGCGTTATCATAAGCAAAGTGAAAATCACTAGGTTTGATGTCTCAACCTACAATAGCATTTAATTGTGTAGTCATTATGTATAATATTATTTTTGTATATGTAATTTGAAATAATGAAAGTCATATGTAATGTTGGTATCTTTATCAAACTTTTATCTTTGGAAAACAAAAGCGCATAACTTTGTTTAATTTCATTTCAGGATGCAATTTTTGTTGTAGGTACGCACTAACAATTTAAAAGATGTATGACTTACCTTAAGTTTCTTTGACTCAATTGATATTAGATTGCAATTTTCTCAATTTGTTGTGGAAAGGGTAGTGAAAGAAGAGATTGTCGATTGTTTGTTTGTGAAATACCATCTTTGAACCATACAACGCAGCATTCAATCATCGACCTTAATTGGAAGATTTCGATTTCCTTTATTGCATTATTAATAGATTTTGGTGTTCAAGTCATTGTTGAGTATCTCGCTACAGATCTATGGAGCCTCGTACACTTATCAGATGAACTTCTTCTTCCAAATATTTTCTTATTCGAGCATCAATTGCATCAAGTTGATTCATGTGTATGTTGAATTCTTTAACGGTGTAAGCTCTGCATGCCGCGTTGTATGCTTGTTTGACTTCTTCTCCTTTCTTTTTGAACTGCTTTTTTATGTTTTTCAAAATATGGTATGTGTATGAACCGTGTATTTACATCGTGGAACACAATTGTTAAGTCCCTTTATAATCGCTTCACGCTCTATCTCGAAACAATGCATTGTTCTTCTCTAACTCCACAAAGCATCTCTCAAATTAATGAAAAACCATGTCCGGGATGTGAGACCCCTGATTTTATCAATAAAGATTTAAATTTTGTTGAAATAATTTTTTAATATTATGGTGTGAATTTAAGATAATATTATAGTTGTGGGTAGTATTTATAAATTTTGCAAAGTATGCAAGTGGTTATATTATATTCGATTGGCCTTGGGAATATTCGGTTTAGCAGGGAATATTCGTACAACTACTCAATCATTGGTGGACCTAATAATGTAATTATTGCCGGATTGAGAAAAAGCGAAAAAATATTTTATTGAAATAACGGCGGAAGTTTTACCGTGGTTCTTGTTGAACTACTTTCGGTAGTAAAAAGTACGATGAATACGTGTGGTTGCGTATAAGAGCACGGTATTGATTGATTATCGATACCTATGTGAGAAGTCACCGGTTTGATTCCATTATTGTCGATTAATAATATGAATTATTATAAGCGATAATGACGTTTTGTTTTATTCAGTATTATTAACGTAATAAAAGCGAAACATCTTTTATATAAAATAAAATACTTTATTAAAGTTATTTTATAAATAGAATATATTATATTTTATTATGCATAGTGTTGCATAGTGTTTTTCAGCATAGTATTGCATAGTGTTTGCATAGTAAAATATTTTTATATAAATAGAATATATTATATTTTATTTAAAAGATTTTGCTTTAAATATGGGATCGTCGATTAAAGTAAATCAATCTGGACGATTCATGGATTAATTACTATGCATTCTATTTTCCTATAAATAGAACCTCATTCCTTCATTATTTTCTTTTTAATTCTTTGAAACTCTGTAGAGAGAAATTATAGAGAGAAGCTATGAGAGAAAAAATCTATAGAGAGAAAGAAGAAGAGTATTCGCTACTTCACTTTGCCAATATTCGAGTTCTTCTAAGGTAAGGGATATTATTTATTGTATTCGTAAAGGGTGTTATTCTTTCTTCTTGAAGAGAACACATTATTCCATTCATTATTATTACATTTGAATAACTTTGTAAAAGTGGCATACCCTATACATAACTTTGTGTATACGCCAGATACCCTATACTTGGTGAAATCCTTATGTTATTCCATTGCTTATTATTCATTGGAATAACTTTGTATCTGCCATTTACCTATACTTGGTGACATTCTTCTATTATTACATTGGAACATCCATGCGTATGTGTTTCTGGGACTGGTTCCGCTTTTTTATTATTCATTGGAACATCACATGCATGTGTTTTACGGGACCTGGTTCCGTCTTTATCATTCTGTTGGAATATCCTATCTCGTGTGTTTTACACGGATTTGATTCCATCTTTATTATTCTGTTGGAACATCCCGCCGGTGTGAATTTTCACCGACCGTCCGTTATTATTATTACATTGGAATAACACGTCATGCCAAGTATCACATGCATGGTGATTTCTTTTGTTATTCCATTCTTTATTATACCCGAGTTAGTTAAAACTTTTGACTTATACTCCATGAAATTAGTAGAATATCCTTGATATTTTGCGTTTCATCCAAAGATCTTTTCATGGAAATATTCTTCCGATCATTCTTGAATTTTACTCTAAAAAAAAGTATCTTGTTGACAATTTGGACGTTATTAATTCTCGGATAAAATAATTCTTGAACTTGTTTTATTGAATTATTATGTCATTGTCATCATCCTCATGTTATATTATGTTATCTTTGGCTTACGTGCATAGATGAACTAAGTATGATTATGACCGAGGATCATTCGGTATAATCATGGCTTGTTATAAATGATGTGATTAAAGTCCTCGGTGGCTTTTGTAATGCGGTGATGGATAGTTTTGGTATGATTATGACCGGGGGGTGATTCGGTATAGTCGTGACCATTGATAATTTGATGAAAATCCTTGGACCGTAAGTACGAGGATGATTAGATATTGTGGTTTATTCATTAAAGCTGAGTCTCAGCTATAACAGTGATGAAAAACCTTTTAAAACCTAAAAGACAGTAGACTTTATTTTCTACTTGACTCTTTTAATGTATTGCACATTTCATTGCAGATTAAACTTGTTTGCTATTGTATTTTATCGGTTTAATCTTGTCAAGGCTAATGATAATTTATTACGCATTATCTTAGTCATAATATTTCTTCTTGGGCTAGTTGAGCTCACCCTTTCTTTCACCGTTTCTTTGAAATGAGAATATAATTTGGAGCGAGTCGGGAAAAAGAGTGATGGTCCCAAGATAAGATTAGTAGTCCTCACTATTCTGTGAAATAGTGTGATAATAGCTATAATGAGGACTCCTTTTGAGTTTGTATAATATCTAGTAGACAAAATTTGTATTCAAACTCACGATTTATGTCGTATTGTATACTACAGTTATATTAGTAAGTTGTATTTGAATTTATGTACCATGTAAGTGGCGACCCAAGATGGGTGGCGTATACCTAATTTTGGGGGGCGTCGCGGTACTGTATCGAGCCATAAGTGTGAAGAGCCCCGAGCCTCTCATTTGGTGACTTCTGTTGATGGGGAATGCAAGCCGGACTCTCGTGTAGGGGACGCTTGGATCATGGCAAACCGATAGTATATCGATGTGAGGTCTTGACACAAGTTGGTGTCAGAGAGTTACTGATTAGTATCGAGCTTAGGGATATGATCCTGGCAAGAGGTGAGAATAGTACTAGGAGGGAGAGACGGGGAATACCTTCGCTAGAATGACCTACTTAAGTTTATGTGCTATTTTATTGGTCGGTCAGAATATAGGGATAATTTGTTACATGTCAATTAACCCTTGTTTTGTGACAGTGTTTGAGAATGGCATCCGAAAATCTTTGAGATAAGTAATGAAACACATGAGAGTGTTGATTCAAATTTCAAACAAAAGGTAACGACCAACAACACGATAATAATCATATCTTTGGTGGCAAGCGGTTATCGAACAATGATAACCATCATGGGGAAAATTATCATGCTAAGAATGATAACCACTTGATGGTAATCATGGCAAAGATAATAAGTGGAAATTTCAAGAAGAAGGTCATTTAGCTCGATTTTGTCGATATAGTGAAGTCAAGTCCAATTTGGGATAGTGGCACCAAAGGCGGATACGGACAAACAAAGTCGGTGGTTTTTGAGGAAAGGCGTTTTTCGTGACTTCTCGAAAAAGTGGGTAACCTTAACGAAGTTAGCACGGGTTACTTAATTATAAATTCTTCTTGAAGTCTATACCTTATTAGATCTGGGGTTCTACCCATTCTTGTATCTCTCTTGCTTTGCGTTCAACGTTTAAATTTGACTCAGGAGAAATTAGACTTTGATTTATCTATTGAAACTTCGTTGGGAGAAACCTTCGTTACCTCCACTGTTTATTAATCTTGTAGTTTCAAATAAACACTTTCACGTTACCTGTCGATATTATCTCTTTGAAAATACTTGCCTTTGAGGTAATTTTGAAAATGATTGATTAACTACTCATTATTCTTTTCGTAAGGTTGTTAGCTTTTATATTTATACCAACTCGTTATATGAATTCAAAGTAACCAAACCCTAAAGTTAATCATTGTTATATCAAGCCATAAGTAAAGAGCCCGAACCTTTCATTGTTGACTTCCTTGTGTAGAATGCACTGCAAGCCGACTTTTCAGTAGGCGGACGCCATGGTGAAGATGGCAAGTTGATATGTATCATTGTGAGGAGCTATCCGAGTTAAGGGATAGAAGTCACGAGTTGGTATTAATGTGACGTACTTATTCAAGTCTTGGGACGAGAGTATGATTTTGAATGATATTTCTATCATTAATAAATTTCTTGACGTATTCTTGAAGATTTCTAGCCTACCTAGAGCGTGAAATCGAATTTTGTATCGACCCCAGTCTAAAAACCCATTTCTTAAACCCTCAAATATTTCTTCAACTAAAAGGATCATTTACGAGGATTATGATGAAAGTCATAATAAAAGCATTGGACTAATGAAAATCATGGGTATATGAAGTATTAGTAAGTGTTATGATGAGTTATGTTGGTTATTATGTGAAAACATGAAAGTTTCTTAGAAATCACAAAGAGTTGAAAATCAGATTTTGGTGAAAAACGTAACATGAAATTCAATTGACCATATCTCCTATTATATTTTGAATTTTTGAGTGTGGTCAAGTCTTAGAGTTAGATCTATGAGTTACCTAACTAATCCAAGTGGAATTACTAGAAAAGGTGTTTTAGATTTTTTTTGTGGACTGATTTTAGCAAAGGAGTGCAAAGCTGCAAAAATCGAAAAAGCTTCTGCCATGATTTTAGAGAGGCTATTTCGGCCACTTAAATTATGAGAAAAATTCTGGCCTTTTGGGACATGAGGGTATATGGTATAAAGTACCTCCTGTCCAAAAATGAGCTCATTCTGACTTAAAATGAGCAAGTTATGACTATTTCAATATTTAGGTTTTTCCGACAAAAAACGCTATAACGGAGTTCTATAACTCCAATGACCATGAAATTTAAACTAGAAGCTCACGTTAACATGTGTAAGGTCCTGCCAAGATTTGGGAATTTTGGAGTTAAACTTGAGGTAGCTAATTTCTTAAGGAATTAATTAGAAATTAATTTTTAAAAATAGTAAATGAATTTTAAAATTCCGAGAAAATATATTTTCATTATGGGACTATATTATGCTAAATCCCAGAAAAGAAATATTTTTGGGACTGATTTGGTATTTTTCATGAAAATAGTTTAATTCTGAACATATGAGTTAAATATGTTATGTGAAGTAATAAAGTTGAAAATAGGATTTTATGGCTAGAAAATCCTATATAGAGTATATGCATATTTTTTTGATGAGGATTTGATAATTGGTGATGATATTTTATGAGTATGGCATTTTGAATGATGAAATGCATTATATGGTAAAAGCGTAAACAATTGAGATAAATTGTTTATAAATTTAGAAGTGATTAAAATATTGTTATAATATTAATGATATTAGATTATAAGATTATTAAGTGATTGATAACATGGGGATATTCTTGAATCTGGATAAATTATATTATAAATGTTTAATATTTATCCTTTATCTCATTTGATTGATTCTTTATATCATTATCCTCATGCTTATATTATGTTGAAAGTCATCATGCGGCACAGAAAGTGCATAGATGGACTTGGTATGATTATGAATGAGGATTGTTCGGTATAATCATAATCAGTAATTGAAAAACACAATTATCTTTGGTAGTAGTGCATGGATAATTTGTGGTCGTGATCTTAATGAATACACAATTATCTTTGGTAGTAGTGCATGGATAATTTGTGGTTGTGATCTTAATGAATACACAATTATCTTTGCCGTAGTAGTGCATGGATAATTTGTGGTCGTGATACTAATGAATACACAATTATCTTTGGTAGTAGTGCATGGATAATTTGTGGTCGTGATCTTAATGAATACACAATTATCTTTGGTAGTAGTGCATGGATAATTTATGGTCGTGATACTAATGAATACACGATTATCTTTGGTCAGTAGTGCATGGATAATTTGTGGTCGTGATACTAATGAATACACGATTATCTTTGGTAGTAGTGCATGGATAATTTGTGGTCGTGATCTTAATGAATACCACGATTATCTTTGGTAGTAGTGCATGGATAATTTGTGGTCGTGATATTAATGAATACACAATTATCTTTGGTAGTAGTGCATGGATAATTTGTGGTCGTGATCTTAATGAATACACAATTATCTTCGTCGTAGTAGTGCATGGATAATTTGTGGTCGTGATACTAATGAATACACGATTATCTTTTGGTAGTAGTGCATGGATAATTTGTGGTCGTGATCTTAATGAATACACAATTATCTTCGTAGAAGTGCATGGATAATTTGTGGTCGTGATACTAATGAATATCCTTGGCACGTAGTGCGGGGATGATTCGATGATATGGATTAATTATTGAAATTTGAGTCTCAAAGAATGAAATATTAATTCATGGATGTGGTAAAAGTCATCTTTGGTAGTAGTGCATTGATAGACTTGGTATGATTATGACCACGGATTATTCGGTATAATCATCACGATCAGATTGAAAACACGAATATCCTTGGCGATGAGTGCATGGATAATTCGTGGTCGTGATACTTATTAAGCTAAGTCTCAGATTATTGGTTTTGGTTATATATCTTTGGCTCAGTAGTGCAAAGATGAATTGTTAATGAATATCTTTGGCGGATTGCAAAGATGAACTTAATATTTTCAACGATAAAGGTATTCAAGGTATCCTCACCTCTTTTATCATATCAGTATCGCACACTAATTTCGAGGGCTAAATTCCATAAGGAGGGAGATTGTGAGACCCCAGATTTTATCAATAAAGATTTAAATTTTGTTGAAATAATTTTTTTAATATTATGGTGTGAATTTAAGATAATATTATAGTTGTGGGTAGTATTTATAAATTTTGCAAAGTATCACAGTGGTTATATTATATTCGATTGGTGGGGAATATTCGGTTTAGCGGGGAATATTAAATATAACTACTCAATCATTGGTGGACCACAATGAAATTTTTATCGGATCGAGAAAGCGACAAAATATTTTATTGAAATAATTGGCGGAAGTTTTACCGTAGTTCTTGTTGAACTACTTTCGGTAGTAAAAGTAAAGCGATGTCGTGTGGTTGCGTAGTATTACACGGTATTGATTATTGATGCCTATGAGAAGTCACTCGGTTTGATTCCATTATTGCCGATTAATAATATGAATTATTATATCGATAATGACGTTTTGTTTTATTCGTATTATTAACGTAATAAAAGCGAAACATCTTTTATATAAAATAGAATACTTTATTAAAGTTATTACATAAATAGAATATATTATATTTTATTATGCATAGTGTTGCGTAGTGTTTTGCATAGTATTGCATAGTGTTTGCGTAGTAGTAAAATGTTTTTATATAAATAGAATATATTATATTTTATTTAAAAGATTTTGCTTTAAATATGGACCGTCAGATTAAAGTAAATCAATCTGGACCGTTCATGGATTAATTACTATGCATTCTATTTTCCTATAAATAGAACCTCATTCCTTCATTATTTTCTTACGAATTCAATTGAAACTCTAGAGAGAGAAATTATAGAGAGAAGCTATATAGAGAAAATCTATATAGAGAGAAAGAAGAAGAGTATTTCGCTACTTCACTTTGCCAATATTCAGTTCTTTTAAGGTAAGGGATATTATTTGTTGTACCCGTAAAGTGTTATTCTTCTTCTTGAAGAGAACTTCATTATTCCATTCATTATTATTACATTGGAATAACTTTTGTAAAAGTGGCATACCCTATACATAACTTCAGATATCATGCAAGATACCTATACTTGGTGAAATCCTTATGTTATTCCATTGCTTATTATTACATTGGAATAACTCAGATCATGATTTACCCTATACTTGGTGACATTCTTCTATTATTACATTTGGAACATCACATGCGTGTGTTTTACAGGACACGGTTAGATTTTTATTATTACATTGGAACATCACATGCGTGTGTTTTACAGGACTGGTTAAAATCTTTATCATTCTGTTGGAATATCCTATCTGTGTGTTTTACACGGATCCGGTTCCATCTTTATTATTACTGTTGGAACATCACCGCTTGGTGTGAATTTCACCGACTGGTTCCGTTATTATTATTCTACATTGGAATAACACATACATCCAAGTCGCGTACGTGGTGATTTCTTTTGTTATTCCATTCTTTATTATACCCGGTTGGTTAAAACTTTGACTTTATACTCCATGAAATTAGTAGAATATCCTCGATATTTGCGTTTCAATCCAATATCTTTTCATGAAAATATTCTTCGATCATTCTTGAATTTTTACTCTAAAAACAAGTATCTTGTTGACAATTTGGGCGTTCTTAATTCACGGATAAAATAATTCTTGAACTTGTTTTATTGAATTATTATGTCATTGTCATCATCCTCATGTTATATTATGTTATCTTTGGCTTACGCAAGATAGATGAACTAAGTATGATTATGACCAGAGATCATTCGGTATAATCATGGCTTGTTATAAATGATGTGATAAAAGTCCTCGGTGGCTGTAATGCGATGATGGATAGTTTTTGGTATGATTATGACCGGGGTGATTCGGTATAGTCGTGACCATTGATAATTTGATGAAAATCCTTGACCGTGGTATAGGGATGATTAGATATTGTGGTTTATTCATTAAAATTTGAGTCTCATTTATAACAAATGATGAAAAACCTTTTAAAACCTAAAAGACAAAGAGACTTTATTTTCTACTTGACTCTTTTAATGTATTGCACATTCCGCCGCAGATTAAGCGGTTATCTATTGTATTTTATCGGTTTAACATCATTGAAGGCTAATGATAATTTATTACGCATTATCTTAGTCATAATATTTCTTTGGGCTAGTTGAGCTCACCCTTTCTTTTCTTTGTTCTCTTCGTGAAATGAGAATATAATTTGGAACGAGTCGGAAAAAGAGTGATGGTCCGAAGATAGCATTAGTAGTCCTCACTATTCTCGTGAAATAGTGTGATAATATTTGTAATGAGGACTCCTTTTGAGTTTGTATAATATCTAGTAGACAAAATTTGTATTCAAACTCACGATTTATGTCGTGTACCTGACGCGATTATATTAGTAAGTTGTATTTGAATTTATGTACCATGTAAGTGGCGACCCAAGATGGGTGACGTATACCTAATTTTGGGGGCGTCAAACAGGATAATTCTTTTTCACTGTCCACAACTCCAAAAGCAATTGGTATAATGTTTCTGTTTGCATCTTGAGTGCTTGCTATGAGAAGTGTACACCCGTAGGTTGATTGTATGAAGGTGCCATCAATTACAATGATGGGGAAACAATGGCGCCATGCTTCAATGGATGCTCTTACTGCAAAGAAGAGATATTTGAATCGACCATTATTATCCAACTGCAAGGCTGTAATTGATCCTGAGATGAATTTTTAGTTTGGTTAATGTAAATATATGTACTACATATTGCCCATATTTGTAGTTGATAATGCTCTAAGTGTAGTACTAATGGCATGCAATTAATCATAATTTAATAATTTTTATAGTGTTCAGATGGTGTCTAAAATGCTTTTTAAATAGTTACATTTATTGTATATACTGCTCGCATGAAAAAATAATTTTTATTTATTTTTAATTATTATAGTTACTAGCCAAACTTTAATTAATAGGTAACCAAATCATTTAATATTGGTAATTGAAATTTTAAAAACATAAAAAACGGTTTCTAATTGATACCTGGATTTGTTTTTTTTAGTATGTGCAACCACGAAGGAATCATAGTGTAGTCGTGTGGATTCCTCTTACTTTTTTTCATTGCTTTTCTTTCGCTTCTCCATGCTTTTTGGTAGGAGATGGACACATTATACTCCCGTCATCATATCTTCCACAATATCGGTTGGTGTGTAAATTTTCTTTAAGTTAGTTAGTTATGCATGACATGCATTCACTAACCATTTCACTATTGCTTGTCTATGATCTCCAAGTAGTATGTTGGATGAACAAAAGTGTGTATATCATTAAACTCTCTCACCTTGAACATATTTGTTTTTTTCGTAATTTTGATGCTCTTAGTTTCCATTTGCAACTTTCATTGTCGATGCATACCGAACAAAGTCCTTCCACTTGTTCTTTCTACCTTGTGTTACTGTTTTGTCTCGATTGAATGTAGCCTTATCGCCATGTTAATATTCTTTTGTCTTTGTAAGTTTGATGAAATCTTACTTCAAACTTATTCGGATCTGATATGACCTCATCACTTGTTCTTTTTTTCTTGTGTTGTCTGTCATGTTCTTTATCAACAGCTTCAATGGCTAGATGCTCAACAAAATGTGATCCAAATTGGTCTCCTTGTGTTTCCAAAAATTCAAGATCAGTATTCCTTTGTGCCAATCTCATCAGCATTTCATCTTGCATTATATTTTCTTCTTCAATTATGACGTTTTGTAAGTCTGTAGTTCCTCCAATGTGGTATTCAGAATCTATAATCAGAGGATACTTGTCATATTCATTGATTTTTTCTTGATTCCATATAGAATTTGAAAGTTGATTCATTTGTCACCTTGATTGGAGGATGTTCTCGCTAATATGAAATTTGATTGACAACTCTGTTTTGTAGCATTCTAGGCTTAATGCATTGCATATCAAGTTGTGCATTTCTGTGAATGAACATGTTGAAGGGACTAGTAGGCCGGTGACTTCAAAATTTTGATATTGGTTACTGTCACTCCACGTACCGTTGAAGTAAATTACAACTGGAATCATATCCATGTTACGGTAATTGAAACATTAAAATAAATACAATTATGTAAGTAGTTAGTATATGAACATCACATAGTAATCAATTATAACTTTTTAGTAATAATTATTTTTTAACACATTGTTTGCATTGTCAACTTTAAAGAATGAATAGACATACATATGTAACCAAACTATTATATGAATGATGTCAGATTATGAATGTTTAAATTATTAAAATTATTATTAGTTGGATATTAAAAAAATTAATATTATTTTCTAGCTGAGTGAATCAACAATTTTCAGTTTCTAAAACAGATATAAGTAGTATCTATGCATATGTAATTACTGTTTTCATTCATTTTATAAAGAAAACACAAATTATGGTTCGGGAGGTTAAATACTAAAGAATGAACATTAAAATTTGAACCATGATTGAAAGCAATTCATTTCCCTTTAGTAACCTAAATTAATAATATTTTTATTGGTTTCCAAATCAACATTTTATAGTAACCAAAATATTTTATGAATTATTCCAGATTATGCATGTTTAAATTTTAAAAAAATAGTATTATTTAGAAAGTAATAAAATTATTCTTATTTTCCATGTGACTAAATTAACAATTTTAGTAACCAAAATAGAAATATTTAGTATATATGCATATGTATAAAGATATCTTAAGTCAATTTATAAACAAAACAAAATAATGTTTTTACAGAGGATAAGTTATAAAGAATGAACATTTACATTCGAAACTAAATTGTATTTAATTATGCATGCGTTTAAAGTAACCAAATCTATATTTTAATGTTGCTAATATATTAAATGAATTCTTCAATCCATAAATGAAAAATACAATTCCCTTTCCAAACTGAAATTAATAATATTACTTTATGGGTTTCCAAATCAACATTTTATAGTTTCCAAAATATATATTAATAGTATCAATGTTTTCTGCAAAATTTTTTGTTCACTCATTTTATTAAATTTTGAAAAGATATGATTTTGTATGGTTGAATTGCGAAATATTGTTTACTTTAAACAAAGTAACCAAACCTTGATATGAATATCCCCAAACTTTAATTTTGTAACGAATACGTAACCAAAGTGTCTAGATTCTGCAAATTATAATTGATTCAATATATATAATAATTCTTCATTCGTACCTTTGAATTTCGTTGCAGATCTAGTTTGATTTCTCAGAATATAATTTTTTCTTCTGTTCCGGAAATATCTTGAAATCGCTTACTCTAATGTGATGTTCGGATGCTCTATTTCTGCTTTCTGTTGCTTTCGATTTTGATTTCTTCTCTATTTCTGATAACTCTTCTTCTCGATTGCTCCTGTTTTACAGATTCAATGATCTATGAAGTTTCCTTTTTGTTCTTCGTCGGATTTTTGAGTAATTTGGTGATGTGATTTGGTGAGTATCTGGGTTAGTTGGTAACTGACAAAATAGGTGGAGTAGTTTTCTCTTTGAATTTAGGGATTTCTTTTTTTGTTGGCTTGGATATACTGATGTGTATTGCATTATTTTTGGCATTATTATTCAGTATTTCACTGTTATTAAAATTATTTAGTTGATGCACTATTGTTGTAATTACTTTATATTTGTTGTATACTTATGTAAAGGACCCCAATTATATCCCCGTTTCTACTTGAGACTGCCGAAATCTCATGAATGCAAATTTTACAGTCAATATCTTCATTAGTGATCTGGTTTTGGATCAGGCCCAAATTGGCAATATACCTTTTATTAGTAATACTAAATCAATAGATTCCGTTTCTGGATGAGGCCCAAACAGCCAATACTTATTAGACCCTTACATTTTATAGGACTTCAATTTTGATTTGCAATTTGTAGTAAATGTCACCGAATAAAATCATGAGTTATGTCCCATTTTGATTTTATAAATTCCAACTCATATTCCATCCATCCCAAAAAATTAATTATTATTTACAATTATTAATTATTATTTACGATTATTTTCGTAAAAAGGTAAAATAACGGTTGGATGGTTACAATATCTTATTAAAGAAATAAAGAAGGGTGTGAGTTTTTTTGCAAGTCTAATGTCAATATCGGTTAGAGTTTGTCGGAAAAATTGGCGGTAGAGATTCTGATTAGATTAGATGACCTAACACGCATAGTTGTTGTGCTTCTGTTTGTACCCAAATTGAGCTTCTATTTGTACCCAAATTCCAATATTGGCGCACAGTTTGTCGGACGCCCATCCGGTGCGACGGGATGAGATTAGCATAACACCCAATAAAATTTAACACATCTTCGAATAATTCAAATGAGAATAGTAAATGCATATTAAAAGTTAGTTTCCTCCAACACTTCAATCATATAGTTCACTATGTATATTATTTTTTGATCATATTCGCATCAATTACAAAAGAAACTTGTAACAAAATTTTATAAAATAAAATTTAGGGTTACTATATATTTCTACATTTATTTATATAGTAATTTATAAGCAACCCTTACTTTGGCAGGCAGATTTTTGTAGTCAACTGTCATCTTGTTGTTGTGATACCTGCATATGAACGAAGTGTGACTATGCACATCTCTATATCAACTAGCTTTCTAACCGGCGCAAGGCATGATTTTGTCCTGGATAACATTGTTAATATTTATGAATATGCCAATTAAAGTTTTGAAAAAAATTATTTAGTACCTTATTTTTTTTGAAATATTATAAATATTCATTGAATATGATACTAAATTTTTATTCGTCTAAAACAGGATGAAAGAAATATAATTTATAATACATATTAATAAAAGTAAAAAAAAAAATATTATCCTTAGTGGCCCCTATATAATGTGATAAGTACTTTTATATTTTTATACAAATGGACCCACTAATGGCATGTTTACTCTTCGTTTTATTTACTTTATCTCATCCTTTCGAGAACAAAAATATTTTTATCCTTATTGAGGACGGATGGAGTATTTTAACAATAATACAAGTAACAACCATAATATTGTAAAAAATACAAAAGAGTTTTAAAAACAAAATAAAAATAAGACATTAATACTAAAATAAATGATAAATTATAATAGTTTAAAAGCATTAAATGATAAATTGAGATAATTGGTAAATTAGGATAAAAATAGTACCAAAATATGCAAGTATCATATATATATATATATATATATATATATATATATATGCGAGGATCAGTAGGCACTCTTAAGTAGTAGAACTCTCTTAAATAATAGAATTTTATCAAAACGACGTAGTTTTGATAAGACGCGGTGATATTTTTGTAAATACCATGCCACCGCGTATTTACAAAAATGCCATCGCGTCTTATCAAAACTACGCTGCTTTTGATAAAATTATTATTTAAGCGATTTCGCTATTTAAAAATTCTACTTGATCTTTTCTTCATATATATATATATATATATATATATATATATATATATATGTAAATTGAGTCACAAAATTTAACTCAAACTCTAAATTTGACCCGATCTATAAAATTCAGATAAATAAATAAACTATGTAAATTGTCTTTTAATGAGATAATTTTCCGCTCGTTATTGAAATTGAGCCGCTACTAGAATCAAATATCTATTTTCCGGGTCAATTTGGAAAAGAAATCCCACACAAACAAGTAAGAATTACATATTCTATTACATTTTTAAAAATAATTACAACAATAGTGCCCTCATAAAATTTTTAGACAACTAATACACTTCCATATTTATTTACAATCTTAGTGCATTTAGGATTCTTTAATTTAGGGAATTAGTATTCAATTAGAATTCCTTAATTTATGAATTAGTTATACTCATGACTTCTTCTCTCTCTCCTCATCAATAACAACGACAGTTAGTCATCACCCTTCTTCTTCATTCAACGTATGAGTCCATGATCATGGGTGATGCAGTTAAGGTTGACTGGGAATCGTACAGTGCTTGGTGATGAAAATTTGGAGTGTTGTTTAACAATGGCAGAAATCGAAAAAAAAAGTGGGCATGAGTTTTAATGGAGTGAGTAATTTTTTTTTTAATCTCCTGGTCCTGGTTGGGAACAAATCTCATCTTATGTTTGTTGGCCACAAGTGGACCTGGTCCTGGTTGGTTTTTAGTGGGCATGAGTGTTTAACACTCATCTCATGTTTGTCGACCACAAATCCAAAGAAAAACCAGGTATTATGATGCAAGTACTACTACTACTACTAGTAAATTGGTACTAACCATATTACTTCGATAATCGAAGTAATAAAGGTCGAAGTATAGGCACAAACGAAAAAATCTGTGGATCGTGGTCCTGATGCCAGGCTTGGTTCGACAAATATGAAGGATCGGGGATGAGTGTGGAGACTAAGGAGAAGGGAAGAACGTTACCATTGCTCTGTTTTTGACGTTACAATTGCTTTGTTTCTGCAGTTTTTTTATAATGTAGTTGGTAGCCAAACCTTCATGCTAAGGTAACCAATTCTGTTTTATTAAGTTTCCAAATTATTTTGCATGTAATACAGTTGGTAGCCAAACCTTCATACAGTTGGTTGCCAAACTTTCGATCGAAAAGGTAAATAATTCATGTAGGTGTGAAGATAGATTAGTTATCTTTAAGTATAAAAGTTTGGTTACTTATATATAAAAGTTTGGTTACCAATTCATTTTTATTAAGTTGCCAATTTCGTTTAAATGTGATGGAGTTAGTAGCCAATCATTCATACAAAAGTAAAACTATTTTATTATTTATGAGTAATAAAATAGTTATAAAAAAATTTTGTAACATTAATAGTTACATTTATTTATTTTTAAACTTTTTGTAGGCGAATCTTTTTTTCTTATTCTCATTTAGCGTTTTTGAATCTGAGATTCGCGACGGTGAATGGGGCGAGTATGTGAGGTGTAAATGGTGTAGAATGAATTTGACTATTATTTCAAAGTGTATGTGAGGGAGATGAAGATTTGAATTTAAATATTTAAATTTGAATTATTATTTTGAATTTGAATTTGTTGTTGTTGTTGTTGTTAGATCCAAATATTTGAATTTAAATTATTAAGTATGGTAGTTATTTGTCCTTAATTTTAGGTTTCCTTATTAATGTAAATTATATTATTTTTGTAATATGTACAATCTTTTTATAAATATTTAATTAATGCACTTTTCTTGTAATTACTTTCTATTTATTCTATATTTATGTAAAGAACCCCACAAACAACTCCACACCATCGTTCCTCGTAGGCCCACCCACATGCACATTTTACGAATCATCACTCCTCAGTCCTCACAGGCCCACCAACATGAACATTTTAAACAGCGCCCGTCCCAATACGAAGCCCACCACCATGAAGACAAATGTCATGAATCAAAGATTCCCTTTTCTATTTCTTGTTTGATTACTATTTATGACTTATTTAAAAATAATTTATAAATTATTTTTAAATAAATTAATTTGACCAAATGTAATGTCTATTTTGTCCTTTTTTATTTGCCCCTCTTTTTATTAATGTATTTTTAGAATTTTGATCTCGGACGTTTTTCTAGTTGGACAGTTTGGTCTTTTAATCAAACATCTCATAGAGTCAATTTTGGTATGCTTTGCTGATGAAATTTGTTTCTCTATGACTTCTCAACGTAAGCTATTTTTAAATTTTGATTTTTTTAAGAGATCCACACTCTTAAGAAAATATTTAATAGAACAATTATGTCACGTAATTCAAATAAAATAGATGAAAGGGATGAGTAGGCTAATATACATATTAATTAAATAATATTTAATATAACTTTTCCTCATGATTAATTAAATAATGTTAATATAACTATTCATTTTCTCATATTTAATTTAATATTTAATATCCCATGAACATGATGATGTGATTTAAAGGTCCACATATTCTCATACAAAGATTCTACTCTCTAATTAATTTTGATATTTTGTGGGCACGAACAAAATATATAATTAAATAAATATTACTTTATTTATTTCAAAATTAAATATACAATTGACTTTTAAATTCAAAACCACGATATATTAAATTTTAAAATTATTATGACTCATAAAATGTATAATAAAATAAATTTTATAATTAATAGTTTTGTTATTATAACTTACAATTATAATAATTGTATTAATTAAAATTAAAAGAATTAACATCAATTTAAAGTTTAATATGTCGTTATTTTACTTCAAAAATCAAATTTTATATTTAATTTTGAAACGAGAGAGTATAATTTTATTATCTTTGTTTATTTATCAACTTTAATTTATGTTTTTGAGATTCATTATTATCAAAGATAAAAATATTAAATTTCAGTTGAATATAAAAAAAACAGAAAAACGTTAAAAATGCGCGAGTAAACAAACAGACCTTTAAGTACGAGTAAATACGTGTCACACGTATATATATTTATAGTTATAAACCAGCTACTTTAGGCAAACAATATCTAATCTAACCAATCAGATGGGAACATATTTATTTATTGCATTAACAACTTGTGACGTTCTAACAAACACCAATCACATTCACCGGTGTGTCCTAAATAAATACGTTTCGGACTGACCTCTTCAAATTCCATGGCCCAATGTTTTAACAACCGGACCGGTGATTTTTTGGTAAGTTGATCAATTGGCCAATAGAATGTTGATACACATAAAATCTTGCTTGTATGTCACTACTTTATTGTCCAATTGACCAATTTATCCAAAAATAAACTTCATGTTAACTACTTCCGGTTGAATAAGTTAAATGGGACCCATCGGAAAAATGGAGAGATGTTATTATAAAGTTAAATTTAGTCAATTGATTAATACAGTGTTAGCACGCAAACTGGAGGTGATATCTTTCCGCGTGTCAATACAAATCACTTCCCGTCGTGTGTGTCAGAACTGTATTGGTCAATTGATAAATTTACCATGCAGTTAATTTTATGATTACCGAATCCAAAAAAATATATGATCAATTCAAAAAATCAGAAATATGAAAAAACCTTCAAATTTTAATACATTGATATCTTTCTACTAAGGCACGCTTGGATTATAATAGTAAGTATTTTCTTGTTGTTAATACTAAAAAATTATTAATAAAATAAATGTCCAAGTATGATATATAAGCAAATATATTAAATTAGTTTGGGAAATGGTAAACGTTTATTATATTACATTTATTATTAATAAAATAAACGTGATATATAAGCAAATATATTACATTTATGACCCTCCACTAACTATGAAATGGTAAACTAATTAAGTATTTCCCAAACTAATTATGATATATAAGCAAATATATTACAATTATTATTAATAAAATAAATGTCCAACTAATTTAAAATTTTAATTAATATTCCTTTCTAGATATTTTGTTAAAATTATAATTGTATTTATTAAAGTCAATAAATTATATTAATTTTAATTTAATAGTTTTAACTTTTAAGGTTTAATTTTAAAATTAAATTAAAATTGTTTTTTTAAAATTGAAGTACTTAGTTTGACAACTACTTATAAAATGGTCAAACCAATTTATAAATAATTTTTACTGATTGAATGTTCGTATATGACATAATTTTAACTTATAATTTGTCATAAGAAATTTTTGAGGTGTAACAATTTTTTTTAATCAAAAAATAACTTATAAGTCATCTTAAAATAAGTAGTTTTATCAAAATAAACGCTTTTTTGTGCTTTACAACTGATTTTAACTTATAAATCTTTTTAATCAAACATTTTTACAATTTATTTTGACTTAATTTATAAATCAAAATAGTATCAAACACCTTTATTTATAATAAGATAACTTATAAATTATTTTAAATTTTAACTTTTTAAAATAAGTTATTGTCGAAAAGACCCTTATAACAAATGGGCCTAAAAGTAAAAGTGTAAAAAAAATATTTTTAGAAAACAAATATCCTCCGGAAAACCCTATAAAAAGGCCTAAACGTCGGTGGCATTCGGCCATAACTCACAGACCAGACCGACCAACCAACCCAAACCTAACGATCTTTCTTATTCTACTACTCTTTTTCTTCCTCTATGCTCGTACCGAAATCTATCCTTTTCTCATAATCAATTTATTTTATCCGATTCGCTACAATTCCCATAAATTCTCCACTTTTTGCTCTAATTGAAATATCTGATTCGGGTAAATCTGATTACGAATTTACGCACCAAAAATCCATTGATATTTATAAATATTTATGCGGAGAGGGATTGAGGAAGTAGAAAAGTTATTGTTGTTGTTTGGGGATCGGGAGGTTAGGTTTGGAATACGCATGAGCTGTTTGATCAAGCTGGGGATTTCTTCAAATTCAAATCATTTTACCAACAATAATTTGTTATTATTGTTGTTGTTAATATTATTAAGTAATTTTAATCCCAATTTTAGTTTTAATCTTCTCCCAATATCATCATCATGGAGTCAAGAGGTGACAAGAGTAATCGCCAATTGAATAGAGGTTTGTTTTTTCATTCTTTGTGTAGTATTTTTTTACTTTACGTATTTAATTTGATATATACTTATTTCTTTGTTACTGTAGATGGATTCTTATTGTAATATAATCAACTAAATGGAAGATAAAGATTTAACCTTTAAAGAAAATTAGATATAAAAACTTAGATTAAACAATTAGAACTATATGTAATATATTGATCAAACTAAGATCCAAAGAATCATGAATGAAAACTGCTGAAGTTAAAAAGTGAGGCAATTTAAAGCAGGTCCTGAGTCTGCGATCTTCGGTTAAAAGCTCAAAAATGGAACTTCAAAAAAAGTTAAACTCAGCAGGAAAACATAACTTTGAGCCAAGTTAGGAAACACACTGAGCAAAACACCCTGCATCAACAAAGTAGATGGCAGCAGAATCTTGTATCAAACTGGACCACTAGCGATACCTTAGGACGAATTGGCCTTTAGCAATGGAAAACTGGCCAAGCATCCTCTAAGTTGTCATCTTCTATAAATTCAATCCTGTATGCTCAAAACCGGACATCAGCAACACAGCAAGGATGATTTACCTATCTGTCAAAAGCTACTGTGCTGACCAACACAGAACAGCTACATTACAATTTCTACATTCCAAATTGTACACATTAATTTCTATGAAATAGTATCTCATATGAATTCTCTTTATCGTGATCTGGTCCCAAATACTTGGAATACCATAGGTTGTAAAATATATTTATGCATGACATCCATGTCAGTATTTTTTACGGTTTCCCTAATTTTTATGTTGGATAAAGTAAACTCGTCGCAAATTGCTGCTGTTTTCTGTATGTTGATTCTGCAATTGAGAAGATATGAGTACACTTGCTATTGTGTACCGGTTTGATTAGTGGTTGGGTATATAAAGAATCGTAATAACATCAGTTTCCGTTGTTGAATCAATTTTCACTGAAACCTTGATTTTCAGGTTAATTAATGCTCAGTTTTTTGAATTATAAATTGTTCTTGTGAAAGGGACATATAGAGTAATTGTCTTGCGTTTTTCCACACGCTCTTTAATCTCTTTTGCAAGTAACTTGGAACAAGTTCTATTTATTTTCTTTTGGTAGAAATTTTTAGACAAGGGCAAATAAGTGGGATATTATTTGAATATTTACGTTACATGACTGTGGAGTAAACGTGTTGGTCGCCCCACACCTGGACATGGGTGTGTGGGTATGGCATCTGTGTTTAGAATAATAAAAAAGGGAAAAAAAAAAGACGAGGAATGACTAAACAGATATGATGCAAAAGATTTGGAAAAAGATTGTTTGTTTCGGTTTGAATATCTTCATGCTCATTGTATGCTTATTATAATGAAGTTTATCTTAAGATGATTTAGTTGCACGAGTCGTCAAACTTTTTATATAACATTGTGTCTACTCAGCCACATCCAAATATTATACACGTTACTGCCATGTCCATGTGCTTGTAGAAATTGGTAACATATTATTTGAGGATGTGTAGCACGTTTTAAAATTATATGTATGGAATTATGCCTATAACAAGTATGTCTTGGAGGCGCGAATAAGTGTTTCCGTGTCTAATAAATGTTACATGCTAGTTATGATTTAGAATGTCTCTAAACCATTTATCACTCATCTTTAACACTTGATCTAAATACAAGTTTACTCTTGATTTGTAGCTCTTTGCTATTCAACCACTGACAGGAGGAATGCAGCCTCACCATCTGTCATAGTCATAGGTGGTGGGATGGCTGGCATTGCAGCCGCTCGAGCTCTTCATGATGCTTCATTTCAGGTACCTCGCAGAAATATATGTATATATATATATAGGTAAGTATATGTAATTGATTGATGACAGTGCTGATATTTTGTAGCTTTCTTTTATTTTTAGGTTATCCTATTGGAATCGCGGAATAGAATTGGTGGTCGAGTTTGCACTGATTACTCATTTGGGTTTCCTGTCGATTTGGGTGCATCATGGTAACACAAGGATTGTGGAGTATTTCCTTATTGCAACTTTATAAACCTGCCTATTATTTGTTTTTTGAATCTGTAAAATAACATTTATGATTTAGGTTGCACGGGGTCTGCGAAGAAAATCCCTTGGCACCTATTATTGGAAGACTAGGGCTACCTTTATATCGTACAAGTGGCGACAACTCAGTATTATATGACCATGATTTGGAGAGGTATGCACACTTCTACTGTTGTTTCTTTTGAAGTGCCTGGTTACTCAGCTTACAAGTTAAGTTACTGGGTTGAAAGCTTACCTTTCTTCTTTGTACTACAAATCTTCATTTCAAGTGTTAACCCTGATCAGAATATGTTTCTATTGATGGCCAAGTGATCAATAATAGTCAAATTATCACATTATTCTTGCGAGTATTTTCAAGTCATAGTCAAATTATCACATTATTCTTGTGAGTATTTTCAAGTGGTTTAAAACATTATGTTCACCTTAAAAAAGAAAGCTTTATTAATTGTAAGAAACATCAGCTTTATGGGTACAGTCTACGGAGAATGATAGAACAAAATGAAATTTAGCTTTTAGTAGTATTGTAGGAAGGCGTGAAGCCTGAACCTTAAAGAAACAGGACTAGGGTGTTGTTTGTTTACATCTGATTGCCTCTTATTCGCTAAGAGGCATGATGCTGTTTTTTTAACCTCTGAATGCCTCTTAATCGGTAAGACAGAAAATGAAATCTTAATAATTAAGAGGTACCTCTTAATGAATTTTTTTGATAATTTTTTTATATAAATATATTCAACAATATTATGCACTCATTTTTATTAAATTGAATATTTAAAATTATTAAATAAAATTTCACCCTTTAAAATGGTAAAGTAGTGTCATTAAGAGACAACTTACTTTTTAGTTATCAAACAATTTTTTAGATTCAGACCTCACAACCATTCAGATGATCTAATTTATTAAGACATCATAATCATTCTGATCTTAATTCCTAGATTTATCAAACACAACCTAAGATCATGTACATTGTTGATGAATATAATTCTATAATGTGTGCATAGGGAATGTTAGCTTCATATGATGATGCTCAAGTGAGGCAATGTGGGCTATGGAATCTGGTTCTAATGATTTGTGATGAGACAGGCTTAGAGTCCAAGGATATTCATGATAATCAAACTGGTGTATGTCTTTTAGTTGCAGCAGAAACCGGAAAAATGTTGGCAATGGAAAAATTTCTGTTACAGTTTCCTCTTACCAAAAGCCTAAAACTGTGTAAAACGTTTGTAATATGGCTCTCTTTTCTCCTCCCTTCTCCCCTCCTTCATCATTCATCTCTGCTCTTTCAGTGTCTCTTCTATATTGGAAATGGAAATACTCTCCAGTTTCCATGTTTCGTAAATAGTTATATTATTATGTATTTGGGGTTTTAATAGTGGTCCACAGTGTGTCAGATTAGGTTAGGGTTAGATTTTGTCTAGTTTGGAACTAGACCTCCCAGAAACCCAAAATTAGCGGGACCAAAACTGGGAACTGGGATGCATCTTCCTTTTCAATTGTTTTGTAGATGTATGGGTCAGACACTCACTTCATGAACATTCTTTTTCTCTATATGGTATATGTCAAATTATGATTTTTTTTCTACTATTTTCACCTATAATTTATATAAATTTGAAATGTATATTCCAAATGATCATTTCCATTAATGTTTTATTGTCCTTTTTTAGCTATGCGCTCTTTGATATGGATGGCAATCAAGTTCCTCAAGAATTGGTCACAAAGGTTGGTGAAGCATTCGAAAGCATTTTGGAAGAGGCATGTCTTCTCTCTCTCTCTCTCCCCCTCACTGTATATAAGTATTCTAAGGATATTTTTTGTTGTTTTTAAATATTGAAAGCATTCTAACACTACTTTTCCTTGGTTCGTTTGTGAGCAGGCGAATCGCGTAAGAACAGAAAACAGTGAAGACATGTCCATATTTCGTGCGCTCTCAATTGTTTTTGAAAGAAGGCCAGATTTAAGGTCCTAAAAATGTTACATTAATTCATTGTTCTAATTAATACTCCCTCCGTTCTAAATTATATTTGATCATTGTTGACTTTTAAAAGTCAATTTGATTCATTTTTAAACTCAAAATTAAGATGACTCATTAAAAATATAAAACAATAAAGCTTATTCAACGGGACTGCTGTTACAGGTTGGACGGACTTTCTCATAAGGTGTTGCAGTGGTATTTATGCAGAATGGAGGGATGGTTTGCTGCGGATGCTGATACCATTTCACTTAAATGTTGGGATCAGGCAAGTTCTCTTTGTAGCATACCTTGATTGTATCATTAATACACCTTGATTTTTTCAAGATAATCAATTATTTTGGGAGGTGAAAGATTGTGTTTCTATTTTCTTACCCTAAAATGTTCAAGAAATGTGAAATGCAGCCTCAAAAGGATTTTCCAAGTTTTTGGGTGTATTCAGCACATTTTAAGACAGACACATTTATACATTATTATATTTTGTTTTCTCAACTGTAGTTGAAAATTAATATTATGAATATAATTGAAAATCTGACGTATAAAAATGTTTTTGGCATATCTTGAAATCAGTGCCCAACACAGCTACACTTGCAGAAGTTTCTGGTGACGCCTTGAGACAAACAAAGAGTTAAATTAACTTTTGGTACTTGTATTGTACTGGTATCCAACTTTCAAAGTGGTACCCAAACTGAAAAAACTTCCAAACAATTACTTGTACTCTTAAATATTTTCATTGCATTAAATATAACAAATTTATCCAAAATCCTAACATAAAGACCCACATTACATGAACTGTCTGGGTCAACAAGGACCCATTAAAAAAATTTAGATTTTTAAGATTAAACAAGGTTGATCAAGAACTTTGATTAACTTCATGAAGAACATGATAAACTCCATGAATACCACATAAAACAAAAAGGAATCTGGAAATATGAAAAACAATTGAAGTCTTTCTACACCATACTAAGGTAATTGAATACTTTGTACTTCATACCCATAAGCAAATTTCACCTTCTTCTTCAACTTTTACAGAGAAAAAATTAAAATCCAAATAAAATAATATAAGAAAGCGAGAAAATATAAGATAAGTAGAGGAAGAAGATGATGACAGACATGAGAGAGAGAGAGAGGCTCTACTACATCTAGATCTCTAATGACCGAATTTCGCTGAAATCAAGTTCGACCCTGCTTTCGTGTCCTCCTCCACTCCCTCTCGTTCCTCCCCTGTGTCGCCCAGCTAGCTCCCCGTGCCGGCTAGCAGAATTCATAATCAAAATTCTTGGGACCACACCCTTATAGAAGTATTTTTGTTCATAAATTTCTTTATGCTCTGATTTTTCTCTTTTCCTTTCACTCTGTTTCATAAATTATTCATAAGTATTTGTAAGTTTTAGAGTGATGAAGAAAGAAACTCTTATCTTAGATCTTAAAATTAAAAAAATATTAATGGATCTTGTTTGACCCAACCCATTGTAATATAAAACTCTCTCCTTATATGTATAGACCCAGAAGTCTATGTCAGCATCCACATCAGCTCCACATTGGAGCCACAAACACACAAAATCCCCTTAGGAATTATCTGTTACATCTATTAGTTTATTTTAATGGAATGAAATATTTTACTGGTGCAAATAATAGTTTTGAAAATTATTTTTGGCATAAACACTCGTTTGGAAACTTTTTCTGTTCAGGTACTAATTTGAAAGTTGGGTACCAGTACAGGTACCAAAAATTGATTTAACAAAACACTGCTCAACGCTTAGAATATTAAACTTCATCTGCAAATAATATAATGTTATAACACAAATCTCTCTGTTTAACTTTTTAAAGCTGCTAATTGAATATCAATATCATCCTATATTTCTATATATATTTTAGTAGCGAAGACTTGTATCTGACTACAAATATACCTAGGTTATCTTACCTCGTCTATGTTGGTACACAGGAAGAGCTGCTTCCTGGTGGGCATGGGCTCATGGTCCGGGGTTACTTTCCTGTTATAAATACACTTGCCAAAGGCCTTGACATCCGCTTGGGTCACAGGTAAAGAAGAATTCAATGCTTTAGTCACTCATAATTTATTTTTGTCATGTATTTTCCTCCACTTACCTACTTATGTTTCTTATCATATTCTTAAGGGTTACAAATTTAGTTAGACGCTACAATGGAGTGAAGGTAACTGCTGAAGGTGGGAGGACATTTGTTGCTGATGCTGCCATTGTTGCAGTCCCTCTTGGTGTATTGAAATCAAATTGTATCAAGTTTGAGCCAAGACTACCTGAGTGGAAGGAAGCAGCGATCACTGACCTTGGGGTGGGGGTCGAGAACAAGATAATTTTGCACTTCAAGGAAGTATTTTGGCCAAATGTGGAATTCCTCGGAGTGGTTGCAGAGACTTCTTACGAATGCAGCTACTTCCTGAATCTTCATAAGGCTACTGGTCATGCTGTTCTTGTTTATATGCCTGCAGGGCAGTTGGCCCGTGATATTGAGAAAATGTTGGATGAGACTGCAGCAAATTTTGCTTTTACACAACTTAAAAAAATCCTTCCTGACGCTTCTGATCCGGTAATTTACTAATTTTACCTTTGGATACACATATACGCATCTTATCCATTTATAGGCAGTTAAAATTGGTTCATCTTCTGATTGCTCGGACTTGGTGACCTCCTAACCGGAACACAGTAGTCATTATTGTCAAACTTAATTGTGTAAGCAATCATGTGAAACTCTAGGTGTTCAAATTGGCTTGGATGGTTGTATATAACATGAAGAATGTCGAGACACATTGTAACAAAGATGAAAATCTACCTAACCCTATGCTATGTAGATGTTTGTGATGGCGTTTTTGTTTTTTTATTTATAAAAAAATCATATTCTAATCCTTTATCTTTTCTTCTTTTGTTATATCACGCAGATTCAGTATCTTGTCTCTCATTGGGGCACGGATGTGAACTCGCTTGGATCCTATAGCTATGATAAAGTAGGAAAACCCCATGATCTGTATGAGAGGCTAAGGATCCCGGTAGATAATTTATTCTTTGCAGGGGAGGCTACTAGTATAGACCACCCAGGCTCTGTACATGGTGCATACAAAACTGGAATGATGGCGGCTGAGGACTGCCGGATGCGTGTCCTGGAGCGGTACGGGGAGGTGGATCTGTTCCAGCCAGTCATGGGCGAGGATTCCCCGGTTTCTGTCCCTCTTTTGATCTCACGAATATAGCATTTAGGGCTAGCTCATATGCCTGATTTCTTGGGTAATATTGTGGAAAATCATAGTTTTCCCAGTGGATGGTCAGGCATTGGTTGATATATGTATAGTTTTATTCTAAATTAAGTACCTATGGTATTTCCTTGGGACACCTTAAAACCTATGGACATTATAAACCCTATTCTGCTATATTACAAAAGAAGCCAAAAAAAATATTGGCTTCATGAACATGTAACACATATTTAATGAGCAATGACGGTATGGACGATAGCTTCTTTGTAGTAAAAATTTGCATCTATTATTTAGTGATCATTATTTTATTGCCTTTTTTTTAGAGCAGACAAATTATAGAAATCTGCAAAACTCTCTCACGTGAATGTATGTGGAATCCCAATTGTAGACATTTCTTCCAAAATTTTGGGAGTTGATTGTCAACGAGATGATACTTATCTTAATCTTTGACATACTTCCCAATTGACGTTTTTGAAGTTAACTAAAATATTTTTAATGATTTTTTTAAAGTTTAGTCGGATGAATATTATAAACTATTTAAAAAGTATTACTCATTGTTACGTTTGTTGTTTCATAATTTTTAATACATTATTTCAATTTTAAGTTTAAAAATGTTTTATTTTGACTTTCAAAAGTCGATAACAATCTTAGAGGGTGTTTGTTTAGAGTTGAATGGAATTGTGAATGGCTGAATGAGAAACTGAATGAAATAAAAAAACATTAACTATTATATTAAGTAATATTAAATAAATTTATAACAATTTTAAATTTTTTCAGAGTAGTAAATAATAAAATTTGTCATTCAAATATTTCAGACATATTTCATTCACATTCAATTTATTCAAATTCAAATTCAGATTCATTCAATTTTATGAAATATCCCTCATAATTTATAACCGATATAGTATTATAGCATGTATTTGCCGTACATTACATAAATTATGTAAATTAATTGTTGAGATTTAAAATGCAACAACGCCTTTTAAATATCAGACTCTTTCTTCGCGCATCCTAAGCAGACTCTTCGTCTCTCTCTAGTACAAAACTTGAGATCTCAAAAATTAAGCAATATCTGAGTTTCCTTTATTGAACGAGCTGCGACACTCCCCCTTGATTACTGAGACTCCTGCTGCGACACTCCTCCCTTGATTTTGAGGATGCTAAGACTTACTTTTTCCATTCAGTGAGATGATAACGGTCCTTTTTAATCGTTTTAATTGTAATTATGACTTACTTTTTCCATTCAGTAGAGATGAAGCTAGATGGTGAAGATATTTCTGATAACAGGTACATGCTTCCCCTGGAACACCTTGGATTTGAGTGTCTGAAGCTTTCTGAAAAACCTTGGATTTGAGTGTCTGAAGCTTTCATTTCATTTCAGTTCAGACCATCCAAGTCTCATTAACGTTTTTATGTCCATCCGCTGGTTGAAATAGCGGATGGCGTTGGTTTAGATAAATATATACATACATATATTAAATACATACACATTAAAAAAAACAATTGACCCAAAGCACAAGGACAACTGGACAGGGGTGCGAGTGCTTACTTTTAAACTATTGGGCTTGTCATTGAACATTGACCTTTAAATTAAGGTATGTTTATGCATTTAACCAAACCAATAAATATCTACTCCTTGTTCTATCCAAATAACGAAATAAGAAATAGTAAAAACTAACGCTATTATCTGCTCTGATATTTCAGCTACTGCATCCTTCCTTGTGAGACGAATTGAAAGGTTTGAGCAGAAATTGGTGGCGGAGAGAGAGCAAATGCCACAAACAATGTTGTTCCACAAGTCTTTTGTTTCAGCTCCGATCCCTGTTACTTGGAGGTTTGTTTTCTGTTTGCTTTTACCTTTTAATTCTTTCATTTTTATTATCTGAATGTTTATGCTGTGCTAATATTGCATTATGAAATTATAATCAACTCCAAAACTATACGGTTTCATGTTCCCCCCCTGAATTGGGTAAATTCTTTTGGCATAAATATGGACCTTTATTTTATTATATGCTTCCTTTGGTTGATGGGAACTGTAATAAGCTCTTAAGTAGGTTCTTTGGAATCAGTATATTCATTGTTTCAAATTAATAGGGTTGGCAGGTGGAACAATTAGGGACATAATTTGTGTGTAGGAATTCAAAATTTTGTTTTGGGGAGCACGGGCATAGTTTTAACACTCTATTTAGCCCAATTCACACTTGTTGGGAATCACTAGAAAATGAATAATTAGGTCAAGAGCTCTAAACGGTAATTCTGTTAGATGTAATGTGTGAAATTCAGAATATAACTCCATTTTAGTACTGATTGAATTATACTCCCTCCGTCCGTCCCAGGATAAAAGTTCTTATTACTATTTTGGGTTGTCCCATGTTAAATGTCCTCTTTCTTTTAATAACCAAACTTTTACACATTTTTTCTTATTATGCCCGTAGCATTAAATATCTCATACTTTTCTTATTCTAATTCTCTCTCCATATTTAATGACATTATTATGGGCAATTTTGTCATTTTATTCCTCTTCTTAAAATGCGTGAAAAGTCTACCAGGGACTTTTATCCTGGGACGGAGGGAATAGTAATATACATACAAGCTCGAATCGTAGTTCTTGGTGAGGCTAATTAGTATTTCTTATGATTACCTGCATGCCAATAATGAGTCTGCTTGGACTCACTTCCGGATTCTTTTGATTCACAAAAATTCCAAAAGCAACACCCTTGGTTTTCAAAAATTTCCACTTCGGATTAGCTGGATCCAAAAAGCCAATCCAAAAGTTAGAAAGTTGCCTTTTGATGATGAAAAACAATATCAACCTCCAAAAAGCCAATCCAAACACAAACAGGCTCAATGCCTCTTTATGTTCCTTATTGACATTATAATTGATCATCATGCTAACATTGAAGAGTTGAATTTGTTTTTGCTCCCATAGTCAGTATAACATTGCAATCATAATTTATATGGGTGGGTTATTGGCAGTCCTATAATTGCTATAGAAATAGACCCACTTTTTGATTATATTGAAAGGGCACAAATTCCCTCATATAATCCTCTTGATAAAAACTCCCTTTTGATTTAGATGAAGAGCTTAATTATATAGTTACAGATCGGCAAAAAGGGGTAATACACCATTGTGGTTGTTCGAGTTTAAGAATTATCTCACTGAACTTTAAAATAATGGAATTGACAAATTGAACTTTTTAAAAATTATTAATTGGACCATTCTGTCCAAGAAAATGGACAAAATATTTACATATGTAGTAGCGAGAGAAAAAAGAGAAAACAAAATATTTACTGATGTGACCAATGATTTGGCAACCACATAAAAATTTAAAGAAAGAATTTAAAGAAAGAAGAATAAATTTTGATTTTCTTTCTTTCATTTTCCTATTATTTCCCTCTCTTCCTAAGTTCTTCTTCATCTGGTTACTTCCTCCTTCATATTGGTTTAATTTCATTATCCTAAATCCATAATCACACATCGCCCGCCATTACAAAACTTATATTTATCATCTATTTGGTCTCAACACAAGTGAGTGATTTAGAATCCATCACAGATGATCTCAAAAGCGGCAGCCTGGTCAACTCATTGATCGGTTACTCCAATTCAACTCAGGTCTTCATTATATCGGTATCGTACTCCAATCTCAAGCCCAAAGAACTCCTTTTATCCTTCATTTTCGATCTCGATCAGTACGTGAACGATTTCGTGTTTGTGGGTTCACTAGGTCGATTAAGGGCAATTTTAAAATGGCAAAACTAATGATTCAACCACTGTAGTTGACAAGTTTTACTTAATACACCACTGAACTTTTAATTTTTTAAATTACCTCATTAAACAAATTAAATTTTTTTAATTGGATCATTCTGTTAACTATGACTCACGGCGGTTAAATTATTTCAGATATTATTTGATGTGGCCATGAAAAAGAAAAGGAAAAAAAAGAAAATAACATGGCTGGATTAGTCAGCAACCAAGCAAGTGGGGAATAGACTCATTAGCTATAGCACTAGCAGACCAAAATCCGGCGATGGATCAAGGTAACCCACCGGAAGACCAATCATCGCAAGGGAGCCCAAACCATTGTATCACGACCAAACCAACGCAACACAACTCCGGGCAAGGGACCTTTTGCCTGAACATTGGCGAAACCACCAAAGATGCCGACAAGCCAGATCAAATCGACCAAATCCATAAACCAACGAGATCAGCTACCCACCATATGCAAACACCTTAAAATCAGAGATCCAAAATGGGTGGGCCGATTAAAGATAGAAAAGATGAAATCTTCGATCGCCTTCCCATCAAATCCCTTGCAAGCCATGGCGCTCCCTCTTTTCAAGCTCTAGCTTCATCAAATCGCACCTAATTTGCATCTCTCAAAACTCCCAAAACGACTCGCTCGTCGTCCACAGCCACTTCAACAACATAATCATCATCTTCCGCATCGATTCAATCGAAACCCCTTTAACTCTGACTATCTATTTTCCCGAAACCTTCTTCAAAATGGAGATAGTTGGTTCGATTAATGGCTTAATTTGTCTCTGTGATCGCTCGCATGGATTTATAATTGAATCCGGCTACCCGAATGTGCAAATCAATTCAATTTCCCTGAAAGGAACGTCAAGCCGATAAAGTTTTTGTGGGATTTGATTTCGATTTAAGCCAAAAGAGAAAAAAATGTTGTCTAGGTTTTATGTATTCTCGTGTAATGAGATAGCTTTTAATGAAAGTGATTTTTTTCTTTTTACTTTTAAGTTTTTAATTTTTTTTGCTACATGTAATATTTTTAATTTTTGTATTTTTTTTTCAGATCCACGTAGATAAAATGTTAATGCCTGTCTAATTTTTTTAACGAGTGACCTAATTTGAAAATAATAATTTGTTTTATGGGGTAATTCAAAAAATTAAAAGTTCAGTGGTGTATTAAGTAAAACTTGCCAACTACAGTGGCTAAATCATTAGTTTTGCCATTTTAAAATTCATAGCATTGGATGGTGCAATTGTCGAAGATGCAACCATAAGAGAAGCAGATTGGTTTGCAGTAGTGTGAGAATTAATTATCCAGCAAAAGCCCTACTTTTTCGCAGCAAATTGATCCTAATTTTTGTAAGTTTCTGAAACCCTAGTTCTTCTATCATCTTTTTGCTCATGTTTCTCTATAATCAAATTGGGGAATATATCTAGGGTTGAAGATTAAAAAGAGGAGAGAGAAAGAAAAAGAAACTATAATCAATTCGGGGAATATATTTAGGGTTTCAATTTGGGATGATTCAATTTGGGCATGTGTTTTTCTGGGTCAAAGATGAAGAAGTGGAGAGAGAAAGACGTGTTTTCTAGGTTGAAGATGAATAAGAGGAGAGAGAAAGAAAAATATAAAAAAACAAAGTTTAGTCAATGGCAAAATAAGCCATATTAGCATTTAGTTGTCTTTTCCTTTTTCTTTTAAAAGCCACGTATGAAAATAGATGGAATTTGACGTCCGTCCAATTTTTTTAGACAGAATGGTCCAATTAATAATTCTTAGAAAGTCCCTTTTTGCCGTTACAGATCATTCATCAAATATATAAACTGGAATAATCAGAATTTTTGCAACTCTCTTACCATGGCGATATCTTTAACATAAAGTTTTGGTAAAAGAAACAAAGGAAAACAGTACTCCTCCCCGCGTCCCAAAATATAAGAGCAATTTTGACTTTTAGAAGTCAATTTGAGACATTCTCAAATTCAAATTGATGTTATTAATTTAAATCTTGAAATAACAAATACTCTAAATAGTAGTACTTTTAAGATAGCTTATAAATTTCATAATTGCACCAAATTAAATTATATGAATTCATATTAGATTTGATTTGAGTTTAAAATATCCCAAATTGACTTCAACGAGTGAAAACGGTTCTTATATAGTGGAATGGAGTATGACTTTTTCAAAGATCAGTATTTGTTCAGTTCTTCTAATTGTAATTTGTAACTATACAAAGTGTACCCTAGTCGAATGACCATATCACACAAAGGGATACTAATAGCGCCATTTTATTGTTGTATATACTCCACTTGTATTGTTTAGTAGATATGGTTCCTGGAACCCAGCTTTGATAATAATAGTATGAGAAGTTTATAATATCTGTATCACTCATATGTATATGCTTTAATCCAGTAACCAGAATATAAGTGGGAATTCAGTTAAAGCCGATGTCAAAATCCATAGAAGAGCAGAGATAGTTTGTCTCGGTATGTTGGCACCTCGAAAGTTCATGCAAAAGAGGAAGAAAATAGAAGTCTTCAAGGATGCTAATGATGAAGCAGATCAGAAGAACTGGAGGAAGTTGATGAATGAAATTGAAGAGGTTGGCTCTGCAGTTTCAGTACTCCGAAGTCAAAGGGTCAAGAATGAGGCTCTTCCTAAAGACCTGGTTCTTGGAACCTTGGTTAGATTTAAGCAGCTGAAGAAATGGAAACTTGTTGGTGAGGTATGCAAGTGCTACTCTTATTATTATTATTATTATTTCTCTCCTAAATTAATAATTTATAAAAGAAACCACCGAAAGGGGGTGGCTCCCATGTACACTATGAATATACAAAAAAGGGAGACTACGCACAAAATCGCAGTCCCTACAAAAAGAATACCATGACAAAAAAGGGTCTAAGAGCGCACAAAAGGCAAAATAATTATCACAAGCCGCGGCAGCCGGGTAGTCTCAAACTTCACATACTGTAGAACAAGGATTTACTTCCCTCAACAAAAAAACATATTTAACTCTAAAGCAGAATATGAATATGTACAAGAGGTCTTTCCCTGCCCTAAACACTATGCAATTCCTCTCACTCCGCATAGTCCACCACAAACAATTGGGAATCACTGCCCGCCGCCTACGCATCTCCCTATTGACCTTGATAACACCTCGCGCCTGCAAAAGCCTCAAAGCTTATTTTGGTATCACCCACTTTAACAGCACTAGAGAAAACTCCCAAATCCTGCACAACCTCAATTGGAGCAACACATGATCTATTGATTCCCAATCCTCGTGGCACATAATGCATCTATTCACGATGAACTTGTTACATTTCCACAAATTCTTGCGTCAATGCCTCTCCTGAAGCAGCTGTCCAAGCGAGGAAGGTTCCTTTTGAGGATGAGGAGCTTTCATTCTCCAAATGGTGCACCTAGCCTAGGAAACTTGGCTTCATGGTCCCTATTAAAACCGATAAAACAATCTCATAGAAAACAAACCCCTCCCATGCTCCTTCCATTACTAGAATCGTCCCCCTTCTCCTTGGGGACCAACCTCCGCTAATAGCATAAACAAGGACTCGACCTCCTCCAACTCCCAATCTTGGAACCTCTGGCGCATAATCTACCACCAAAGTATTCCCATTACCGTGATGGCAACTAGGTTAATAAACCTAATAGTTTGAGCCAAAAAGGATTCATCCTCCTTCCATCCCCCACCGCGTACTTTGTGGTCTGAAAAAAACTTCCAACCCCTTAGAAATGGCCTTCCACACCCTACCTCAATAAGGAATCATCCTCTCGGCAGCAAAGCAACCTCCTGGCCAACGACAAATTTACTAACCACTACCCTATTGCAAAGATGACCCTCCACCACAAACATCCATAGTCATTCACTTATCAAACTCATAAGGTTATATTTGTCCTCCTCTTCGTTACCCTGCCACAAAATCCCTAGTGAGCTTGTCCAACCTCTTCTTAACTGAAACCAGTAAGATACAAAGAGACATGAATATGACTAAAATTCCATAGAACATTAGGCTATCCAGCGTGGGTTAATATTATGATCTCTTTGCTCCCATTTTGAAGTCTTAGTTAATTGTGAAGAGGACAAACTACAAATCTTTAATGATAAATAATGTAATGTGACTAAATTCAATTTCCTTGTGTTCCATATAATTATCTAACATTTTGCATCATTATATGTCATATATAAAACTAGTTAAGCATAAATAATGAGAAGCGGAATCTAGTGTAAATTTTCCGGTCAACAATTATACATACCGAGACCTTCAGGAGGGAATTGCTCTGACTATCTAGGCTCAGATTGACTTTCTTTTTTATACATGAAGAGGAACAGATTCTGCACATGATTTCCTTGTTTTTTTTTGTTCAATCTGCTTCGATGTTCTAATACCTTTGATTGCATTAATCTTCTTTCTCCTCTAGATTCTTGAATGGCTACAGACTCAACATTGGTGGGATTTCAACGAGATGGATGCTCTGATGCTTATTACAGCTTATGGAAAGCAGGGGGACTTTAACAAGGCTGAAAGCGTTTTAGGCTACATGAACAAAAAAGGCTATCCCCCGAGTGTGGTATCCCACACTGCTCTTATGGAAGCATATGGAAAAGGAGGTCAATACAATAAAGCAGAAGCAACGTTTCGAAGGATGCAATCTTCAGAACCTGAACCTTCTGCTGTAACATATCAATTAATTCTTAAAATATTTGTTGAGGTAACTGGATTTTTGTATATCTTAATTCTTAGCTAGACGTGTCAAGTTAGCATCCTAGGCATTCATGATATAAAATCAACAAAAGCATTAGTCTGAACACTCTAGGGTGAAGGTTCTAAGATAAAGAGAAGAGAAGCAGTCTGACAATGCGGTATAGAATTGCATTATATCTTGCCTAATCAAATTTGTGAAATAGTGATTCATACTTTGAAAAGGTGTTTGCTAGTGCTTGAATATAAATACCTGTATGGTTCAAATATGAATTAATGTAACTTTATGGATAAAATATCCACAAGTTAAAATCAAACCTACAAATAAGACTCATTTTTGACAGGATTGATTTACTCTGATGGGTCATATTATGGTTACAGTCTAAATTTTCTCTCTGATATATTGCTGGTGTGTGGTTGGTAATAACTAATAACACTGATGGTGGAAAGGAGAATCAGTTCAAGTTAGATCTTTTCAGATTATTGTATGTTTTTTGCTGATGTTATAAACTTTAAGTTAGAGAAGAAAAATTAAAATTTTGTGCATATTGCATTTGTTTGTCTTGAACACATTTTGTTCATCACAATTCCTATAGTACGAGGGACGGCTCCTTCTTCTTCCTTCCTTAGTATCTCTCTGTGTAATTTTTTTTGCTGTGGCCTAATAACATTTATGCGCTCGTGTTTGTTTATTGAGTAAGATATAGGTGTATTATTGTTGGCTTGTTGCTCTTATGTCTAGACTGGAACTTTGAACCTCGTTAGTGTAACTGGGAATATTGCAGGGAGACAAGTTTAAAGAAGCTGAAGAGATTTTTGAAACCCTTCTAAACAAGGAGATTTCGCCTTTAAAGCCAGACCAGAAAATGTTCCATATGATGATTTATATGCATAAAAAGGCTGGTAGCTATGACAAAGCTCGTAAACTATTTTCATTAATGGCTGAAGCTTTGAGGAATTCGGCACACTACAGTTACATATAACAGCTTAATGTCATATGAAGCTAATTACAAAGAGGTCGCAAGAATTTATGACCAGGTAAATTTAAATAAAAATATGTGATTGTTTTTCCCTTTATATAGGTTAAATTTATATCCATATTGGCTTTTTTCATGTAATTGCCTTTGGCTTTACGAAATTCGTCCCCTTTACAAATTATTTAAGGAAATTAAAAAGGAAAAATTCTGTTGGACAACTTATTATTAGCTCTGATAATAGTCTTTAGAAGTGCTGCAGCAACTCCTTTCTTTGCTTGCAAGATGAACTTGAGGATGTTCTTAGTTGCTGCCTGTGTTTTAATATACATGTATAAACAGCTTCAAAGTGACTGAGATTGATGATGAGAGATAATAATCATTCAATTTGACCTCTCTCTTTTAAAAATCTTTCTAAAGGAATTTATTTCTGGTATTAAAATAACCGAAATTTGCTCTTCTTAGTTTACCTCATACTTTCTGGATGTTCATTTTGAGCTGTGAAAGGATTTTTTTCTTTAAATTTGGACTTGGCTTTCCCTTTTAATTTAAGTTCATAATGATTTCATCAGAGTAATGCTAATTTTAGATGCAAAGAGCTGGTCTTCAACCTGATGTTGTGAGCTATGCCTTACTCATTAATGCTTATGGGAAAGCTAGAAGGGAAGAAGAAGCATTAGCTGTTTTTGAGGAGATGCTTGATGCTGGTGTCAGGTGTGTTAAGCTAATTCCAGGTTATTTAATATATATAGTTTCGTGACCATCTGAGCGCCAAGTAAAGGGGAATGTCTTTTTTCTCTTTCCAGGCCAACACAAAAAGCTTATAATATTTTACTTGATGCATTTGCAATATCGGGAATGGTGGAGCAAGCTCGTACCATCTTCAAGAGCATGCGAAGAGACAGGTAACATTTATTGAGCTGAGTCAGGATCATTCCAGTGCTTTGTTATCGACATATGTTATATATAAGCTTATAAATATGAGTTCGGATCTCCGATCCTGACAAACTCACCCTGAGACTCACACCCATGTATGCACGAGGAAACATTCAGAGGCACTCTTGAGTGATTGGCAATTGGAGTTGGGTTGATATGTGATACCTCAGGAGGAAGATAGTGTAGATTTAGGGAGATATATCATTAAAATCCTCGAGCGAAAATTTAGTTATAAATTTTAAGCTAAAGTTCACTTTATGCTCCTCAAATCATCAAATCCAATCCTTTCAGTTTATTTATAACGCTCAAAATGCAAAATAAGGTATTAAGGCAGAAATAATCCTCATCACTTTGTTGGTTTTTAATTTTGTTGTTGGAGATGAATTGACCTTGTGAGACATAAGTTTTTCATCTATCACACATTTTTGTGGAAACCGCTCTCTCTCTCTCTCTCTCTACTTCTTTGTTCTTCATCTTGTTTTCTACTTTCTTATCCCTTACCTTTTCCTAAGTTTATTTTTATTTTGTTTTCATAAGTTCATTTTTGTTCTTTGTTTTTTATTTTTATTTTGTTTTCGTAAGTTTATTTCTTTGTTTTCTCTGATAAGGTATTACATTTTTGTTATCATTGTTCTTTGTTTTATATTTCTCTTCTTTGTTCTTCATATTACTTACCCTCCTTCCCTCATAGATTATATATCTTCTTTATCTGCTACTATAAGTGGCTGGCTCTTTATTAATGGCAACTCCTGTTGAGTCTCAGGTGTCCAAGATTTCCCCATAGCTAACCTCTCCTTTTTCTACCACTGATTGGCTTGTAGGATTGAAACATCTAATACTTTTGAACAAAAAATACTAGGATAGGATAATTAAGGTGTTCTCCTGGTGCATCCTTTATTTATCCCTACAAATGCCTAAAACTGAACTCTTTAGTTTTAAATTACTTGTGGTTGGATTATGTTTACTTCTGGAAATCATCATATTAATCGAGTTTTTGGGCGCAGATTAGTGTTTGTGAATATAGAGTATCCTTACAAGTGGCATGCTTAGAACAATTTTTCCCCTTGTCTACGTGAATAAATCTTTGACATCATAGTTGGAAAGATTCACTAATGAAAGTTATTTGTAGCTTATTTTCATTTCACCCTAGAACTGTACCAAATTGCATCTGCAGTAAAAGTGTAGAATGAGTATGTTAAAGTTGTACTGTGAGGCAGTAATACTTGAAAAAATATGTCTTTCACATACTTTATATCTTTTATGGGCTAAAGAAAGATGTATATTTCTGATGTGATATATGTACACTAAATGATACTTCCTCCGTTTCAAAGAAAAAAGAGTCCAATCTGGCTTTGTTCCTAGTTATTTTGCAAAATCCAAAAATTCAAATTTGGTTGTAAATTTATTTAATTCTTCATAATAACAATTTTGTACTTGGTAATACTTTTTAAATAGTTTACAATATTGACTATTGCATTGATCAAAAATTCAAAATTAAATAAATTCATATCAACTTTAAAATATAGGATTTTGCAAATTGTCTAGGGAAAAAAATCTTTTTGTGGAATAGAGGGAATAGTATATAATTTTATCTCATGTTCATCCACAGTTATAACTGCTTCTAGGCTTTAAATGTCTTTTGAAGCTATTATATACATATACCTCTCTATATTAACTTGCTTTCGGTGATCCCTTGGCAAGTGTGCAATCACCCTTCTTCCCCATCTAACAACGAAATACTTTTGTGGTGATTGAACAGACTATGGTCTTACTGCTCGATTAGTTTGCTTATTGGACCTAGGGCATGCCATTTTTAACCTAGTCAAAATATGCACTAGGTTCACCACTAGATTGAAAAGTGTATCTTTGGAGCATGGATATTTTCCATATTGGAAACTTAACATCTGATCTGGTATGCAGTGCATATGAGCTGATGGTAAAATTTGATGTTTATTTTTGGTAGGTGTACACCTGATCTTTGCTCTTATACAACGATGTTATCGGCTTATGTAAATGCATCCGATATGGAGGGTGCTGAGAAATTCTTCAGAAGAATAAAACACGATGGATTTAAACCCAATGTTGTTACATATGGGATTCTTATCAAAGGGTATGCTAAGGTTAATGACTTAGAGAAGATGATGAAGAAATATGAAGAAATGATTGTAAGTGGCATAAAAGCGAATCAGACCGTCTTCACTACAATCATGGATGCATATGGTAAGAACATGGATTTTGGAAATGCTGTAGTTTGGTTCAAAGAGATGGAATCTGCTGGGGTTCCTCCAGATCAGAAAGCCAAGAATATTCTTCTCTCTCTAGCAAAAACAGCGGAAGAACAGATGGAAGCCTACCAGCTTGTAGGACAAGGCGATCATCATCCTAATGAGCCAAATGCTGTGAAGTTCCCCAAGCATATTGATGACAATGAAGACTTCGACGTGGATGAAGAAGATGAGGAGGATGATGACGACGACAATGATTATGAAGACGTAGAACTGATTGTTTCGCCTGTGGAAAAAGAAGAAGAGTTGATAGTTTCTGATGGTGATCATCAACAAAGACTTCACGTTCTAAATATTTGATCACCTCTTTCTGTGGATGTTCCCATATTTAGTAGAGCATATAGCATAGTTGTGTTCGGTGCCTCCGGCACTACATGGACAGTGGGATTTATTCCAAACTTTGGACGGCCTAGATGATTTATTAGGGTGAGCGTGAAATTCAAAATCAGTTGTATTTTACTAGATAGATGTGCAATATCTAGCTCTTAAAAATATTTGAAAAATGATATATCTTGTAATTTTATATGGACTTTTTTGTTGCGTGGATAACTATGGTAAGTAATATTTAGAAATAAATTGTACCTTCCCCTAATAATTAGAAAGTAAAAATTATTTACTATTTGTTGACAATATAAATTAAGTTTATAAAATCTAGCTTAATTAAAAAATGAATTATCATATACAAAAAGAATACACATGTATATCAAAATCCTTTTCACATATATTTCTATTTTCTTACAAAATTCCCCTAGAAAATAAAGGAAAATGGGGAAAATTAAGAAAAAAAGTAAATAAGATTTCTTTTCCTAATTCCTATATTATCCGGAAAAAAACAAACATTAAGCTATTACTTATAATAATATTACTCCCTCCATCACAAACTATTCGATGTTATAAAGAATTTTTGTTTTACCAAAATAATTGTATTTTGCTATTTTCTAAACAATTAAAGTGGTTGCATTACACGTTTATTTATTTATTCTTTTTCCTCGTAAGTGTATAATCCAAAATGCATAATTATGGATATAATTATACTTTTAATGATAAATTTAGCATAATAACTAAGCTTCTTAATAAGTGTATGAATGATCAAAAGTGTAGATAATTTGGGATGGAGGGAGTAGTAAGTTAATAAATTTCTTATAAAAAAAGGGTTATTATTAAAAGTGTAAATGAATTTATTTAGTTGCTCATGTTTGGTTTACAAAATTTATCGAGTATAAAATAAAATTTAATTAAGGCTTGTTTAACTATCGAGTCAAGTACGATCAGTAATCGAGTCCGACCAGTTTGAATTTTTTGAAAGAATATGATTCGAGTATTAATAAAAAATTATAATTTAAAGGGGTTTGTGTAATTTATTAAATTTTAAATTTACTCATATTTGAATTATTTATATTTTGAATCGAGCTCAAACTTTTAATCGAGTATGAATGGATGCCGTCATCTTACTTATTAGCACAATAATACTACTATCATATAAAAACGTCACACCCCGCTTACATATTGTTGACATGATATATAAATTTATTGTTGACATGACCCACTTAACTTAATAAATTCACGAATATCACGTTAGCTATATACTAACGAAATATGATTATTTTATACTCCTTCCGTTCCTAAAAGATTGTCGTTTTAAAAAAAAAAAATTGTTCTAAAAAGTTTGTCGTTTACAACTTTCGAGGAGAATAAATTATTTACTTTCCTATATTACCCCTATCTTCTCTCATTGTCCCAATAAATTTTCTCCCTTGTATTAATAGTTTTCAATTTTTCATAAAGAGGTAGTGATGAAATTTTAAATAAATTTTACTTGATAAATGACACTTTCTTAATTTATGTGCCACAATCTTAAACGACAATCTTTTAGGAACGAGGAGAGTATAAATATAATAGTAGTATTATGTCAACACTCCACTTGCCGCGAAAAAACAATATTTTTGTTTGCCTCGAAAAAAAATAAAATTAAAAATAAATAAATCGTCAAAAGACCTAACGCCAGGAGGGTACAGAGAGAGTTTCCGAAAGGAACAGTAGAGAGATAGCAGGAGAAGACGAAGTAGAAGAAAGAAGCACGAGAAGAAACAAATTGGGCGCAGATTTCCTATCGGAGCTAGGGCTTTATCCAATTGTATCTTTCCCTTTATATGTATATTCGTATACATAGCTCGAATAGATGGCCTGTTTTTGAGTTTTTTTTTGATGATTTAGGTAGTATTTGGTTATCCCTCAAAATGGGATCGTTTCTTTTGAATTTGATTAAGTTTATATATAGTAAATTAAAAGGTCTAGGAAACACCTTCATCAATAGAAAGGAATAACTTTCATTTCATACATTGTTTAACTTACGTAATTTAAATAATGCAATTATTTTAAATTATTTGGAGATTCAGGCTGTACATTATAGCTGTTAATTTTATATTTCAAGGTGGACTTTGGATGAATGATGAAGTGGGGGATTAATTTAATTTATATTTTGTTAATAATTTGATTAAACTGATATTGTTTAAATGTATGATTTTTAGTGTGTCCCAAGTCTGGTGCCTACTTCTTATTTTTCTCTAATGTTTATTATTTAATAGGTTTTAGCTGAAATACTTGGAATAAAAGTCATGGCTTGTATTTGGATAGCTAGGCTTGTTGCAACCTTTAGCTAGTTAATTTGGAAACAGTTCTAAGAGAGCCTACTTTACCTATCACAGATGGGATTGGTGGTTTATGTAAAGATTTTAGATGCCGTTATCTTTGTTCTGCTTGGTTTTATTCAATTCGTGCTTAGTGCAAGTGCTGTTGCCATTCTTTAGGGAGGAAAGATGATATGCTCTTTGATTCTTGGTCAGAAAACACTAGAAACTTTAGATTTATCAAAACAAGTTGCTATTACCATAGTAATATACATATACTGAACAATTTTCTGCATATATTACGTTAAAAATTTTCCATTGTTTCGTGCTTCTATTTTTAAGTATGGGGTGTGGATTGTTATTGCCATTTTTGCCTGCTGTTTGATTGCAGAAATATGATTTTGCTTATGTCTAAATCATATATAGGTTGGCTATTTGATGTTCATGAGAAGATATAGTCAACAAGCTTAGTGACTGCCAATGTATTCTAAAGGATCTGGTCAAGGGGACAGGCCCCAACGGACAAGTGATAGGCTACGGAGAAGTCCAAAAGTATATGGTTGCTCGTTCGGATATTACACAACCCCCATTCATCGCCCTAAGCGAAGCAAGACTAAAACAAGGACTGCAGCTTCTCAGATTGCAAAAATGTTGCGTACTGGAAACCGGCCTGTGAAGACTCCAAATGCAAATGTATGTGTCTTTCCCGTTTTTATCTCAAGCGTACTTTATAGATACTATGGGCTAGATCAGTTGAAGATTATTTATTTATTATGTTTTTTCCGTTGTATATATAAAAATATTGCATCGTTGATGTCTTGATATTTATAAGCTCCATGCATTAATTAAGATTCTTTCTATATCTAGACTCTAATGAACATGCTAATATTGAACAACTAAAGAGCAGGCTAGATGTGTTTTTATTTCATCTTTGAAATGTATAGTTAATGCGTACTTGGTATAATACAACTCTTCTGAAGTATATATGCTTGGTCTCATTTTGTCCACGTCATTAATTGACAGGATTTACCCTTTCAGTGATAGCATTTTTTGGCCTCTCTTCTGCACAATAGTATCATTTTACTGTTGATATTACTCGTGGTTTCAAGAATTTTCCATGATGACTTCAATTTCTTATTGCTTGCTTGCATCATCTTGTAAATGCATGGGTACATATACTCCCTAGCATGATCTTTCCTCATATCAGATAGGAGATAATGCCCTTTTGTTCTGGTCCAAACACGAGTCATCTTCTCTCAGTTACTTCCTCATTACCACTTTGTTTTCTATTTTTTAAATTTATTTATGTATTTTTCTATTTCTGACAATTTACTGTCCTAGTTTTTTTCAGTCAGTCGCAACCAATCTTCGGCGTTCTACCAGAAAAAGGAGAATGGCTGTAAACCTGGAAGACTACACTGATAGTTCTGGAACAGAGGACAATGACCTAATGGTGAGGTTTAATATTCTCCAATCATGCAATAATAGTATAGATCAGCTTTTTGTTTGGTTTTGACGGATTTAGAGGTTTCAGTGTTGCCTCATTCAGGTCTGAGATAGTTATTTTATCCGGGGACTAAAGTGCTGTGTGATTTCATTTCAGAGCCCCAAATATAGAAGCTCGAGGGATCGGATGGATAATAGTGAGGATGAGTTATTGCCTAGACGTGAAGGACTGCGACCTCGTCGTGGAAAAGCAGTTGCAAGGGAACAGATAAATCTAGAATATGATGATGAAGAAGATACTTCTGATGAAAAGGTTGGCCAAGATGTACAGCAAAATAGGAATGATGTGGAGGATAATGATGGTGAGGATGAGGTTGGTGGGGATGGTGACCGTGAAGATGAGGGTGAGGGTGAAGATGAAGGTGAGGAAGATGGTGACGATGAAGAGGGGTGAGGGCGAACAGGAAGGCAAGCGACGATATGATCTTAAGTAACCCGGGCTGATGTGCATGAGCTCTCTCTTGAGGAGGTAAGCAAGACGAGATCCCCTCGAAGAGTACTGCAGCAAGGAATGGGGAATAAGGTTAGCAGGGATGTAAGAAGAGGCGGACCCGAGTTCATAAAGCGTCATCGGTTAACCACGAGCTGAAGACTCGGATGACTCCTTCTTGTGGATGAGCTGGATCAAGGCCCTCCTATTCCTTGGGGAAGAGGTGGGGAGCAGAGCTGGGCCACCTTGGCTGTTGGGGGACTAGACATGCATGGGACATCAGCATGGGGTTTGAATGCTGCTGCATCTGGTTGGGGTCATCAAGTGATGCTTTTGCTAATTCAACTGCTGGGATCCAAACTGCTGGGCCAAGTTCCAAGGGAGGAGCTGATATTCAACCATTACAGATCGATGAGAGTGTAAGTTTTGATGACATAGGGTGGCCTTTCTGAGTATGTCGATGCACTGAAAGAAATGGTTTTCTTTCCATTGTTGTATCAGATTTTTTTGCATTACCATATCACCCCCTCAAGGGGTTTTTACTATGTGGCCCCCTGGTACAGGGAAAACACTGATTGCAAGAGCATTAGCATGTGCTGCTTCAAAAGCTGGGCAGAAGGTCAGCTTTTATGTCTGAAAAGGGTGCTGATGTGCTTAGCAAATGGGTTGAGTGAGGCTGAGCGACAACTGAAACTACTTTTGAAGAAGCCCAAAGGAATCAACCTTCCATTATCTTCTTTGATGAGATAGATGGACTCGCTCCTGTTAGATCTAGCAAGCAAGAGCAGATTCACAATTCCATAGTGTCAACTTTACTTGCCTTGATGGGCGGTCTTGACTCTAGGGACAGGTTGTTTTTAATTGGAGCAACCAACAGGATTGATGCTATTGATGGAGCCTTGCTTGGCGTCCTGGTAGATTTGATCGAGAATTCAATTTTCCTTTGCCTGGTTGTGAGGAAGCGCAGCTGAAATATTAGACATCCATACTGAAATGGAAACAACCTCCTTCAAAGGAGCTAAAATTGGAACTTGCAGCTAGTTGTGTAGGATATTGTGGTGCTGATTTAAAAGCTTTGTGCACTGAAGCTGCCATTCGTGCTTTAAGTGAAAAATATCCTCAAGTTTACACAAGTGATGACAAATTTGTGATTGATGTCGATTCAGTGGAGGTGGAAAAATTTCACTTTATTGAAGCCATGTCAACAATTACTCCAGCTGCTCATAGAGGTTCAATTGTGCAGTCTCGGCCATTGTCATCAGTTGTTGCACCATGCCTACGAAGGCATTTCCAGAAGACCATGAGTATAATATCAGATATTTTTCCTGTCATTGCAATTTCTTCAGAATCAAGCAAGCTTTCTAAGCTCTCCTATGGTTCTACTATTCCTCTTGTGTACAGGCCTCGGCTTCTTCTATGTGGTGGTGAAGGCGTTGGGCTGGTAAATTTTTGGAACTTGTGATATAATTTATGCTAATTAGAACGGCCAATACTTACTACTAAAGTTTTGCAGGATCATCTGGGACCTGCAATTTTACATGAACTAGAGAAATTTCCCGTCCATTCTCTTGGACTTCCTTCTCTACTTTCTGATCCCAGTGCTAAGACGCCAGAGGAGGCGTTGGTGCATATATTTGGTGAAGCAAGGAGAACCACACCATCAATACTCTACTTACCTCAGTTCCATCTTTGGGCAGAGAATGTGAGCACCTGTTTGGAATATCTTATTCCTCTTCCATCTTATGCTAATTTACTTTAGAGAACATACTCAAATTTAACATTTTGACAATGCATTGCGGAAGTAATTGACTTTACACCTCATCTAATGTTACCATGTTTGTGCTGTCAGGCACATGAGCAACTTAAGGCTGTCCTGCTGACATTGTTGGAAGAATTGCCTTCCGACTTTCCCATATTTTTACTTGGAACATGCTCACTTCCACTTATTGAGCTGAATGAAGACCATTCTTCAGTATTTTCGCAGCATAGTGTGTATGTTTTACCAAATTGAGTCCCATGTTTTATTCGCTACTCCCTGGTGTGGTGTTTAACTGTTTCTAATCCGTGTACTGCATTATATTAGAGTCATCCTAAGCTTGCAATGTCAGCTTCAAAATAAGCAATTTCATAATCTTTCTACATTGTGAATTAGCTTACGCACCTTATCCATTCGTTTTACAATTGAAGTCAGCAACCAATTTCTTTCTTCCTAATCATCATATATGAGGCAAGCATTATTTGTTTCAATTAATTATATGAAGCTTATGCATATATTTATGCATCTTTATGCAAATGTCCAGCTTCAGCTTATCGTTGGCCTTAGTATCATATTGGACACCAATGCTCGTAATGTCCCTATGCCCATTATAATCACCATGTATCAACTCCCTTTTACAGGCTTTCCCTTTGTGTGCATGTCAATACTTAATCACTGTGCTGAAAAAACTTTGGCACAAATATTGATATAATGCACGCTCCTTGCTTTAGGAGGTTAAGTGTTTTTGTTACGAGTTATGTTAATTTTCTTATCAATTTATAGCATAAAACCTTTATTTCTGCTGCCACGTTGATGAAAGTTTGCTTGCTTAGTCTTCAACTCGACTCGAATAAATGCTTACCGAGCCGAGCATGGGTTTCTGGACTGTCTTTCTTTTTTCTTTTCCCCCCCTTACCTGATCAAGTATCTTTATGTTTTATGGTCAAAAGTTTTCATTGCTTAGCAAGCAACACTCCTTAAAGTAACAACTTGCAAAAAAAAAAACCTTCAAAATCCATCAAGCTTGTATTTACCTTACCAATTGTTCTATGCGATTTAAGACCCTTTGAGATGCGTATCTTTTATAATTGGACTATGTGGTCCGTGTCAGGCTCTTGTGCATTTGTTTTTGAGCTTTTATATAGCTTCTTGTTTTCCAGTCAAAAGTTTGGTGATTCTTGTACTTATATGTTGTGGTTGCATTCTTATATCCCTTTTCTGCTGGCTATTGGTAGCATCTTAAGCATTCGCGATTTATTTAATGCATCGTCTTCCTGATTGATAATGATTCTGTTAACATTTGGAGCATTTGTTATATAATTTGTAATACTACTCTTTGGTACAAAAAGAACTGTTAGTATTTTACGAAGGAATTAATAATGATAATTGATTTGTCCTTGATAATACTATTTCTCCTTTGGCTTTGCAAAATTTGTTCATTTAAGCTAAAGCGTTACTTCACCACCTGTTCTAGTGACTTTACTCTTTAGACCAGGGATTTTCAAGCTAATGAAATGGTGATTTATATTTGTTTCTTAACAGCTATGTAGTGGACAAACCATCATCTGAAGATAGATCTATATTTTTTGATCGTTTGATTGAAGCTGCTTTGTCAATACCATCTGACAGCAAAACTAAGAAGTCCCAGAAATCAGCTTCCCTGCTTGAACTCCCCAAGGCACCAAAGGTGGCTACTGGCCCTAAGGCCTCTGAGTTAAAAGCCAAGGCTGAAGCAGAAGGGCATGCCCTTCGCCGGTTGCGCATGTGCCTTCGTGATATTTGCAATCGGTGAGTTAATCATGACTTGAGTCATTCCATTCTAATAAAATTTGGCAATTAATTACATATTTTTTAGTACAAGTTTGTGCTACATGTGTTTCACACCAGATTCCTCTATATAGTATTATAATATAATCTTCTCGTAATACACCGACAGAAAATGATGTTGGAAATTTTGAAATCAATATCTCAATTTTGAAGATTGACATATTTATATGATAGTCAGAATAGGTCTTTACAGAGGTACTGTATTAGGGGCTTGGGTGATCTTGATGTTTTGTTACGTGTGTTTCGAGTTCTAATTTGAGATTCGATATTTGACTCGACCCAAATCATATATTGCGGCGAGCTGAAGGAAAAGGAAGATGATGTTTAGACTTAGTGGTGGTAGCGGAGAATTGAGGTTGAAAAGTCCCGAGGGTTGGACATGTTTTGTTATTTGGGCATATTATATTTTTAGCCAGCTGTATATGGTATTGTAGCTAGGATTTTTGTATACTTATCTTTCTCAGTTTTGTAGCTGTTCTCCAAAGAGAAATAGTTTGGGTGAATTGGGCTTTTTGGGTGTGAGGTTCTCTTCACACTTTGATATAATAATATCTTCTGCCACTCGCATGTGGTTTTCCCAATTTGGATTTTTAGCGTAAATCTTGTGTCTTCTTTGTTTTTTAAGTGGTTCTGTGTTTGTCCATAGTTGTTGTAACAATTTTTCTGTGTTTGTCCATAGTTTGTTTTGTAGCTTCTTTTTCATATCCACGATTCTCTTAAATCACCTTTTGGCATTTACACTTAAATTAATCAATTGACATTACATAGTTTTGTGCTTGGATTATCTTACTTTTCTGGATTTCAAAGAAAAGATTATATAAAGACAGATAATTTTCTGGAAGCAAGGATGAGATATCCCTTCAAACAAAACCAAAAGATGTACAAAGTCACAGTTGAAGTCAGCTTCTCAATTGTTACATGGATGTGATAAAGCAATCCTAAAAGCACACCGATGACCTATGCCAACAAAAAGCAAGGAAAATGACCATTCAAACTACAACCAATGAAGATGCATGATTTTGCTCCATGTAAATACTAGAAAAGACTGTACAACACCGCACCCTCAATGTCAAAGAATCTTGCCATCCATCATCCCTCAACCAAAAGGATGGGAAAGAAAGAAAATCTTTGCTGTCTGAAACCAACTTCACCTCCTTCAACACACTAAACAATTAACACCAAAGCTCCATTTTACAGGACAATGAGGTAAAGGTGAGGACTAGACTCACTAACCTGCAACACAACACACACATGTCCGGTGAAAATTGTAACACTATGCTTTGGAAGCAAGAGCGTCAATATTCAAGTCTGTTATTAGATGGAACTTTCTCATCCAGATAAAATGAGGCTTTAAAAGGCTGACCTAATAATGACTCTAAATCCCTAAGAGATGAGGAAGAACAACACAAAAAACCTCGTGGAAGTCCCAGGGATGAGATGAAGGCGAGAATTAAGGAGAGTAAGTTAACTCCTCCGTCTGCTTATCATTTAAGTTATAGTCGAACAAGGACATAGCTAAATAATTGATCTCAAACACTTGTGATAATGTCAGGGTAAGGTAGTTAATGATACAATTGAATATATTATACTGCAGATGATATGTGCTGATATGTACCTGGTAGAGATGTGTTTATTATACCAGTAGAGATAGAATAAGGAAATTTTGTATTTATTTTGTATGGGTAATAAGTAGTATTGTGTATCAAATAATCCTACTGTATTTGGAATAGTAGTAATTTGTGAAACAAGAATGCGGAAAGACCATCGAAGCGTAACCCGTCTCCAACAGTCAAAGATTAAATCTTTGTAATATTGAACCATTCCTTGAACATCTTGACAAAATAATTATTTTCCGCATCATTCTCTATCTTGTATAGGAACAAAAAACTTTCGGGATGTTGTATGTGGAAATGCTTTGTTTTGTGGCTACAATCTGATAGATATACATCTAAATAGATGAATCTTATTATACTAATATATATGTCTATGTATATCTATATATATATATATATATATATGTAGATAAGTTTAAAAAAAGTATCCGATCTATTGTCTCTTTATAAGATATCTAGTTTTCTGGATTCAACTTGAGGAGTTTTGCTTAAACACACTTTTGATACTTCGGTTTGTGCTGTCAAGCAAGTTCAAGCTTGCATGTGCCAGGCATTTGAAGACCTCTCATAATATTTCTCCATTTGTAATGCAGGATTTTGTATGACAAGCGTTTCAGTGCCTTTCATTATCCAGTCATGGATGAGGATGCACCAAACTATCGTTCTATCATTCAAAACCCTATGGACATCGCAACTCTCTTGCAACATGTCGATAGTGGCAAATATATCACATGCAAAGCATTTTTGGAGGATTTTGATCTTATTTTGATCAATGCAAAGGTTTGTATGTTATATGTAGTAATACACTAGCTAAACCTATAAGATTTGTTGCATGCCCTCATGTGTGTGGGTACTTTTTTTTCCATATGGTGTATCTACTGAAAAACTGACTCCTATGTAGTTGGGTCTGGTTAGCTTTATGTTTATCAAGTCTTTTCTACTATTTAGAATGAGAACATTGCATTTATTCTCGTCAACCTACAATTTAAGACGATGCCAATCAATTTATGAAAAGTGACGAGCTGTTCCTGACAAATGCAATTTATTTCAATAAATTAATGTTCCATAGTACTGCAAAATTTATTTAACATAGTAGTACTCCCTCCGTTCCACAAAAAGAGTCCCATTTGCCAATTTTTTTGTTCCGATCACTTTTAAGTTTATCATAATTTCATTAGGATAATGCTAGGGGTCTCAAGTATCTCAAATTTTCATCGCATTTTGGTATGAAAAATGATTGCAAACCCAGTGTGACAGCCACTCCTAATTGCTTGTATCTTTGCCATGTGTAATTTGAATTTTCTCTTGTACAGAGATATAATGGAGATGATTACAATGGAGCTAGGATCGTGAGTAGAGCTTTTGAGCTTCGAGATGCAGTACGTCCATTTTATCATTTGTCTTCAGCTTTCCTGTAGGGACTTTGATCTATTATGTGGCAAGATTGTTTCTCTCCATCCTCCATTTTCAGGTGCATGGAATGCTGTCACAAGTAGACCCGGCATTGGCTGCATTCTGTGAGAAGATTGCTGCTGAAGGGGGTCCAGTTTTCATGCCTGAGGATTTAGGAGGCTCTATTTTCATCAAGCTCCTGTTGTTCAGATGGCAAGCTATGACTAGAGCTAGTGCTCGTCTTCGTAATGTCAGCCAGAGGTTAATCTGGATCAAAGTTATAAAGCTTTAAACGAACAAAGAAGAATTTTGATGCTGCATG